>CM061541.1:197470398-198070398 GCA_030864215.1 Capsicum pubescens
GGAAAAAATCTAGATAGGAGCTGATGTCAATAAATCCTTGAGATTTTGAAAGCTTTCTTCAAAAGCTAGAAAGGAAATATTCTTCTAAGTAAACTTGGTTAACAAAGATGAAAAACCCTCAACAAAGCATCAGTAGTATCCTGCTAAACCATCAAAACATTGAGACTCGGTAGGAGAAAGAGGACGAGCCTAATCACAAACCGCTGAAATCTAGATCGGATCAACCATGATACTATCCTTGGTCACTAGATGATCCAAGAAAGAAACAACCTCCAACCAAAACTCACATTTTGAGAAAGTCGCATACAACTTCTCATCTCCCAATCTGTTAATTATAATCCTGCATATACTCCTCATGAACACCCTCACAGTTGAAACAAGTAAATATATCATTTATAAATACAATGAAAAAAGAGTTATGATACGGTTGAAGTACCCGGTTCATCAACTCCATAAACGTGGTTGGGGCATTTGTCAACCTTAGGATATGACAAAGAACTCTTACTGACCGTACCGAGTCCAATAATCTTATTTTGAAATATTCAAAGATCTAATGTTCAACTGGTGATACCCAGACCTCAAGTAAACTTTTAAAAACACTAAAGCACCCTAAATCTAACAAAACAAATCATTAATACGAGGAAACGGATACTTATTGTTAACCGTCACCTTGTTCAACTACCAATAATCAATACCTATACGCATAGATCTATCTTTTTTATACAAAAACTAGATAGGCACACCCCAAGGTGATACACTAGTTTAGAAAACTACCTTATACAACAACTCTAACAACTATCCTTCAACTCCTTCAACTCTGCTGGGGCCATCCTATAAGGATGAATAAATATGGGCTTGGTGCCCATCTTAAGATCAATTGCAAAGTCAATATTATGATCCATAGGTATACTAGGGAAATCATAGGAAAAACATCCATGAACTCACAGATAATATGAACAGAATCCAAAAGAAGCGGTGAATAAACACTAGTATCAAGAATATGGGCCAAATACGACAAACATCCACTCTATACCAAATGATGATCATGAAGAAAACATATACCTCTCTATGGACCCAAATAAAGTGTACTCTTCCAAGCTATCCTTGGAATGCCTAGCGACGCTAAAGTCATAGTCTTAACATAATAGTCTCAAACAACATGACAGAGAGCTAACCAATACATACCTAAGATGGCATCAAAATCTACCAAGTCTAGGATAATTAGATCTACAATAGTCTAATGACCTGTGAATGTCACAACACAAGATCGATGAGCCTGATGCGCCACTAAAGATTCTCATACGGGGGTAGATTTATAGATAGACATTGGAAGATGCTCACAAAAAGAATAAAAATCCAAAGTAAAATATGTAGACACATAGGAGATACTAGATCCCAAATCATATAACACAGATACTAGTCTGAAACAAATAGGTACGATACCCATGATGATAAATTTGGAAGCCTCTACCTCAGATATGAAAGGTATAGCATAACACTATCCATATCCACATCAGACTAAGTATCCCAGCGACCACCAATACGGGCACCACTACCTCTACCTCGTGCACCTCTAGAAGTACCTCTACTTATCTGAGGGTCACCTCTAACTATCGATATGGGTGTAGGTCTGAAAACACAGTAGAGATAATCCTTGGCCAAATGGCTAAACTCATCACACTCATAAAAAACTCAATGTCTCGGCCTAATCTAAGGAGGAGAAAAAAAAGTTAGAATAACCATCCTAGGATGATTCCCAACTATCTAAATCCACTTAACCAGAAGACCCACTACCTGAACCCTGCAAGGCTTCGTGCACTAGTCTGTGATGATACCCTAAAAACCTTGAAAATCTTTGTCTAAAAGAGTGTGACCACTAAAGTAGCCGTAATGGTGCACCCTCTTCGAGCCTCCTTAAGATGGTCAAAGAATATACTCAGTTATCTTTGCATGATCCACTATTATAACACCCCGATTCTGTACCCCGGATAATACACAATGCTCATAATCCCGAAGGACCACAAGCTAACCCATGAATGGTACCTGCTGCAGTAACTGAATAATAATACGGTAAATATATGGAAAATAGGCAAAAAACTAGACATAAGGTTCAATACTATAAATAATACTGAATATGGTATCACAATACCAAAACTGAACATCAATACTGAAAACTGAACAACTATCTGAAAATACTCTAGTCTGAAAAGCCTCTAAAATTTCTAAACTGTGGAGTTGATGGGAAAAGTCCCCAACTAACTCCGACTACTAAAAATGAACTGAAATGCTGAAATAAATAATCATGTCCTCTAACTATGAGGAACCACCACTAACTCTGTATAATGAGAATCTGAACTGATAAGGGTGCTCGGGAGCCCATGCGTCTGAACCTATGATATAAGACATCATAACGCAAAGGAAAAACATGAGTCAGTACTTTGAATGTACTAGTATGCTTAGTGAGGTAGCCTGAATTGCATGGGTTCATATGCATGAACAATACTAACTAAATATCATAAGTATGACTGAATAAAAGTACATGCATAAATACGTATACTGTAACTAAAATTATGTTAACACTGGATACTAAGTCTGATTACTGATTAACTGATATCTGAGTATACTGATACTGAATTACTGATAAATAAATAACTGTATCTGACAGTCCTAAATCTGTGGAACTGTACTGAGTTGAGTTACTATAACTGACAGTCCTAAATCTCTAGAACTGAACTGAGTTCTATACTAAGATGGAATCTGAAACTGAGACTGTGGGAAGTAATCATCTAACCGACATACCCCTTCTCTAACTGATTTGGGGTCCAACCAGTAACCCCAGTTGGAAGGGTGTCAATACCGTGACATAAGTAAGGATAAGCTGTGAGTTAACCCTCTCTAATAGAAAGCTCTTCCATCAACCCTCTCTGGTAGGAAAACTCAAATGAGATATATCAACCCTAGTATTACAGGAAAATATCTCAACCTACACTATCTACATAGTTTTAGAACATAAGGATAACTTCTAAGGACTACACCCTCTACTGGAAAGTGAGCCCCCATCCTTGGGTTCACTCGGTGCTGAATCCTACGCCCAACAAAATGGACACTAAACTGATTTCCTAGTTCATACTAGGCTTGGCTGAACTGTTACTGACCGTACAGTTTAACTTAACTGAACTGAGTTTAGAGGATTCCATGGACTGTCGGAATACTACTGAGATCAGTTAGCTGACTAGACTTACTGAGGTCTGAACTGAATACTAGACTAGACTGGACTAATACTGGATCTACTGAGTTTTCTTGAGTCCTGTAACTCACTGAGAGTACTAAGATCATGACCTGACTGAGATTATTCTATAACTGATACTGTCTCTAGGAAAAAAACTAAATTATCGGGTATTAAATACCCCCAGGACTCAATAGCATGAAAATAAAACATCACATAATCTTGCTTAGCATAAGAATGCACATTGAATTCATAATGCATCTATAGAGACATCTTATCAAACTCTTGAATGGAATAACTTGCAAATAAGCTAGCATGACATGATTTTTTCCCTTATTAGTTCACATGAACAATTCATCAAGCACTTGGTGGGCATACATATGCACATAAAACTAAACAACAAGTAGACATCATAATTCAAATCCCCATTGACAATTTCAAGGGTTTTACATGGATCCTCATGATATTACATATATATCAATTAACCTCACATGAAACGTATCATAAAACATGGATTAGCATTCCAATTAATCATTATAAACATGAACATAATCAAACCCAACATAGAATTCATAAAATCCATAAACTTAAAGTTTAAAAGTTATTTCTTGGACTCCAAGGGTGGAAGGGACCCTTGGATGAACACTTCACATACTTTGGTTTCTAAATTCTTGAATATTAATGGTGGAATCTTGAGCCTTGAATTGAAATTTAAGCTCCTACGGTGTTTGTTCTTGAGTAGTTTGTGAAAGAATGAATATACTTTTGCTATAAGAGGGCTAAATTTCATGTTATGGGGGCTGAAGGACGTGGGAAAAAGACTTAATTAACCCTGAGGACCCAGCCTTTCAATTATTGAAAAATTGAATGATCAATGCGCACGCCGACACACCGTATCATTGGCATCGATACGATAGCCAACGCACCACGTCGAGTCCACATCGGTTCACTAGAATTGGACACTGAGAGCTGGGAAAAGCATTTATCAATGTGATAGTCGACGCAATTCATCCAGATCACGTTGATTCACTGGTTTAGGATTCCAAAGGTGTTTCAAACGAAGTCCAAAAAATCCAACACTTGTTCGGGAAAACCTATTGACATTCCTGATCATTAATTTAATCAAACATCAATATTTAATGGACGTAAAGGTTGCAAAATAAGATTGCCAACTTTTGAAGGCTAACATAACACTGAGTCTGAATCCTTAGCTAGAATTTTCTAAGTTTGGGACCCTTTAACTAGCTTAAAGGACTAAATCAAGCTAAGAATTTTGTGAGGTCTTACATTATCTCCCCCTTGGGGACATTCATTATCGAATGAGACTGACTAAGCTGAGAATACTTGTGGATGTAATTTACTAAATATGAACATCTAAATTATGATTATCTAATTGTCATTACTGACATACTAAATTTCATACTGAACATGCATATCTGATGCATGAGTACATGATTGAGCTGATTCGTGAATGTATGATTGAATATGCAATGATAACTGATACCAAGTTTGTAAAGGAAATATGAACATGGAACTGAGTAAGTTTAAGGAAAAACTATTACTTAAACTAAAAAATACTGATGACCCCAAGATCATTTTCGATGTACGAATGAACGGGAACATGAGAATTAGAATAAGACTGGGACGTGATATATGAATTGGATATCGTGAACCGAACTGATCCCCTTCAATACATGGCTTATGACTGAGATTGGAACTTGAGGGTCAACTTATGAGTACCCACTACTCTAAATCGGATTCGTTATATAAAGAGAACTGGGGAGGTTTAGGACATGAAAGTTTGGGGTTATAGAACATCTCCCCCTTAGGATATTATGTCCTTAAAAGAATACTGACTTGGCTGAGATAGTGAGAAAAACTGGGGCGATGCACAAGGGACCTACGAACTGAATCATGACTGAATATTAGGGATCTAAAACTGCGACATGATACATGAACTGAGCTGAACACGCAACTACCTGGTTGGTCCATCTTAGAATAGTTACATTCGTGAGACTTCAGATAGTGCGACTAGATGGAAAGATGGAAAACCACACCAAACAAATTTGTCCGTCTGACTGCTAAACTGAAATACTAGCTTTATGGACTAACTCATACTGAAAACTTATTCTCAACTGGAGCTTTTCTCTGACACTTTTTTAACTACACTCTCTACCTCATTACGACACTTCACCTGAGACTACTGAAAGTATTCCCATGGGCGTTGAGAACGAATGCATAAATATACAAACTTATTTAATTAACTGAATGACTGATAGTTGAGTACTTGGTCTACATGACTAAACTATACTTAGTCTGAATGACCGGACTAAAACTGTAAAGTATCATGTATACGAGGTAAGGACTGACTGGATAATATGAGATAACTAAGTATGAATTTGTGAGAGATGTATTATTTGAGAATGTAAGACCAAGAGTATAACATTATTCTGAAATATTCTGTTAATTGAGGCACTAAAATACTACTAACTAAGTAACTGATAACTGTACACTATGGTCGAGCAAACCTGAAACTAAACTGAGTTTCTGATCTGATTACTGAACTGAGACTGACACTATAACTAAGGCTGTAATTGAGACTATGATTCATATGGTAACTGGGATTGAACACAATGCAAGGCATGAGTGCAGAAGTCATAATCTGCATGACCTAAGTTTGGAGTTTCCGTGCTAATGGAACATGATTCGTACTACTGAGTGAACTGGAACTCCTCATACTAAGAATTGGAAACACACATTATTCTATGGAAAGTGCGTGAATTTAAGTTGTGTTCATGGAGATGAGACATAAATCATGCATAGGTATCATGATGACTGAAGTACAAAACTTTGAACTGAGGTAAAAACGGGTTGTGCATCATTCCCACCCATTACTTTAATACACATACTAATATTATTATAGAAATATGGAAGCCTGACTTCCTGAGATATCATAACCATACATTTCCTATATACCCGCTGGCCTATGATAGACTGACCCACTGGGGTGGAAGCTGAGAAAAGTTTTGTTAATATTTGGTTTGACTTTAAAGTTAACTACTATGCAAAGAGTTACAAAAGATAAAAAAGCTCCTGGATTTGATGAGACATAAGCATGTAAATCGGAGGTATATAACGTACCAGTGACTATATCAGGGGAACTTTCCTGATATTGCCTGGACTGAAGTGCATAAAGCCTATTTGGGTGCTGCCCACTGGCGGTACTGGAAGGCACCCTGCTGATTCGAGCGATTGGACTGAGCTGAAGGACAACTGTACTGACTTCGTAGACTGGACTTAGGATAGTCTTAAACTCTATGACCTGACTCTCCATATCCAAAACACATATCATTGTCGGCTCTAAACATACCCTTATGATTCTTACCACATTCTTCGCAAAGTGAATTTGTACGAACACCGCTTGCACTACTCTGGGTTTTGGAGCCTGGCACCCCATCATGACTGTCATTCATGAATATTGGTATTGGTTTACTAGCTGAAGATGGAACTGGGGATAAAAAACTTCTGACTAAACCGAGAACGGTTACCACCCTCTGACCTTGGCTGGTAAAACTAAAGCTACCCGTTCTAACTCTCTTATTTTCTCTCTCCTTCTTCTTAAGTTTCTATTCCTCAATCTATTGAGAAAGGACCATAATCCTAGATATGTCTATCTTCCTAATCAACATCGTAGTCCTGCACTCCTTAACCACTCTACCCGATACCCCAGATATAAACTTGCTCATTCTGGATCTATTGCCTGCTACTACATGGGGAGCATGCCTGGCTAATTGAGTAAACTTGTGGGAATACACTTTCACACTCATACTGCGTTGCCTGAGATTGATGAACTCTAACACTTTGGCTTCTTTCAGCTCTAAGGGAAAGAATTAACCTAACAAGTCCATAGCAAACTCTTCCCATTCTATGGGCTCTGCATCTGCACTCCTATCTACTTTCCACTACTTAAACCACGTATGGGATATATATTATGGATGATCGGAGTATAACTCAGCACTCTCATTGAAAATCACTCCCATGATATCTGTGACTTTCTGAACCTGGTCCAGGAACTCCTGTGGATCCTCTTCAGACTTAAAACCTAAGAATAAGGGAGAATTAATTCGGGTGAAGTCCCGAATCCTGGCTGCAGCAGTATTGGCCACTGGGTTGGCTGGAACAATAGCTAGCCGTGCATTCTGAGTTGCGATTGAATTGGCTAGACTAGTAAATACAACCTTGAATTTTGCATGAGAGACCTGCTCATCCAGAGGATATGTCTGAATGGGCTGAGGTTCTGAATGGTCTCCCATTTCTCTTTAGAGGCATATTCTATTAATAGAAGAGAAAAGATTAGACTAAAAGTTTAACTATATCTCATGCTCACTTGCATGACATGAATACTGAAAAAAAGGGAAACTTTTCCTAAAACATCTCATAGCCTCATGTCCATAAGTGTGGCGCGCAACACACCCATGCATAAGACTCTACTAGATGCGGATTTCAGACTTCCTAGGACTCTGTTTAACCGTATTTTTTGATACCAAGTTTGTAATGACCCGAGTCTGTACCCCGAACGCTACACGGTGCCCATAATCCCGAAGGACCACAAGCTAACCCATGACTGGTACCTACTGTAGTAACTGAATAATAATATGGTAAATATTTAAAAAATAGGAGTAAAAATGGCCATAAGGTTCAATGCTATAAATAATACTCAATATGGTATCACAATACTAAAACTAAACCTCAATACTAAAAACTGAACAACTATCTAAAAATACAATAGTCTGAAAAGCCCCTAAACTGTCTGAACTGTGGAGTTGATAGGATAAGTCCCCAATTAACACCGACTATTGAAAATGAAATGAAATGCTAAACTAAATAATCACGTCCTCGAACTATGAGGACCCACCACTAACTCTATCTACTGAGAATCTGAACTGCTAAGGGTACTCGAGGGCCCGTTGATACACCCAAATTACACCTCTCTTATGAGAGAGTAAGTGGTCGCTGTCAAATATAGAACCCAACTAGGTTGGGTTTCGAATCCCACAGGGAATACAGAGTTCACTAAGTATTGTGATTGTTATTAGACTATTGATCTAAGGTTCCGAAATAAAGGAGGGTTTGAAAATGTTAACGGTGTTCTTTTGTAATTGAGTTACACAAAAGTCCAGCTACTGAGAGTAAATATAGATGTAATTTCAATGAGAGTGAATTAACTAGAATTATGCTCACCAAAATGTTCAAACAATTAGGGTTGTAAGTTGTGTTTGAACTCTAATTATTGTATCCAGTTGCAAGAATTATTGAATTCTAAGAATTACCCATGTGTTTCTCAACCTAATGAATATTTCACCCTTTACTTCTCACGAACTTAAAGGGTTCATGCATTATTCAATAACACTCTCGTGAGGGTTGATACTATTAAGGCATCAACCTGTTAACCCAAAGGGTAAACCTATGGAGTTCATGTGAATCACTTATTTTCCTAACATCCACTTTCTTGTCAAACAAGTGGAGTTTATGGGCTCACTTCTCAAGTTTCCAACCAAGAGATGACATTAAAATGAAAAAAGATTCATGCAATTTTGATAGGTGTTAGAAATCAAACCCATTCACAACCCAAAAATAGTTCTCTACATCAAGGCTCCCATAACCCTAGTTATGGGAGTTTATCTACTCATCTCCATATAAGAAATCAATGTTATATTGATGTTCATAAATAACTCCAAAAAAGTACTTACAAATGTCACAATATTTTTCTTCTAAATCTTTGATGGAAAATATGAAAACTAATAATCAACTCTCAATCTCTAGATTCAAATCCCAACGAAAAGTAGTACAAAGCTCTTAATAGAGGAGAAAGTATGAAAATGAAGACAAAAGATACAAAATAAACCCTAATGCTTGGTATTTATATGTTTCCACACTGGGGTTTTAAAAATTCAAACTCAGATTCTCCATATTTTGATCGACGGTTCAAGGGACGGTTCATCTCAGGTCCGATGGTCCGTTGCCTGCACCATCATTGGGTGTCCAGTGACTCCATGTTCTACTTCTGGGTGATGGGTAGTGCGAAAGCCCATCGCAAGGTCAATGGTCCATCGCCTGGACCATTGCAGGACTTTCATTGATGATGTATTCTGTATCATGGCGACATTTTAGATCGACGGCCCATTGCAGGGATGACGGTCTATCGCTTGGACCATCGCATGATGTCCAAAGTCTATGCCTTCTGCTTTTGGTTGATGGTTTAAACCGACGGGTCATCGCAAAGTTGACAGTCCGTCGCTCAAGCCGTCATTGCTCATTTTACTTCTGTTTTGCTCAGATTGTCCAAGTTACCCTTCACACTCAGTCCTTATCCTAAATACACTAAAATACCATGTTAAATACAATAGTGGCTACTTGAAAACACACAATTATCCTAAGAAAAAGTCCTAAAATATTTTGTCAAAAGCTGGAATATCAACACCCTCAACTTAAGGCAATTACTTATCCTCAAGCAACTCAACACCAGGATACATATATGAACAACATCATGAAGGGCATTTCATAGTAAAACCAACACAATCATACAATCATTCCACTACCTATTTGGTTATGCTATTTCAACACACATGGATCTACTACTGGCATTAACTATTAATCAACATATTCACAGCTACAGATACAACACCCCAAAGAAATAAATAGAACAGATATAACTCAACATGCCCTTACAACAAAAGAAGTCCACGTCACATCACACTGTTAAATTGTGGACAAAACTATGCTCTCACTCACAAAAAAGAAGTTACCAACATAGTGCACATCTATAAGCTTGCCCTTATCATCTAATGATCTCTTATAATTGACTCGCCAAGATCAAATAGGACTTGCTACGGGTTGTAATGAGGTTTAAGGCTCGATAAAGGTTATTCATTTGGGAAAGTGACTTCAAGTACAAGAATTTCACTCTGTTTACCATTTTTGGTAGCTACTTACCAGAATTAAGGACCCTCTTATTCATTCGTAGTTATTCATCGGCACTCTTGTCATAACCCCCTTTTTTTATAAGAACACAACATTAACCACCCTCAACTTATGCTGATGCAGAAGATTAAGATGCATAATATCTATTTAGATTTCTAACTAGACCGGGGCCGGATGCTACCCCTGAAATTACTTTCAACTCAATCTCCTAGGATGCTAACAATCCAGCAGTAGCCACTCTCAACTTAGGCGATTTGCCTAAGTTTAAGTGAACAATTTCCACAATTAGAACAGGGCCAAAGCTAAATACTTAACACCTTCTAGAGAGTGAATCAAACTTATTTGGACAGAAAAACACTACCACAACTCAAAAGGGTTGACAAAGGGAACATAATGTTTTTGGTGGGTCAATCATTTGGATAAGTGGACTAATAACACAAGATGGCATACTATCCTCTCTTATTGAGTCAAAGCACATGACAATATCTGATGAACCGAGCAAGTTCTAGGTGTAACACTTATGTCAGAACTACAAAAATACTCACCCACACAGGCACTGAGTTAATTTCTATCCTACTAATTCTTGAGATCCAGAATACATAGCTATGCTTTGCTTCATTAGTAACTTCTAATGCCATTAACAGAGTCACACACGGTTGCAAAACACTTTGCCACTTGGTACGAGGAATTAATTATACAAAAAATGAAAAACACAATTTTGCTACCATCAGTTTTCATCCACATATGTACAATAAGGTGCTAACGAGAATGTTACTTTTATTTTATGAAACTATATCACCAATAGAACATGAAAATGAATATAGAAAAAATAAAAATGAAACAACTTAGACATGCCGATAATATTAGCAACACAGCCCCCCATGGTACAAACACATTCCACCCCTACAAAAAAAATAATGCGTTGTCCTGAAATGCATAAAATTTTAAGTACAGAAGAGAGAAAAATACTTGTCGTGCCTCTTATTCAATCTGAGGCATCAGTGAAGTATGGTGAGACTTTTGTTTCCTCACTCAATTCTATGTTGACTCCCATGGTGGTGGGAGTACTCACAATCCCTCCCTTTGGAATCGGAGGAACCACATCTCCAGCCGGATCTACAGGTTGCCTTCTAGCTAGGGCAGAATTGGTAGACACTCCAGATGCTCTATGTTCTACTCTTTTTCTTCTTCTCTCTTCATCTCTCCTTGACCTCTTTCTTTTCTTTCTAATATCATACTCAAGTCTCTGCTCAGGTGACATGGCTTCTAGCCTCTTTCTCTTGGCGTCCTTCTTTGTAGCTTTCTGCGCTTTTTCATCTGGTTCAACTATTTTCTTACTTTTATCCTTGATTGGGTTCCCAAATAAGTCAAATAGGCCCTCATCCTCATCACTAGCAATCTGGACTAGATCAATAATGGTCTACTGTGGCTGCTGATTTATCTTGTCTACATCTTCCTGGAGCCGTCAAACCTTCTCTATTACTTTAGCAAAATCTAGGATGGACATTGTATCCAACTTCTTATTGATTAACTCCTCCATGCTGTCCATTCATAGATGGATATTTCTGAAAGGGTGCAATGCTTCCTCTACAATTCGCTCAACAAAGGTTTTGAAATCATTCCCCCATATGTCTATATGATTTTCAACATTTTTGACAGCCCATACAGTCTTTGTAAAGTTTTCATGGTTCATACTGTACTCAGAATATTAGGGGGGATAGATGCAGAGTCTGGAATCCCACTCATAGGCATCGAATCTGAACCTGCGAATGTCGTAGGAGGCACGTACGTAGTAAGTAGAAATGGCATACCTGCAAGATCCTCTAACGATTCAGGAATTGGCGCTGACTGAGTTTGCTGAGTTGGAGGTCTGCTGAATCTCATATCAAACATGATTTATCCCTCTTCTTTTCAATGTCCTGTTTGTGCAGTGCAAGGACCTCATTATTGTAATACCCCAAAAAATCCAAAACAATATTAGAGCCATATACCAAGCTAGTGAATACTACATAATGGTTCTTTTATAGTTTTATGAGTAGTTTAGATATATATTAAGGCTTCAAATAACTCCTAGCTATCAGACGAATAAAAACATTCCCTACCGATTAAATTCTTGAGAAGGATATTGGTATAGTCAAATTCAAATGAGAATATCTCTCATTATACTGGGAATTTTTGAGTTCATGACCTATCAACATATATATAATTGAATTATCTTTCCAACGATAAAAATTTCTCCTAAATCCGATATCGGAGCAAAGAGTTATTCCTATTTTACTCCAACATGTCAGTCTGGAAATAGTGTGACGACATTCGTGGTAGCTTACCACATTTGTTACGCCCTATCACGAAGGTAGTCAGCCTCAGGAAGAAAACAGATCCTAAGTGATGACATTCATGGTAGCTTACCACATTTGTGATGCTTTGTCACAAATATCGTCAGCCATAGGCAGAAACCAACTCCTAAGTAACAACATTCGTGGTAGCTTACCACACTTGTGATGCCCTATAACGAAGGTCACAACCTTAGGTAGAAACCAGCTCCTAAGTGATGACATTCATGGTAGCTTACCACATTTGTGATGCCATGTCACAAATGTCTTCAGCCTTAGGCAGAGTCCAGCTTCTGTGTGATGACATTTTTGACGGCTTACCATAATTTTGACGCCTTGTCACAAATGTAGTCAGCTATTATTTTCAGCAACTGGGAATTTATTTCATAAGGGTATTTTGGTATTTTACCTTCATTTCCCATGACTTATAACTCTTAAGGAACATATTATCTTCCATTCTCTTTAGTTAAAGCATCTCAAATATCCTCTCTTACACTCTCAACCATAAGATTAGGGTTTTCTCTCAAGATCATCTCCTCAAGAGCAAGCCTAAAGAATTCTTCAAAAACCTTCAAAAACATTAGATCTCTTTCAAGATTCAATCACTAAGGTATGTTTAGTGTTCATCTATGGATCCAATCCGTTCATAGAGCTCAAGAACCATGTTTTAAATATTATTTTGTAAATTTTTTGTGGTGATATGAGTATGTACATGTTGACGATTGTTGTTTAAGTTTCAATGTGATGTCTAAAGGTGTTTTCCTGGAATATATATGTTTTTTAATTGAAATCCATGAACTTTAGGTGGTTTAATATGGTGCAAGTATGAAACTCACCTATGCCTTAAAGAATGCATGCAAGGTGTTTGATAAAATGCTTAGGATGCTAGAAATTCATGTTTGTATGGTTCTATGATGAATAAATGACAAGTCCATGTTAGCTATATACTTCAATATGAATTCCGTGCTTTTCATGTGTTGCTATTGTGGTGGTATGCATAATGCAAGATAATGTAGATATACAATATGCACACGAAATATATCCATGCATTCCTTATAATGTTTAAGATGTTGAATAACAATATGAAATATGATATCCCCTACTTATGATAATGTGAATTATGGACTCCAATCTTATGATGAAGTCAGTCATGTTGTGTCAGTTTCCTTCCATCGAGTCCTGGGGGTATTCGTACCCAAAAACTATAGTTGTGTGCCTAGAGCCATGTCATGTTTCACGATATACAAAATCAAGCCATGATTCAGTAGAATTCAGTCAGTCACGTGACTCAGGAAACCTCATGGTCTCAGTCAGTTATCAGATATCGGTAGTATTCTATCAGTCAATGGAATTCAGTATGTTCCACTTACGTACGGTCAGTTAAATCATGTTCAGTCTCTTCAGGTGGGAGTAGGAGCTAGCACCGAGTGAACCCAAGGATAGGAACTCACCTGTATATGAGAGTATGATTCTTAGTAGTGATCCTTGCATTCTAGAAATATGTATCCAGCATAGGTTGAGACATCATAGCCTGTTATATGAGGGTAGATAAGGTGGCTTAACCTATTATATGAGGGTTCCCACTGTTCTCACTAGAGTTACCTATTATATGAGGGTTGCTTACATATTTTCCTTACCAGTCGTGCGGTATTGACACCCTTCCAGTCAGGGCAGAGATTGGACCCCATCTTAGCCATAATGGCACATATGGGGCATGCCGGTTAAACTATTACCTCCCACAGTTTCAGACTCAGTCTCAGTAAGAGAAATCAGATAGTTCTTCAGATATCAGTATACCAGGACTGTCAGATATAGTCAAATTCAGTTATAGTGTGGAACTCAGATAGTTCCATCAAATTTAAGACTGTCAGATACAGACGCCCATGTTATCAGAAATACAGTTTCAGCCATGTCAGTTATCAGTAAACTATGTATTAGTGTACAGATCTAGCTATCATGTACTCATGATCTTAGTTACTATTTATGTATCTTTACACTCTCATGTTCATATAAGTCAGTCAGTTAGCATTGTTCATTTATGTAAACCCTTTTGCATTAGCCTACTTCACTCGTATACTCAGTACTCCAGTTGTATTGATGCATTTTCCTTATGGTGCTTTCTTTTTATGTTACACCATAGGTTCAGAGGCATGAGTCCTAGACCAGCAGTAGCAGTCACATTTAGCTTACAGAGTTGCAGTGAGTCCTCTTCATTCGAGGATGACATTATTTGATTTATTCATTTATTTATTCAATTCAGTTTTACGGAGTTAGTCGAAGACATGTTCCTTCAACTCCTTATTCAGATAGTACTTAGAGGCTTTTAGATTCAGTATTCATACTTACGTTCAGATTTGATTCAGTTTTCAGCTGTTTTGGGTATCTTTCACCTATATGGATATTATGTTTTGACAGATTCTTTATTCAGTTGAACCTTATAGCCTATGTGTTCATGTTTCCTGCATTAATACATTATATATGCAGTGTACATGTATAGATATCAGTCGTGGGTTAGCTTGTGGTCCCTTGGGGTCATGACCACCGTGTAGCATTCCGATTCAGAAAATTGGGGCGTTACAAACTTGGTATCAAAACCTAAGGTTCAATAGAGTCCTTGAATGTTTGAAAGCCACATGTAGTAGATTCTTGTACTTGGGTGTGTTGAGCGCCACATTTATGTACAGGAGGCTATATGATGTTTTAGGAATAGTTTCCCTTCTTTCAGTATTCATGTCATGCTAGTAAGCATAATTTCAAGTCAGTCTCTCAGTCTAATCCGCTCTTCTCTTATTTAAGAAATATGCCTCCAAAGAGAAGAAATCAGCCAACTCCTCATCCCGAAGATCCTTTGGGCGAACATTTTTATCATGCGGAGTTCAGGACCGCATTTACCGCTCTTGATCAGTCTGTAGATGTCTAGAATGAACGATCAGCTATCATTCCGACCAACCCAGTGGCCAATTCAGCAGCAACTAGGATTCAGGACTTTGCCCAAATGAACCCTCCGTCCTTCTTTGGGTATAAGCCAGACGAGGATCCTCAGGAATTTGTTGACCAAGTCTAGAAGGTCATTGATATCATGGGAGTCACTTCTTCTCAGAGTGCCGAGTTAGCCGCATACCAATTGCAGGATGTCGCTCACACTTGGTACAAACAGTGGTTAGTAGAAAGGTTAGAGGATACAGGTCTTGTTGAGTGGGAAGAATTTGTCACAACTTTCTTAGACAGATTCTTTCCCTAAGAGCTGAGAGAGGCCAAAGTTCTTAAATTCATCAATATCAGGCAGGGAAATATGATAGTTAGAGAGTATTCTCTTAGATTTACTTAGCTAGACAGATATGCCCCTCATGTGGTTGTAGAAAATAGGGCTAAGATGAGCAAGTTCGTGTCAGGGGTGAATGATAGCGTGGTAAATAAGTGTAGGTCTGTGATGGTGAATAGTGATATGACTTTAGCCAGGCTTATGACCCACGCTCAACAGATAGAGGAGCAGAAGGTTAAGACTAGGGAGAGGCAGAACAAGAGAGAAAGACCAGGCAGTTTTAGTTTTGCTCAGCCCAAATTAGAGGGAGAAAATCATTCGCAGTTTCATCCTAAGTCAGCAGTTCCATCCCCTTCCTCCGCAAGTACCCCAGCGCCAAAGTTTAGGGACGAAAACAGAGACAGAGCACCAGGCTCTAAATCTTAAAGCACTATTAGCAGTGCTCGCACTTATCCTCAGTGTTAGACCTGCGGTAAGCACCATGAGGGTGTGCGTAAAGTGGTTCAAGGCATTTGTTTTTGTTGTGGCAAGCCAGGCCATAGAGTTAGGGACTATCCTCAGCTAGGTCCTTAGGGTCAGCAGAATCGTTCAACAGCTCAGTCCGGTCGCCCGAACCTGCAGGGTGCCACTTCCAGTGCTACTAGTGGGCAAATCCCAAATAGACTCTATGCTCTTCAGACCTAACAGGATCAGGAATATTCTCCTGAAGTCATTACTGGTACGTTACAGATTTTCCATGTTTATGTTTATGCTTTGCTAGACCCAGGTGCATCTTTGTCTTTTGTAACTCCATACATAGCAGGCGATTTCAGAATTAGTCCCAAAATTTTAGCAGAGCCCTTTTCAGTCTCTATCCTAATAGGTAAAACCATCATAGCTCGTTGGGTATACAGGAACTGCCCGGTTATGATTATTCAGAAATCCATGTTAGCAGATTTAGTCGAGTTAGAGATGACTGATTTTGATGTCATTCTCGGCATGGATTGGTTTGATTTTTGATATGCCATAGTCGACTGTAGAAATAGGATAGTTCAATTTCAGTTCCCGAAGCCCGTCCTAGAGTGGAAGGGTAGCACTTTGTCTTTCAAGGGTCAGTTTGTTTCCTACCTTTGGGCAAGGAAAATGATTTCTAAGGGGTGTGTGTATCATCTCGTGCATGTTAAGGATTCCAGTTCTGAATCTCCTAGTATCGAATCAGTCCCTATGGTTAATGAATATTCAGTCGTCTTTCCCAAAGATCTTCTAGGCATTCCTCTCGAAAGGGAAATAGACTTCGGAATAGACCTTCTCCCAGATACTCAACCTATTTATATTCCACCATACAGAATGGCACCAGCAGAACTCAAGGAACTGAAAGATCAGTTAAGAGATCTCTTAGATAAGGGATTCATTAGGCCTAGTGTATCCCCATGGGGTGCGCCAGTCTTATTCATGTGCAAGAAAGATGGTTCTCTTATAATGTGTACTGATTACCATCAACTAAACAAATTCACGATCAAGAACAGGTATTCGCTGCCTAGGATAGATGACTTGTTTGACCAGATTCAGGGTGCTAGTTATTTCTCCAAGATAGACCTCAGATCAGGCTATCATTAGCTCAGAGTTAGAGAATGTGACATTCCGAAGATAGCTTTTCGTACTCGATATCGTCACTTTGAATTTCTAGTCATCTCCTTTGGTCTTACCAATGCCCTTGCAAATTTCATGGACTTGATGAATCGGGTGCTCAGGTAGTACTTGGACACATTCATCATAGTCTTCATAGATGATATTATGGTCTATTCTCGCACAGATCATGATCATTCAGACCATCTCATAATTGTTCTTCAGACTCTCAGGGATTACCAGTTGTTCGCCAAGTTCAGTATGTGCAAATTTTGGCTAAGATCAGTAGCATTCCTTGGACACATTATTTTTGTTATGGAATTAAAGTAGATCCTTAGAAAACTGAAGCGGTAAGAAACTGGCCTTGCCTTGTCTCTCCATCAGATATCAGGAGTTTCTTGGATTTGGCTGGCTATTACTGATGGTTTATCGAGGGATTTTCTTCTATTGCATCTCTTATGTCCAGATTGACTCAGAAAAAGGTCAAGTTTCAGTGGAAATAACCTTACGAGAAGAGTTTTTGGGAGTTGAAGACTCGACTCACCTCAACTCTAATTTTAGCACTTCCTGATGGTTTTGATGGATTCGTAGTATATTGTGATGCATCCAGAGTAGGTTTAGGTTGTGTCCTCATGCAACATGGTAGAGTCATAGCCTAGGACTCCATACAGTTAAAGCCTAATGAGAAGAATTATCCTACTCATGACCTTGAGTTAGCAGCATTTGTCTTTGCCTTAAAGATATGGAGGCATTATCTATACGGTGTTCATGTAGACGTCTTCACAGATAATAAGAGCCTTCAGTATGTCTTTTCCTAGAAAGATCTCAATCTTTATCAGAGAATGTGGTTAGAACTCTTGAAGGATTATAAAATGAGTATCCTTTATCATCCTGGCAAGACCAATGTAGTGGCCGACGCACTCAGTAGACTGTCCATGGGTAGTATTTCCCATGTTGAGGATAGTAAGAAGAAATTATCTCAGGAGATTCATCATCTTTCCAAACTAGGCGTTATCTTAGTCGACTCTTCATAGGGTGGTGTATGTGTTAAGAGTAGTTCAGAGTCATCTCTAGTTTCCGAGGTGAAAGAGAGGCAAAACAGGGATCCTAGCCTTGTCAAGATAAAAGAGTCAGTTCAGAGTCAGGAAGTAGAGGTTTTCTCCCAAGGGGGAGATAGAGTTCTTCATTGTAAGGGTCGTCTGTGTGTTCTCGGTGTAGATGACTTGAGGCATCGAATTCTTACAGAAGCGCATGGTGCGCGATACTCTATTTATCCAGGGGACACTAATATGTACCGTGACTTGTGGGACATCTAGTGGTGGAGTGGGATGAAGAGGGACATTGCAGAGTTTGTTTCTAAGTGCTCTACAAGTCAGCAGGTTAAGATAGAGCATCAAAAACCTAGTGGTTCCATGTAGGAGTTCACTATTCCTACTTGGAAGTAGGAATAAGTGAACATGTACTTCGTGACGGGTTTGCCTAGAACATGTCATCAACATGATTCAATTTGGGTCATTGTAGACAGAATGACCAAGTCAGCTCATTTCCTTTAAGTTCATACCTCTTACTTAGCCAAGGATTATGCCAAACTCTATATCAAGGAGTGGGTCAAATTACATGGTGTTCCACTATCTATCATCTCAGACAGAGGTACCCAGTTCACCTCTTACTTCTGGAAAGCATTCCAAAAGGGTCTTGGTACCCAAGTTCATCTCAGTACAACATTTCATCCTCAGACAGATGGTCAAGCAAAAAGGACCATTCAGACTCTAGAAGATATGCTAAGGGAGTATGCAATTGATTTAAAGGGAAGCTAATGACCACTTGCCTTTCATTGAGTTTGCATACAACAACAACTATCACTCCAGTATTCAGATGGCCCTATTCGAATCTCTCTATGGTAGGAGATTTAGGTCTCCGATCGGTTGGTTCAAAGTTAGTGAGACCGCAGTCATAGGGCCTGACTTAGTATTCGATGCCTTAGATAAAGTTCAGTTGATCAGAGAAAGACTCCGAGATGCTCAGAGCCGACAGAAGTCTTATGCGGATGTTCGTAGAAAGGATCTCAAATTTGAGGTCGATGACTATGTCTATCTCAAGATCTCTCCCATGAAGGGAGTGAAGAGATTCG
The DNA here is from genome assembly GCA_030864215.1 of Capsicum pubescens. Classification (NCBI taxonomy): domain Eukaryota; kingdom Viridiplantae; phylum Streptophyta; class Magnoliopsida; order Solanales; family Solanaceae; genus Capsicum; species Capsicum pubescens. The sequence goes on from CM061541.1 coordinate 197,489,937, forward strand.
GCAAGAAGGGAAAGCTCAATCCCCGATATGTCGGTCCCTTCAAGATTATCAGTTGCTTCGGCATGGTAGCCTATGAGCTCGAATTGCCTTCAGATCTATCCTCAGTTCATCCAGTCATTCATGTCTCTTTTCTCAAGAAGTGCATAGGTGACCCAACTGTTGTAGTCCCTATTCAGAGCATTGACATTCAGAATAGCCTCCCTTATAAAGAGATTCCAGTCTAAATCCTCGACTATCAGACTCGTAGGCTGAGGAATAAAGAAGTCCCTCTAGTCAAGGTCCTTTGGCAGAATCAATCCATGGAGAGAGCTACTTGGGAAGCAGAAGCAGACATGCGAACCAAGTACCCTCATATTTTCTCCGCTAATTCAGAATTAGCTCGAGGTAACCATTTTCCTTAAGCTTATTTAGTTACATTCTCAAAATTCCAGTATAAAATTGGTATCAAGTATCAGTACATAACTTATCATGCATTCATAAGTTCAGCTTATCAGTCATGCATCAGATATGAATATTCAGTTGGGCTATATTCAGTTTAGAATTCAATTCAGTCCTAAAATTATGTGCCAGGTGAGCATGACCAGTGTATGCATTATTTTATCTTTTCTCCCCTCTCAAGAAGTCATCATTCGAGGATGAATGTTTCCAAGGGGGAGATATTGTAATACCCCAAAAAATCCAAACCAATATTATATCCATGTACCAAGATCATGCATAGTACATCATGGTTCTTTTATAGTTTTATAAGTAGGTTAGATGTATGTTAAGGCTTCAAATAACTCTCAGCTATCAGACGAATCAAAACATTCCTGATCGATTGAATTCTTGAGAAGGATATTGGTATAGTAAATTTCAAATGAGCATATCTCACATTATACTTGGAATTTTTGAGCTAATGACCTATCAAAAGATATATAATTAAATTATATTTTCAACTATACTAATTTCGCCTAAATCCGATATCGGAGCAAAGAGTTATTCCTATTTTACTCCATCATGTCAGGCTGGAAACAGTGTGACGACATTCGTGGTAGATTGCCACATTTGTGATGCCCTATCACGAAGGTCGTCAAACTCAGGTAGAAACCAGATCCTAAGTGATGAAATTCATGGTATCTTACCACATTTATGACGCCTTGTCACAAATGTTGTTAGCCTTAGGCAAAAACCAGCTCCTAAGTGACGACATTCGTGGTAGCTTACCACACTTGTGACGCCCTACCATGAAGGTCGTCAGCCTTAGGAATAAACCATCTCCTAAGTGATGAAATTCGTGGTAGCCTACCATATTTGTGACGCCATGTCACAAATGTCGTTAGCCTTAGGAAGGGTCCAACTTCTGTGTGACGACATTTTTGACGGCTTACCACATTTTTGACGTCTTGTCACAAATGTCGTCATCTATTATTTTCAGCAACTGGGAATTTATTTCAAAAGGGTATTTTGGTATTTTACCTTCATTTCCCACGACTTATAACCCTCAAGTAACGTATTATCTTCCATTCTCTTTAGTTAAAGCATCTTAAAAATCCTCTCTTACACTCTCAACCACAAGATTAGGGTTTTCTCTCAAGATCATCTCCTCAAGAGAAAGCCTAAGGAATTCTTCAAGAACCTTCAGAAACATTTGATCTCTTTCAAGATTCAATCACAAATGTAGGTGTAGTGTTCATCTATGGATCCAATCCGTTCATAGAGCTCAAGAACCATGTTTTAAATATTATTTTGTAAACTTTTTGTGGTGATATGAGTATGTACATGTTGAGGATTGTTTTTTAAGTTTCAATGTGATGTCTAAAGGTGTTTTCATGGAATATATATGTTTGTTAATTGAAAACCATGAACTTTAGGTGGTTTAAGATGGTGCAAGTATGAAACTCACCTATGCCTTAAAGAATGCATGCAAGGTGTTTGATAAAATGCTTAGTATGCTAGAAATTCATGTTTGTATGGTTCTATGATGTCTAAATGATAAGTCCATGTTAGCTATATACTTCAATATGAATTCCGTGCTTTTCATGTATCGCTATTATGGTGGTATGAATCATGCAAGATAATGGAGATATACAATATGCACACGAAATATATCCATGCATTCCCTACAATGTTTAAGATGTTGAATAACTATATGAAATATGATATCCCCTACTTATGATAATGTGAATTGTGGACTCCAATCTTATGATAAAGTCAGTCATGTTGTGTCAGTTTCCTTCCATCGAGTCCTGAGGGTATTCATACCCAAAAACTATAGTTGTGTGCCTAGAGCCATGTCATGTTTCACGATATACAAAATCAAGACATGATTCAGTAGAATTCAGTCCGTCACGTGACTCAAGAAACCTCATGGTCTCAGTCAGTTATTAGATATCAGTAGTATTCCGTCAGTCAACGGAATTTAGTAAGTTCCACTTATATACGGTCAGTTATATCATGTTCAGTCTTTTCAGATGGGAGTAGGAGTTAGCACCGAGTGAACCTAAGGATGCGAACTCACCTGTACATGAGGGTGTGATTCTTAGCAGTCATCCTTGCGTTCCAGAACTATGTATCCAACATAGGTTGAGATATCACAGCCTGCTATATGAGGGTAGATGAGGTGTCTTAACCTGTTATATGAGGGTTCCCACCATTCTCACTAGAGTTACCTGTTATATGAGGGTTTCTCACATGTTGTCCTTACCAGTGGAATGGTATTGACACCCTTCCTGTCAGGGCAAAGATTGGTCTCCATCTTAGCCATAATGGCACATATGGGGCATGTCGGTTAAACAACTACCTCCCACAGTTTCAGACTCAATATCACTAAAAGAACTCAGATAGTTCTTCAGATATCAGTATACCAGGACTATCAGATACAGTCAAATTCAGTTATAGTGTAGAACTCAGATAGTTCCATCAGATTTAAGACTATCAGATACAGTCGCCAATGTTATTAGAACTATAGTTTCAGCCATGTCAGTTATCAGTAAACCATGTATTAGCGTACAGATCTAGCTATCACGTACTCACGATCTTAGTTACTATGTATGTATGTTTACACTCTCACGTTCATATCAGTCAGTCAGTTAGCATTGTTCATGCATGTAAACCCTTTTGCATTAGCCTACCTCACTCGTATACTCAGTACTTTAGTTGTACTAATGCATTTTTGCTATGGTGCTTTGTTTTCATGTTACACCATAGGTTCAGAGGCACGAGTCCCAGACCAGCAGTAGCAGTCGCATTCAGCATACAGAGTTGCAGTGAGTCCTCTTTATTCGAGGACAACATTACTTGATTTATTCATTTATTTCTTCAGTTCATTTTTACAGAGTTAGTCAGAGACATGTTCCTTCAACTCCTTATTCAGACAGTACTTAGAGGCTTTCAGATTCAGTATTCATACTTATGTTCAGATTTGATTCAATTTTCAACTGTTTTGGGTATCTTTCACCCATATGAATATTATGTTTTGACAGATTCTTTATTCAATTGAACCTTATGGCCTACATGTTCATGTTTTCTGCATTATTACATTATATATGCAGTGTACAGGTACAAATATCAGTCATGGGTTAGCTTTTGGTCCCTCGGGGTCATGAGCACCGTGTAGCATTCCGATTCACAAAATCGGGGCGTTACAGTTATCAACCCCACTAATCAAATGGATATTTTCCTGCTTGCATAAGTCAGTGATAAGGAAAGAAATAGTAACACCATTTGAGTCTTATGAGCATGGAAAAACAAATCATCAGAGTTAATGTGACCAAAATCTATGGTCAACCCTTCAATCAAAGCATCTACAATCAATGCTCTAGTAAGTTCCAGGAGATCATCGCCTCCAGTGGGCATGAGCCTCAGTCGCACAATCGTGCACCAGAACTTGAATCTAAAGCTGAGAGATTTCTTCGATATTCACTCATGGAGGTCGTGTAACCATGCAGGATCGCCCCCATCGGTCAGGATCCTCGCTAACCAGGGCCTTTATGTAGCCTGTGTTAATAATCGATGCTCCAACTCAGGAATTGCCCCTGGTATCTGGTAATCAGGCCAAAATAAGAACCTGTTCAATGTTCGCTCAGAAATATCAATATCAACTCCACAGAGAAGAACTATCTCCAGCTTCTTCATGTCAGCAACTGATGCACCCACGGGACAATCCTTTTGCAATAATGCTAAATAGTTAGCAAAAAATTCATGAACCAAGTTAGGTTTGTAGGATCCAAGTGTCTTACTCATCCAACCCAACTAATACTCATTGAATCGCCACTCGAGTTTGGGATACTCGTGCAGGGTTATTGTTATGATTCGATACTCCTCAGAAATTTCTCTTTTGATTACAAACCCATCCGTTGGTGTCAGCCCTTTGTTGAAGATATCTCGGGCACCCACCACTTGCCATCTAATGGCTTCCTGTACTTGGGGATCCTTGCGTCGGATAAAGTTAGGATCCTCCTATTGGGGAGCCTCCTCTTGAACGATGTTAGAAGTTTCAACCCCTATATGAATTGGAATCGAACTGGAGCTACTGCTACTACTGTCTTCAACCTCCTCTTCAGACGAAGAGGATGAAGAAACTACTTGACGACTTTGCCAAGTGTTATGGGCTGGTGCGTCAGACCTGGTTGCTTGGCCTCTACCCCGGCCTCTGGTTTTTGGTAATTTAGGAGCCATGGTACCTACAAATTCATCATTTATCAATATACAATTTAAAATCAGAGAATCAATTTTTTTCTGACCAGCAACGGTTAAAGGCGATGGTCCGTTGAGTATGCAATGGTCCATCAACCCCAACCGTCAGGGTCATTCTAGTATCTCTACTTCTATAAAATGTACGAAAGTACAATGCGATGGTCCATCGAGTAGGTGATAGTTCGTTGTGCATAACATCGACTATAAATGGAAGATACAACTCTTATTTCGGCATTTTGTCAAACACCTTATGTGCATCTCATGTAAGGGTGATTTTATGACATTTTAATCGATTACACATCACCCTAGCTTGACATTCTTAGTCTATGGGTTACTCAGACTTCCTCGAGGATAGTATATGCAAAGCTTCGACTAACATCAATAACATACTAGCAAAATTTGAAAAAGAAATGGCTTTGATGCACCGGGTTGTTTTCACCTATTTGATTTCTCATCATGTTTAAGAAAATAAAAGGAGAATTCATACCTGATTGCTGCAGTATTGAATCACTACTTGGACTTGTACAATACACTTCGAACAATCAAATGAAGACTTGATTTAGAGAAATAAACTTATGACTTGTGATGAGTAAATGATAAGAGGTAAGTAGCGTTTAAATAGAAAGGAAAAAATGGGAGTTGAGAAGTTATAAGGGAGAATGAAAAGGCACAGGTGTATTGTACAGGTGGGAGTTACTTAACACTTCAAATTATCAGTTTAAAACAATTCGAATCAGATAAGAATTAAAATTCGGCTATTTAAACTGATTCAACTCGACCCCTTAAACTAGGGTTAAGTGTGACGGTTAAATCGATGGTCCATCGAGTAAGAGACGGTCGTCGGACATCCTATTGCGACTATCCAATTAACTAACCTTAGGGCCAATCTATGATAGTTTACGCGATGGTTCGTCTAGGGTGAGACGTTCTGTCAAATAATCTCATCGCGACTTTTCGGAATTCTTCATTTCTATGCATGGTTGCGATGATTGATCACGATGGTCCGTCAAGTTCTCGACGGTCCGTTGGATTATTCGTTGGCCACCTGAAATTCCTCCAGCTTCTATTTTCCCTGCACCATTGTACCTGCACACTTCTACAAACCCTTCAGCTTGCACAAATCAACAAAACAACCAACAAAATAACTTAAATAAATGCTATACAACAACACAATGTGGGTTGCCTCCCACTAGCGCTTGATTTATCATTGTGGCATAACTTAGTTATCTCGATTACTCAGACTTTATCGAGATAGAAAGTAGCAATACTTTTTATCAAGTCTTTTGGAATGATATAAAGTTTAAATTGTTGCCCGTCGACTTTGAAGACATTTCCATCTTCATTTTCAAGTTCAAATACTCCATATGAGTAGACTTGACTAACGTTAAACAGGCCTGACCACTAGGACTTAAGTTTACCTAGAAACAGTTTGAGTCTGGAGTTGGATAGAAGTACCAATTCACCTTTATGAAATTCCCTCTTTTCAATTCTGCGATCATGGTATTTCTTTATTCATTCTTTGTACAGGTCAACTATCTCATAAGCTCTGAAATTGAACTCATCTATTTTATTAAGCTTCCCTAGTCTCATATTCACCTCCTCATTCCAGTTTAGATTAAGACGCTTCAACGTCCATAGTGCTTTATCCTCTAGCTCAATCGGCAAATGGCATGCTTTGACATAAACCAATTGGTATGGTGACATGCCAATAGATGTCTTGAAAGCTATTCGATATGCCCATAATGCATCATCCAACTTCCTAGATCAATCTTTCCTGCTGGCATTCACAGTCTTGGCAAGGATAGCCTTGATTTCCCAATTGGAGATTTCCACTTGCCCGCTTGTTTGCGGGTGATATGACGTAGCTACCTTATGCTGCTTAACTCCATATTATACCAATGCGACTCAGAATATCTTTTTGCAAAACTGTGATCCTTCATCACTTATGATGGTACGTGGTACCCCAAAGTGAGAGAAGATGTTTATTCTCAAGAATGTAACGACTTTCTTCCCTTAATTATATGCTAGAGCAACATCCTTGACCCATTTTAACATGGAGTCAACAACAACTGGTATATACTTCATCCCAAATAAGCTCACGAAGGTCCCCATAAAGTTAATGCCCCGTACATCGAATAGTTCAACCTCTAGCATCTTGGATATTGGTATCTCATGGAACTTTGAGATAGACCCTTTCCTTTGACATTGGTCACATATCTTTACGAACTCGTAAGCATCCTTAAACAAAATGGGACAATAGTAACCGCTTTGAAGTACTTTTCTGGCAATACCATCACCAGCATGATGACCTACAACTAGGGAAGCATGAGTTGCTTCCAGTACACTCAACATCTCTACTTCTGGAATGCTATTCTAATAATGCCATCTGCACACCGCCGAAAAAGATATGGATCGTCCCAAAAATAGTGTTTAATATCATGGAGAAACTTTTTCTTCTGATGGAAGGAAAGATTCTATGGCATTACCTCACTTACCATGTAGTTTGCAAAGTCATCATACCAATGTAGTTTTTCGAGCACTGCAGCTAATACTTTCTCTCTGAAAAGAAATCATCAATTTCAAGATCATCTTTTACTGCCTTCTCCCCTTCAAGTCTGGATAGGTGATCAGCTACCTGATTCTCAAATCCCTTGCGATCCTTAACCTCGAAGTCAAATTCTTAAAGTAGAAATACCCACAAGATCAACCTTAGTTTAGCGTCCTTCTTCTCCATTAGGTACCTCAAGCCAGCGTGGTCAGTGTGCACCACTGCCTTGGTACCTAGCAGATATGCCTGAAACTTCTCAAAAGCATACACCACTGCTAGAAGTTCCTGCTCTGTCACTATATAATTATTTTGAGCCTCATTTAGGGCCTTGCTTGCATAATATATCGGGTAAAACAACTTCTCTTTCTTTTGTCCGAGAACAACTCCAAGTGCCACTCCACTAGCATCACACATAATTTCAAATGGCTTCATCTAATCAAGATCAATAATAATTGGAGCTTCCACTAGTTTCAAATTAAGTCATTCAAACTCCTTTCTCCAATAATCATCAAAAACAAATTTGGCTTCCTTCTCCAAGAGTTTGCAAAGCGGGTTCGCAATCTTGGAGAAATCCTTTATGAATCTATGGCAGAACCCAGCATGGCCAAGAAAACTGGGTACCCATTTAACTGAGATAGGAGGTGGTAGTCTCTCAATCACCTCAATCTTTTCCTTAGCTACCTCAATCCCTTTAGCTGAAATTCGGTGACCGAGCACAATGCCTTTCTTCACCATAAAGTGGCACTTTTCCCAGTTAAGAAAAAGGTCGAACTCTTGACACTGCTGTAATGCCTGACCTAGATTTAGTAATCATATTTCAAAGGAATCACCAACAATTAATAAATCGTCTATAAAAACCTCTAGGGTGCCTTCAACCATTTCAGAAAAGATTGAAATCATGCACCACTGAAAAGTGGCGGGTGCATTACATAATCCAAAAGTCATTCTTTTAAAAGCAAAAGTACCTTATGGGAATGTGAATGTTGTTTTATCCTTATCTTTAGGATCAATGGAAATCTGGTTGTAACCGAAATACCCATCTAAGAAGCAGTACCACCCCTTCCTGCTAACAGATCTAGCATTTGATCCATGAAGGGAATTGGGAAGTGGTCCTTTAAAGTCCATGAGTTTAGTTTGTGATAGTCCATGAAAACTCTCCAACCAGTCATAGGTCTAAGAGAAATCAATTCATTCTTTTAATTTGCAACAACCGTCATGCACCCTTTCTTTAGCTGACATTGAACTGGACTTACCCACTTACTGTCAGATATAGGATAAACCACTCCTACATCCAGCCACTTGATAATCTCCTTCTTAACCTTCATAGATGGGTTAAGTCATCATTGATGCTCGATGGTTGGAGTACAGTCATACTCAAGCTGTATCTTATGAGTACAGATGCCATAAGAAATGCTAATAATATCAACAATAGTCCAACCTATTTCTCTTTTGTACCTCTGAAGAACCGAAATAAGTTCTTCCATATGTTGCTGGATCAAATTAGCTGCAATAATAACTAGTAGCATGTTTTCATCTCCCAGAAACACGTACCTTAAATATTTGAGAAGCTCTTTCAATTTGAACATCGGCTGCTCTTCAATGGATGGCTTAGCCGGTGGTGTTGGTTTATTCTTCAGATCAAGATCATGATTCTTAGGTGGATAAGAAAATGATACCATTCCTGTCAATGCACAAACCGTCTCTTCATACTCCTCAATGACCTCATGACCAAAATTCATTAACACTACAAATAGGGGCTCGACAACAAATCTTTCCTCTATAGGTACTTCCTGCTCATCCTTACAATATACAACAATAATTAAGAACATGCTCATTTATTTATGCTGCTTCATTGATTGGCATACATCAAATCGCACTACTTCATCATTCAACCTAAATAAGAGCTCATTCGCTGGCAGATCAATCAACACACTTCCGGTTGTGACGAAAGGTTGACCCAAGATTATGAGCACCTCGCAGTCCACATCGCAATCCAAAATGACAATATCCATTGGAAATATGAAACTAGCAACCTTCACCATCACAACATATAAAATACCAACAGGTCATTTTGCCAACCTATCCTCCATCACAAGTTGCATGTTGGTGGGTGTGGGGTCCCCCAAACCCAACTTTTTATACACATCTAGTGGTATCATATTGATACTAGCTCCTAAGTAACACAGAGCTTTAGCAAAGTTAAGAGGCTCAATAGTGCATGGGATAGTGAATGCTTCCGAATCTGCCTTTTTCTACACCAAAGACCTTGTGGAAATAACACCACAATGATAGAGATTGTCCATCAGCTCAAAACTAACTAAACGCTTCTTGGTGGCAAGATCTTTCATGAATTTTGTGTATTCGGGTTTTTTCTCCAATGCTTAATGGAAGATTTAAAGTCAATTGCTTAAGAATGGTCATGAATTTGCCAAAGTTTGTGTCGTCGGCCTTCTTTTTCAACCGATAGGGAAATAGAGAAGGTGGTTTTATAAGAGTAGTAACCACCACTTCTGCCTCTTTTCCCCTATTCTTCTCTACCTCATCAACTTTTTGATTGTTGGATGGTGCATCAACAATAAACTCATCCGATTTCCCAAACTCCACCGGATGATCACCCTCCACTTCTTTACTATCATCTGCTACTATATCAACCACAGGCTATCCCATAGTAGGGCTTACCAATACCTTACAACTTCTAGTAGTGACTATCATACATGACCCATCCTTCCTTGGGTTCTGTACTGTGTCACTTGGAGGGTGCCAACTTTCCTCTAATTGAATGCAGCAGACAATTGATTCATATATTGCTCCAACTATTTTATAGAAGTAGAGTGAGAGTCAACTAGCTGTTTTATTGAGGATAACTCACTTTTCATTCCAGTCACCATAGATGGTTTAGTGAGTATAACTCACTTTTCATTCCAGTCACCCCGGTACTTATTGCTTCTACTCCCTTCAATAGCTTGGCTATTATGTCTTCCATAGAAATCTTGCTCGAACTAGTTGTGGTGGCCTCACGATTTCCAGGAGGGACATATAACCCACTCCTGTCACCCTTACTTTTTTAATTTCCTTGATCATGGTTTTTATATCCAACTTTGTCGTAGTTGTTTTGACCTTGGTTTCCTTAGCCACTACCTCGAAGACCCCCTGATTATTCAAGTAATTGTCTTCCTCATCAGAATTGGAGTCAGCCCTTCCCTGTGATGCTACTGCTTTAACCTTTTCTATCTTTCTTGATAACAAATATTTGGTGAGAAGATCCATCTGTGTCTTCATGTGAGCCATGTCTTGGTCACACTCTTCTTCTCTTTGCCTTTGTTCTGCTTTCATGCCTATAGATATAGTGGATCTTGCTACCTCAGAATCCCTGGTATGCCAAGTTCTAATTTATTTTGTCATACGGTCAAGTATGTCAGCTTCTTCAGGGATAGTGAGGTCCATGAATGACCCACCTGTTGTGTTTTCCACCACTGTTTTAGTTATAGAGTTCAAGGCTCGGTATAATATCTCCATCAAATGGAAATTAGTCATCTGATTATTTACTCACTGCAATAGCTTCTTCTTGAATCTCTCCCAAGTATCATAGAGAGCTTCAATTGGAAACTTTCTGAAATTACTTATTTCATCTCTCAACTGTGCCCTCTTGGATGGTGGAAAGAATCTTTCGTGGAAAGCGTCTTTCAATTACCTCCAATTAGTAATAGAGTTGGGAGTTAGCCCATTCAACCATAAAGTTGCCTCTCCAGATAGAGACAACGGAAATAGCTAAACCGAATAACATTTTGCCCAATCCCTGGGTTGTTAAATGATTTGCATGTTGAAATGAAATTAACCAAATGCATATTCGGATCATCACCAGTAAGTCCACCAAATAATCCTATGAGGTGCAATAACTGGATCATAGTTCTTGTAATATTAAACTTGGCTCCGGGTGCTAAGGGTGGAGTAATAATAGCCCCCGTTGCACTGGCTCCATCCAAGTCATCATTCTCCTCCTCCAGATTAAATTGGATAGCTTGGCAGTCTGGTTTCTCCCCCACAGGATGATTTCTGTTGATATTCCTATTTGTTGGTGCAGGTAAATTATCTGTACGCCTCGGGTTGACTGGGGATAATAAATCATCATCACCCAGATCCTCATCATCTGGGTTTTGTCGCTGACCTGCACTTTCTGCATTCTGCTGGTTTACTTGTACAACTGCCAAGGCAGTTAGTCTGGCTACTTTTTGCTAAGCAGCTACTCTTTCTTGGTCCTATTGACCATCCATTCTGCCTATAAGTTGAGGTTCCGGATGAATAGGTAATAAAGGTTCACTTGATCTCCGAGTACTTGGAATATAAGATGGTCACACTGCGTAAAAAAAAACAACAAATAAAAAGTAAAATTTTTGGGAAACTTTGACCAAAGGTCGAGCAAAAACACAAACTTAATTGACAATCATATTCCTTGAAAATGGCGCCAAAATTTGACATACCCAAATTACACCTCTCTTATGAGAGAGTAAGCGATCACTAGCAAATATAGAACCCAACTGGGTTGGGTATCGAATCCCACAGGGAATACAGTGTTCACTAAGTATTGTGATTGCTATTAGACTGTTTATCTAAGGTTCTGAAATAAAGGTGGTTTGGAAATTTTAACGGTGTTCTTTTATAATTGTGTTACACAAAAGTCCAGCTACTGAGAATAAATGTAGATGTAATTTCAATGAGAGTGAATTAACTAGAGTTATGCTCACCAATATGTTCAAATAATTAGGGTTGCGAGCTTGTGTTTGAAATCTACTTTATGTATTCAGTTGCAAGAATTATTGAATTCTAAGGATTACCCATGTGTTTCTCATCCTAATGAGTATTTCACCCTTTACTTCTCTCGAACTTAAAGGATTCATGCATTATTCAATAACACTCTCATAAGGGTTGATCCTGTTAAGGCATAAACCCGTTAGCCCAAAGGGTAGACCTACGGAGTTCATGTGAATCACTTCTTTTCCCAACATCCACTTTCTTGTTAGACAAGTGAAGCTTATGGGCTCACTTATCAAGTTTGCAACCAAGAGATGACATTAAAATGAAGAAAGATTCATGCAATTTCTATAGGTGTTAGAAATCAAACCCATTGACAACCCCAAAATAGTTCTCTACATCAAGTCTCCCATAACCAGGGTTATGGGAGTTTAGCTACTCATCTCCATATAAGAAATTAAAGTTATATTGATGTTCATAAATAACTCCATAAAAGTATTTAAAAATGTCACAATATTGTTCTTCTTAATCTTTGATGGAAAATATGAAAACTAATAATCAACTCTCAATCTCTAGTTTCAAATCCCAACGAAAAGTAGTACAAAGCTCTTAATAGAGGAGAAAGTATGAAACTGAAGACAAAATATATAGAATAAACCCTAAATACTTGGTATTTATATGATTCTAGACTGGGGTTTTAAAAATTCAAAATTAGATTCTTCGCGTTTTGGTGACGGTTCAAGCGACGATTCATCGCAGGTCCGATAGTCCATTGCCTGCACCGTCGTTGGGTGTACAATGACTCCATGTTCTACTTCTTGGAGACGGGTAGTGTGATGGCCCATCGAAAGGTCGACGGTTTATCGCCTGGACCATCGCAGGACTTCCATTGATGATGTGTTCTATATCATGGCGACGGTTTAGACTGATGACCCATCGCAGGGCTGATGGTTCGTCGCCTTGACCGTCGCAGTACTCTCATTGATAATGTGTTCTATATCATGGACACGGTTTAGATCGATGTCCTATTGCAGGGCCGACGGTCCATTGCCTGGACTATCAGATGATGTCCAAAGTCTATGCCTTCTTCTTTTGGTCAACGGTTTAAACTGATAAATCATTGCAAGGTCTATAGTCCGTCGCTCGAGCCGTCGCTGCTTATTTTACTTTTTTTTGCTAAGATTGTCCAAGTTACCCTTCACACTCAATCCTTATCCTAAAAACACTAAAATACCATGTTAAATACAATAGTGTCTTCTTGAAAACACACAATTATCCTAAGAAAAAGGCCTAAAATATTTTGTCAAAAGCCGAAACATCACCCGTTCATCTGAACCTATGATATATGACATCATAGCACAAAAGAAAAGCATGTGTCAGTACTTTGAATGTACTGGTATGCTCAGTGAGGTAGGATGAAATGCATGGGTTCATATACATGAACAATACTAATTGAATATCATGAGTATGGCTGAATGAGAGTACATGCATGAATACATATACTGCAACTGAAATCATGATAACACTGGATAATAAATCTGAATACTGATTAACTGATATCTAAGTATACTAATACTAAATTACTGATAACTAAATGACTGTATCTGACAGTCCTGAATTTGTGAAACTGTATTAAGCTCCAAACTGAGCTGAGTGACTGTATCTGACAGTCCTGAATCTGTAGAACTGAATTGAGTTCTATACTAAGACTGAATTTGAAACTGAGACTGTGGGAAGTAATCGTTTAACCGATATGCCCCTGCTCTAACTGATTTGGGGTCCAACCTATAAGCCCAGTTGGAAGGGTGTCAATACTGTGTCACGGGTAAGGACTTGCTGTGAATTAACCTTCTCTGACAAGAAGCTCTTCCATCAACCCTTTCTGGTAGGAAAACTGAAATGAGATATATCAACCCTAGTCTTGCAGGGAGATATATCAACCTACACTGGTTACGTAGCTCTGGAACTTAAGGATAGATTCTAAGGACCACACCCTCTACTGGTAGGTGAGCCCCCATCCTTGGGTTCTCTCGGTACTGAATCCTACTCCCAACTGAATGGACACTGAATTGATTTCCTAGTTCATACTAGGCTTGACTTACTTGTTACTGACTGCACTGTTTAACTGAACTGAATTGAGTTCAGCGGATTCTGTGGACTGTTGGAATACTACTGAGTTCTGTTAGCTGACTGAGTTTACTGAGGTCTGAACTGAATACTAGACTAGACTGGACTAAATTGGGTCTACTGAGTTTTCCTGAGTCCGGCAACTTACTGAGAGTACTAAGATCATGACGTGACTGAGATTATTTTGTAACTGACACTGGCTCTAGGCAAACAACTAAATTGTCGGGTATTAAACACCCCCAGGACTTGATAGCATGAAAATGAAGCATCACATGATCTTGCTTAGCATAAGCATGCACATTAAATTCATAATGCATCTACAGAGACATCTTATCAAACTCTTGCATGGTATAACTTGAAAATAAGCTAGCATGACATGATTTCTTTCCCTTATTATCTCACATGAACAATTCATCAAGCACTTGGGGAGCATACATATGCACATAACACTAAACAACAAGTAGACATCATAATTCAAATCCCGATTGACAATTTCAAGAGTTTTACATGGATCCTCAAGATATTACATACATATCAATTAACCTCACATGAAACATATCATAAAACATGGATTAGAATCCCAACTAATCATTATAAACATAAGCATAATCAAACCCAACTTGGAATTCATGAAATCCATAAACTTGAAGTTTAAAAATAGTTTCTTGGACTCCAAGGGTGGAAGGGACCCTTGGATGAACACTTCACATACCTTGGTTGCTAAATTCTTGAATATTAATGGTGGAATCTTGAGCCTTGAATTGAAATTTAAGCTTCTAGGGTTTTTGTTCTTGAGAAATTTGTGAAAGAATGAATATACTTTTCTAATAAAGGGCTAAATTTCGTGTTATGGGGGCTGAAGAACATCGGAAAAGACTTAATTAACCCTAAGGACGTGGCCTTCTAATTGCTGATAAATTAAATCATCGATGTGCAGGCTGACATACCGTATCATTGGCATCAATGAAATAGCCAACGTGCTTCGTCAAGTCCGCATCGATTCACTAGAATTGGATGATGGGAGCTGGGGAAAACATTTATCAATGCGATAGTCAACGCGACGCATCAAGATCGCATTGATTCACTGGTTTAGGATTCCAAAGGTGTTTCAAATGAAGTCCAAAAATTCCGAAACTTATCCGAGAACACCTATTGACATTCCTGATCATGAATTAACTCAAATATCAACATTTAATAGATGTAAAGGTTGCTAAATAACATTTCCAACTTTCAAAGGCTAAAATAACACTGAGTCTGAATTCTTAGCTAGAATTTTCTAAGTCTGGGTCCCCTTAACTAGCTTAAAGGACTGAATTAAGTTAAGAATTATGCGGGATCTTACAACTATACACTGAATGATGACTATGACACTATCATCACGGCAGTAGCGAACTGAAGTGAGACATCCAATCCGTTCACAAACTTCTGAATCTTTACAGATTCGGTGGCAATACTGGCAAAGAATATCGGGGAAAGGCATGAAAGCATGCCTCATATTTACCAACCAACATGAATCCCTACCCCAGGTGATCAAATTCGTCTCTCATCTAATCCCTCAAACTATTAGGTGCAAACCAGTTAAAAAGGGCCTCAACAAAAAAATCCCACTACTTTAGCGAACTAAGAGTTCTACAACTAACAAGTGGCCTCTACCATTCTCTACCTACATCTCTTTACTGGTAAGTAGTGAAAGCAACAACACGCGACTCAAGCGAAGGTTTTACAACATATCTCGGTAATCAATCAAGAACTCATAGGCCTTCTCGCCCATGCACCATTAAACTTGGGCTGACCCATGTCAGTCAACCTTTCTAACCTCTTCTAATCCTCAAAAGACATAACAGGAACTGAACTAATAAGAGATATAGTTAATTTGGTCGGCTGTGATCCTTCTTGAGGAGGAAATAGAGATGAAGGTTAAATCCCTGAAATTGAAATAACATGCTAAAAAACTGGCATAAAATAAGGAATAGTACTCAAAGCGTACAAAATATCATAAGTAGATATCGGTATCAATGAAAAAACTACACTTGGTACAGGAGGAACACCGTAAGAAAACACTGGCAGAGATGGAGGTACAACATTCAGAGTTTGAGAAACACCAAGGGCACTCACTAGAAAACCCTTAAAATAAGTTAGAAAATAAATCAATAGACCCTCCAAGACTGGGGTAGAGGAACTCTGTGGAACCTGAGTTGGACCAACATCTCTAGAATGTTCAAATTTGGGGTTAGGGGAAATCCCACTAGTAATACCTATGTAAAGGGAAGATCCTCATGCCTTTCCTCTATCTCGAGCCTAACCGTACCCCGTCTTTGTCCCTTAGGTTGGTCTCTCTACATAGGTGTCAACTCTGCATCCTTAGTCTCACTGGATCTAGTCCTCACTATCTGTGCAGAAAATAGTAAAAATCAATTTAGAATATAGGGTATGGAAAAACCCACACGATAAAGAACAAAATAAGGAAAGTTTCCTAAAGATATGTTATAGCCTTTAGAAGATAGATAAATACATCTACATACTGATCCGCAAGACTCTACTAGACACCTTGTTCATACCGATCCGCGAGACTCTACTAGACACCTAGTTCTTACACTGATAAGACAATGGCACTAATACTAATTTGTCATGACCAAAAACCATGATTCATGATGGAATTTATTGCGGCTACGCCTTGACAAGAAAGACAATCACACAAATTAATATGTAGAAGAAAAATATAACATAAAACAAAAGGTAAGACTCCTAGAACAAATTTAAGCCATACACACATAAAGATAGAGGAAATCTAAATCACAATAATACTATAAAATATGCCAAAAGCTACTATCAAAGTGTAAGAACAAACTAAGTACATCTCAAAGTCTAAAAGTACAACTGAAATCTGAAAGAAAACATATGTTTATCTTTGAATACACGATAAAACATAAACTAGATAAGATAATGCTGGAGGTCGAATTTGAAAGCATAGAGTGACCACTATCTTAAAAATACACCACTCATCACCCGAACTTAGCTACCACGTGGTGTACTCATACCTGGATCTACACCAAAATGGAATAATAGAAATGAGTACGGTCCACTTATACTCAGTAGGTATCACAAGCTAACCGAGCAAAGTAGAAAATAAGGTATATAAACACACACTTTGGGAATATCATATGGAATAAAAAATGTCCCAAATGGTAGCCTACACTGTCTCCACTAACAATTCTAACTAATCTCATATACAACAAATACAAGTACATAAAGATAAACATCAAATCAAACACGATAATACAACATATGAGATGCATAATGTATAAAATGTAATAGGATTGAGAATAATAATGATGTGATATATTTGAGTTTGTTGCATAACTCCATATTCACCTACTGAGCTCTTCTCTTGAGGTCTGACCATGGGGGTTTTGCAACCCATATACAATCTCAATAACCAAATCTAGTATCAATATCCATATATGCTCTCCAGCTCATGAACTCTGACAGAGTGTTTTTAAAGGTGTCATATTTCTCTCAAAAAGCTAGAATTTATACAATGGTACCAATGTATCATGAATGTATGTCTGACATTAGGATGTAATCCTCACAACCAACCATAATGAGAATCTTAAATCCAACCAATATACATGTATGTGAGCTAAAAATCCACTTAATAGGAAATTTATACATGATACAATATAATTCATGTACCATAGTAGTGAAATATGCGAGTAAGACATCAATAATACTACAACAACCCCAATTTAGGCATTTTTAACACAAGAAAAATAATCCAATGGATATACATGGCCAATAATGTCATATAAGGCCCCAATATGGACCACACATAGCAAATATCATCTTAATCACCAATAATATCAACATAAACTGCCACACGGGCACACAATAGTAATAACATCATTTTCATAATCATTACCCATACTCATAGCATACTTTTATATAATCATTAACTATCCAACCCAGTGTCAAGAAAGTTAAGCCATAACCTATCTCAAAATGATGAAATTGGGTCCAAAACCTTTCAACCATAGACTTTCCCTCTCGAACGGCCTCAAAATTAGTTAAAACATACAAATATAGGATCTATGCCTTAATAGAAATCCAACGATACCCAAATTGTCCATATTTGAGTTGAGGTCAAAATGGACCCTCGAAATGGGTTTTAAAAAAGAGAGGGTAAAACTGGAATTTTAGTTCATAAAGATATTATCCAAGATTAGAGGAAGCCATAGAACAAAATCCAAGTGAAAACATGGTAGAAACAAGGTTTAAAATGAAGAAAACCATTTTTAGGCCCTCCGAGCTTAAATTCCTAAATTTCACTTTTTAAAATCCCAAAATTGCAGGTTTTAGATAGCAAGAACATAATAAAATAATTAAAATAGTTATTTGGAGCTTACTAAGCTTGAAAATGGAAGAAATCGCCCAAAAACTATAAAATCCAAGCTTAAAATCTCAAAAATAAGAAAAAAAATGATTTTTATATTGTACCAGCGTTGACCACTAAAGAGGACAAATGACCACTTTAGCAGTTACCGCTTTAGCACGGGTTAACCACTAAAGTGGTACGGCCCACCATGGGTTGACCGCTAAAGTTGTCCCCATGCTGCTAAAGTAGTGTCTGCTAAAGCGACCAACTTTCTGCTTTAGCGTTACTCGCGTTATCAGGAGGGTTTGGTAAAGCGGCTACTGCTTTAGTGGTCCCTTAGTCACTAAAACGGCCATAGCAGATATGTCATACACCAAAAACTTTGCTAAACTTCAAAGTTATAGATCAAGACCTTGGGACTCATTCAGAATCTCATGAAGGCCAACAAAATTTTCTACTTGACTAAATTCGATGTTTCAGACTCAATGACGACATCAAATTTTCAAAAAAGTTTATTTTCAGAAAATTGACCCCCTAGACCCAATTTCACAATATTTAAAATGGAGGGTCGAAGTGAGATATGCCATAAAATCACACCAATTAAGCTACAAACCAAAAATTAATGTTTCATATCTGTTGGCGCAGTTTATTTTTCCATCTAACACATAGAACAACAAATATTGATCGAAGTCAACTATAAGCTTTTAACCCCTAAAAATGACAAACTCACAAAAATTATACAAAAATGCATTGGGAACCATGTAAACCTTGCTCACACCACAAAAATATCATGTAGAAACCTCAAGGAGGGGTAAAATGTTCAAATCACATAAAATAAAAATTTTACCAAATTAAGTCCTTACAACATCCACCACTAAGAATCTAGTTTGTCCTCGAACTAATGGAAATAAAAGTATCTGAATTACCAAAGAGCTGGGGATAACTACTATGCTTATGGTATTAGAACTCCCAAATAGCCTCATCTATAGGATTGTGTATCTACTGGACCTCAACCATCATAATATCCCTAGACTTCAATCGTCTAACATCCTTGAAAAAAATAGAGACTGGCTCATCAACAAAGGACAACCTCTCATCTAACTGTACTAAATCCCAATGAATAACCTGAGACTCATTTGGAATATAATGTCATAACATAGATAGGTAAAATAGAGGATGAAAAACTGATAAATCTGGGGGTGATGTGTGAGCAGATGCTAACATATTTGAGGCTTTTAACTCTAAATAATTGCGAAGTCTTAAGCAACTTTTTATTGTTTTTGACCATTTTCTTGTGATATTGTAGTTGTAGAAAGGATGGGAGGAAAACGTAGGAAAGATAAACAAAATAAGTAAAATTTGGTACAAGTGAGTTGATATGAGTCTGACGACATTTCTTGCAAGCCGTCAGAGATGTGGTAAGCTACCAGAAAAAGGCGTCAGGAAGAAAAGTGAAGAAGAGTTGCTGGATGAAGGTGAAAACATTCTTAATATGTCATCACAAGTGTGGTAAGCCGTCAGAAGATGCCGTCAAGTGGGACAAAATATGGTGAACTAAGATGAAGGTCTGAAAATATTTGCTACACACCGTCACTCCTCTGGTAAAGTGTCGGAGGACATCATAAGAGTGAGGCAGAACAGGTTAAGAAGGCACGACTTCTGACGACATATCTGAGATGCCGTCAGAAGCCTGACGATCAACACCAATATGTCGTCACCTAAATCCGAGCCCAACTATGATTTTGTTATTTAATTACCTTAATTAGGCTTTAGTATAAATAATAATTTTGAGGGTTTTTAAATTATATTTTCATTATTTAGAACAAGAACTTTGGAGAGAGAAACAGGTACATTGTTCTCTTTTGCCAATTATTCTTAGTTTTCTTTCTTATCAACTATTCTTGGGTTTCTAACTTGGGATTTAATTGAAGAAATTTCTTGTTGTTTTCCATCTATACGTAAGTTTATTATTATCATCATGAATTCAACTTGTGATTTCTTTCATCAAATCATGAGCGGCTAATTCCATTAGCCGGGGTTATGGGACCTAAGGATTAGGGTTTGATATGATGCTAGGTGTTTAACAGATTCAAGGAATAGTAGAACATCTTGAAATTTTGTGGTTTTAACTGAAATATAGTGGTTGCAAACATTAGATTATGCCTTAGGTTTTATTTTCTTTTAACGGAGAAATAGACTAGAGGACGGGAATTATCAACAGGGACTTAAAAGCTACCAACCTTCTGTTTAATGATTAATGTCGTAACTGGATTAATCTACCTGAGATAACTTCTATTTGGATATAAAAAAATTATCTAAGTTCAAGAGAATTAGATAATAAATTGTCTGGTGAGGTCGGGAGATAAGTCAGATAGTATCATAGTCAGGGATATTCTGTTGTTCTACTCATTTCGAGGGTGTCTAGCATTACCTAGCATCTGTCAATACCCAAAATCTTTGGTGATCATAACTCTAGTTTCCCATTTATATTGATAACAACGCTATAATTCAGAAAGTGAAGATTGATTCATTGTGAACTTTAAACCCCCATCTTTCAGAAACAATAAACTACCAGTAAAGTATTTCATAGAAAAATTGACGTTCACAGCCTATTCCCTATGGGATTTGACCCTAACCTAGTTGGGTTTTATATTGACAATGACCGCTTACACCCATTCAACAGTGTAATTTGAGCGTTATAAAAAATGGCGTCGTTGCCAGGGAATACGGTTGTAGACTAAAAATTTTATGTGCAAAAATTTGCTGATAGTTAAGTTTCCTTGATTTACGCTCGGTTGTTGTTTTTGTTTATTTACAGGATAGTTACTTTAGGTTTTACTAAGCAATACCCAATCTAGAACTCTATCACATAAGTAGAATGGAAGAACGACCACTGTGGTATAAGACTGAAAAGGATGACGATATTGATGGAGCAGGTGCAATGGGCGTGATTATTCCGCCACCGTTGGCACCAGGAGCAAAGTTCAATATTACAAGCACAGTGATCTAGCTTTTAAATATGAAAGGATTGTTTGGAGGCCTTCCTGGAGATGACCACAATCTGCATCTGGTGAATTTTGTCACCATTTGCAAATCCTTTGATAACCCGGGGGTGTGCCAGAGAGATATCCAATTGAGGTTGTTCCCATTGTCTCTTTCCGACGAGGAAACATTATGGCTAAATGAGTTGATGCCTGATTCTATAACCAACTGGAGGCAGTTGAGAGGAACTTTCCTAGAAAGGTTCTTTCCACCATCCAGGAGGATACAGTTGAGGGATGAGATTAATAATTTTAGGCAACTCCTAAATGAGGCTTTGCATGAAACTTGGGAGAGGTTCAAGAGTAAGCTGACAAAATGTCCAAATCATAACATGACAGACATAAATCTGATGGAGACTCTGTATAGAGATTTTAAATCTGTGACAAGGCCAATGATAGACAACGCTGCTGGAGGATCATTTGTTACTCTTGCATTTCAAGATGTTGCTAATATGCTGAATAGGATGACCAAATTAAGAAGGGCTTGGTACACCAGTGATTCTGTGGTGACAAGTCCAACTGTACCTATTGGAATGAAGGAGGAACATCAAAAAAGGAATGAGGAAAATGATCAAGACATAGCCCATCTAAAGACTCAAATGGACCTGCTCACCAAGCACTTAATGTCAGGAAGGACAGAACAGGTAAAAGTTGTAATGACTTGGGACCGTGATGATATGGAGACTGAAGAAGAAGTCAACTATTTTACTAATCAGGTGGGTTTCCAAGGCAATATCCAAGGGAATCAAGGTCGGAATGAGAATGACAATCCTAATCATAAATACAGAGAGCAAGAAAAAGGGAGATGCATCAATGGAAGAAATGGGTTGTATGTTCGTGAAGGACATCAAGAAGCTATTGCAACTAGTTCGGGAAAGTATTTGATGGAAGATATGATGAAAGAACTATTGAAAGGAGTAGAGGCTGCTAATACAGGCGTATCCAATATGAGGAGTGAATTTTCCACTATGAGTCAGTTGGTTAGTTCACATTCAACTTCTATCCAGCAGTTAGAGAAACAGATGAGTTAACTATCCTCAACACTAAACCTGGGAATAAGTGGTACTTTACTTGTTCAAGCAACTCATGATCAGAAAACTAACAATTCATGTCAAGAAATCACCACTAGGATTGGTAAGATTTTATCTGGCCCTGCTGTCGATAAATATGGGAATATTGAGGAAATTACAGATGAACCACCAAAAGAACATCCAGGGGAATTGGAGAAATTGAATAGTTCTATTGACTTGTCAGACAAGGAGAAAGAGAAGGAAGTAGTGTTGAAACTCATGCCACGGCCACCACCTCCATTTCCTCAATGGCTGAGAAAGAAGGCAGATGATGCAAAGTTCAGCAAGTTCCTAGCAATGCTCAAGCAGTTGACTATAAATGTGCCTTTGATCGAGGCCCTTGAGAAAATGCTAGGGTATGCAAAATTTATGAAAGATCTTGTGACCAATAAATGAGCAGTGATTTGCGAACTGAAAGCAAACCTCCACCATTGTAGTGCTATTTCCACAGGGACCTTGACGTAAAAGAAGTCGGATTCGGGTGCAGTCACTAATCCTTGCACAATTGGAACTATGGAATTCACCAAAGCACTGTATGATTTAGGAGCAAGTGTTAAAATAATGCCATTGACTATCTATAAAAAGTTAGGTCTGGGAAATCCCACACCGACCAACATGAATCTGGTAATGGCTGACAGATCATTAAAGTGACCTGTTGGAATTTTGTATGATGTGCTGGTCAAGGTATCCAATTTCATATTCCCTGTAGAATTTGTTATTCTGGACTATGAGGTGGACTTCGAGGTGCCCATAATCTTGGGTTGACCTTTCCTCGCAACCAAAAGTATATTGATCGATTTGAGAGCGAATGAGCTCTTATTCAGGGTGAACGATGAAGAGGTATGGTTTAATGTGGGAAAATCAATAAAACATCATGAGAAAATGAGTGTGTTCCCAGTAGTTGATATGTACTTTGAGGACGAAAAGAATGTGCTCAGAACTGAACAACTTATTATCGAGCCCTTAGCAGCGGTTGTGATGAACTATAAAAGTGAAGGCATTGAGGAGTATGAAGAGACAGCTTGTTCCCTGACCGGCCTGGGCTCGTATTTTTTTGCTCCTAAAAAGCTCGACCTTGATCTGGCTAATCGACCAACACCACCAGCCAAGCCGTCCATTGAAGAACCTACGGTGTTGGAATTGAAGGAGCTGCCTAGTCACTTACGATACATATTTATTGGAAAAGTGAACACGCTACCTATTATTATTGCAGCCAATTTAGAAGAACAACAGGTAACTGCACTTATTTCAGTACTTCAGAAGAACAAGAGAGCAATCAGATGGACTATCGCAAACATTATTGGCATTCCTCCTGGCATTTGTATACATAAAATCCAACTAGAAGAAGACTGTACTCCTACCATTGAGCATCAGCATCGTCTTAACCCACCAATGGAAGAAGTGGTTAAAAAGGAGATTATTAAGTGGTTGGATGCAGGAGTAGTTTACCCTATTTTTAACAGCAAGTGGGTGAGACAAGTTCAATGTATGCCCAAGAAAAGTGGTATGACAGTGGTTGATAATGAGAAAAATGAGTTGATTCCACTCAGGCCAGTGACCGGGTGGAGAGTCAACATGGACTATTGTAAGTTGAACTCTTGGACGCTGAAAGACCATTTCCCAATGTCGTTCATGGACCAGATGCTTGATTGATTGGCTGGCAGGGGGTGGTATTTCTTCCTGGATGGTTATTCTGGGTATAACTAAATCTGCATTGCTCCGGAAGATCAAGAGAAGACGACGTTCAAATGCCCATATGGCACATTTGCATTTAAGAGGATGCCATTTGGGCTATCCAATGCACCCACCACTTTTCAATGGTGCATGATGTCTATATTCTCTGACATGGTAGAAAACACCATAGAGGTATTCATGGATTATTTCTCAGTGGTAGGTGATTCATTCGAAATGTGTATGGAGAATCTGAATGTGGTCTTGCAAAGATGTGTTGAATTTAATCTAGTGCTTAATTGGGAAAAATGCCATTTTATGGTAAATGGGGGTATTGTGCTGGGCCACAAAATTTCTGAAAAAGGGATTGAAGTTGATCGAGCAAAGGTTGAAGTTATCGAGAAATTACCGCCCCCCATTTCAATAAATGGAGTGCGTAGTTTTCTTGGCCATGCAGGATTCTATCGGAGATTCATAAAAGACTTCTCAAAAGTTTCAAGTCCACTTTGCAAGTTTTTGGAGAAGGAAGTTAAATTTCTCTGCGATGATAAGTCCTTGAAGGTATTTGAATGCCTTAAAAAGAAGCTGGTGGAGTCCTCCATTGTTATTGCACCTGACTGGGCCAAACTATTTGAAATAATGTGTGATACAAGTGGTGTTTCTCTAGGAGCTGTATTGGGATAAAAGAGGGATAAATTGTTTCACCCGATATATTATGTCAGAAAAGCACTGAATGGAGCACAAAAGAATTACACAGTAACCGAACAGGAATTGCTAGCCGTGGTGTATGCTTTCGAGAAATTCAGATCTTATCTTCTTGGAACTAAAGTGGTAGTCCATACATACCATGATGCCTTACGGTACTTGATGGCCAAGAAAGATGCTAAACCAAGGCTTATTAGATGGGTGTTGCTACTGCATGAGTTTGATTTTGAAATCAAAGATAGAAAAGGTTGTGAAAACCAGGTTGCAGATCATCTATCTAGAATGGAAGGTGGACAGGAAGTTAATGATGAAACAAAGATAAATGATGTGTTTCTAAATGAGGAGATCCTGGCAACTGTTGTGGAAACATTTCCTTGGTACGCTGATTATGCAAATTATTTTGTGAGTGAGCTCCTCCCAGAACACCTTTCCTTCCACTAAAGGAAAAAGTTTTTGCATGATGTAACACATTATTTCTGGGATGAGCCTTATGTTTTCAGGCGATGTGCAAACAATATCATACGGAGATGTGTTCCTGAAGTAGATATACGATGTATTATGGAGGCATGTCATGCTTCCCCAGTTAGGGGTTACTATGCAGGTGACTGAACAGCCAGGAAGGTGTTGCAAAGTGGCTATTATTGGCTAACACTATTTAAAGATGCCCATAAGTTTGTGCAGGAATGCGATCAGTGTCAAAGACAAGGATCGATATCTAAACGACATGAAATGCCCTTTTCCAAGATGCTTGAAGTGGAGTTATTTGATGTATGGGGTATTGACTTCATGGGTCCTTTTGTAAGTTCTTACGGGATGAAGTACATTTTGGTTGTTGTTGATTATGTGTCCAAGTAGGTTGAAGCTGTCGCATTGGCTGACAATGAGGGAAAGAGAGTCATTGCATTTCTCAAGAAGAACATATTTGCTCTCTTCGGAGAACCACATACTATCATAAGCGATGGAGGATCTCACTTTTGCAACAAATTATTTCAAGCAGCTCTGCCGAAGTATGGTGTAAAACACCACAGAGTGGCTACTCCATATCACTCGCAAATCAGTGGGAAAGTGGAGGTGTCGAATCATGAAGTGAAGGTTATCCTATCGAAGACAGTGAATGCTAGCCAAAAAGACTGGCCACGAAAACTTGATGATGCCTTGTGGGCATACCGAACTTCTTTCAAGACACCTATTGGAATGACACCATTTCAACTGGTCTATGGAAAAGCGTTCCATTTTTTAATAGAGTTGGATCACAAGGACTTATGGGTACTTAAGAAGTTGATTTTAAACTGGAAGGAAGCGGTAGAAATGAGATTAGGGCAACTGAATGAGATGGATGAATTCTATCTTAGGGCATATGAGCGAGCAGATTTGTATAAAGAAAAAATAAAAAAGTACCATGACTGGAAGATAGAGAAATGGGAGTTCAAAAGAGGGGACTTGGTACTTCTGTTTAATTCCAAACTTAAATTGTTTCCAGGAAAGCTGAAATCTAAGTGGTCAGGCACTTTTAAGGTAAGACAAGTCCACTCCTCTGGAGTAGTGGAGCTTGAAAATGAAGATGGAAGTACCTTCAAGGTAAATAGGAAATAGGTAAAGTTTTACATTGGACCAGAAGAATCAATGAAAAATGTCACCATTATGTCTCTTGATGAAGTCTGAGGTAATCAAGCCACCTGCGTCATGCCGTGACATTAAATCAAGCGCTGCATGGGAGGCAACCCATGAGTCCTGAGAATAACCCACTCCAGGTATAACCTAACCCTTAGTTTAATTTTGTTTTGATTTTAAGTTGAGGGTGTGGGGGTGTATTGTCGTTGTACCAATTGTTTTAGTAACTCGGAGAAGTACTTATACTTAAAGCAGTCTACATGTTTGATAAATTTTTTATAACCTCTCTCCATTGGTTTGATTTCATGACTGTGTGAACTACATTAAATTGTGACCATGTGTGAATCTTGTTGTGGCAATAGTTCTAGTAACTTGACAATCACTGCCAAACATTTGCATGAACTGGATGAGTAGTAGCTGGTAATATGCTTATGTGCCAAGTTTGTATGAGGCTTTACTGCGTTTCCTTTGTATTGCCTAATCTAGAACTTGCCCGGTTTGTCTTACCGTAGTTGAAGGATAGGAGTTAGGAAAGGATCATAGGCCGTTTTTGAATTTCAGTCACTTTTAGCCTAAATGACCTTCCCTGTAATACATTATACCCCTTGGTCCCCGTTTGCGCCTAAATTGACCATTTTCTTTCTATGAAACCCATCAACTTCCCTTTTTAAATCATAATGAACCATTTTTGGCCCTGGTCCTCCTTGGACACTGTACACCTTCACTTAGGCAAACAACCTAAGTTGAGGGTGTCTATTATAGGGGTGCGTGAGATAAACTGGGTATAAAGAAGGGTAAAATAAAAAGAAAAGAAAAAAAAGTTCTGAAAAAGAAATTGATAGTTGGGTGTTGGTGAAAAAAAGCAATAAAATGAAAATTATTTGAATAAAAATAAAGACCACACCTTGTTTTGCGATCAAGAGAAAAGAAAAAGAGAAAACGAGGTTAATAAGTAGACCCCATAAGATAAGGTAATGCCAAGGAGGTTAGTCACTCAAAATGATGTTTAATACCATATCTTCCCCTATAATACGTTACAAGCCTAATAAAGTCCTATAGTGATCCTAGCTTACCTTTCTAGACACCTCAGTAATGACGATAAGTGAAAGCATATGGTATTTGGCATACACTGGTTGAACTTCATTCTGAGTGTGAGAGACTTTGTGATTATCCCCATGATTATACCTTGATTGCTGATAATGAGAGAAAAGGGAAATTTCTTTGCTGGGAGGGCACAATAGGTATACTACCAGTTATTGACTTGTTTTAGTGAATGTGATGTAGATGCATGTAGAAGTGTCATTGCCGAATGGATTCCATACCTTGATTCCTACTAGTTGCATGGTTATTTTCAAAAATTTGGCACAACTTATTTTTAAATTGATTGACCTTGGAGAGGATGCATGTGTTTTTTTGCAAAGTCGAGTGACTGGCTGCTGATTGTATTTTGTATTCTCTTAGTTGTGATTTGGTTGCTTGAGGACAAGAAATTGTTTTAAGTTGAGGGTGTTGATGTGTGAGCAGATGGTAACACATTTGAGGCTTTTAACTCTAAATAATTATGAAGTCTTAAGCAACTTTTGGTTGTTTTTGATCGTTTTCTTGTGATATTATAGTTGTAGCAAGGATGGGAGGAAAACATAGGAAAGATAAACAAAATAAGTAATATATGGTGCAAGTGAGATGATATGAGTCTGACATCATTTCTTACAATCCATCAGAGATGTGGTAAGCTACCAGAAAAAGGCGTCAGGAAGAATAGTGAAGAAGAGTTGCTGGATGAAGGTGACGACATTCTCAATATGTCATCACAAGTGTGGTTAGCCGTCAGAAGATGCCGTCAAGTGGGACAGAACATGGTGAAATAAGATGAAGGTCTGACGAAATTTTTTACACGGCGTCACTCCTCTGGTAAGCCATCGGAGGACATCGTCATAGTGAGGCAGAACAGGTTAAGAAGGAACGACTTCTGATGACATAGCTGAGACGCTGTCAGAAGACTGACGATCAACACCAATATGCCGTCAGCTAAATCCGAGCCCAGCTGTGATTTTGTTATTTTATTACCTTAATTAGGCTTTAGTATAAATAACAATTTTGAGGGTTTTTAAACTATCAAGTTTTCATTATTTAGAACAAGAACTTTGGAGAGAGAAATAGGTACATTGTTATCTTTCGCCAATTATTCATAGTTTTCTTTATTATCAACTATTCTTGGGTTTCTAACCTGGGATTTAATTGAAGAAATTGCTTATTGTTTTCCATCTATACGTAAGTTGATTATTATCATCATGAATTCAACTTGTGATTTCTTTCATCAAATCATGAGTAGCTAATTCCATTAGTCGGGGTTATGAGATCCAAGGATTAAGGTTTGATATGATGCTTGGTTTTTAATGGATTCAAGGAGTAGTAGAACATCTTAAAATTCTGTGGTTTTAACTGAAATCTAGTGGTTGCAAACATTAGATTATGCCTTAGGTTTTATTTGCTTCTAACGGAGAAATAGACTAGAGGACAAGAATTATCAACAGGGACTCAGAAGCTTCCAACCTTCTGTTTAATGATTAATGTTGTAACTGGATTAATCTACCTGAGATAACATCCATTTGGATATAGATAAATTATCTAAGTTTGAGAGAATTAGCTAATAAAT
The DNA here is from genome assembly GCA_030864215.1 of Capsicum pubescens. Taxonomy (NCBI): domain Eukaryota; kingdom Viridiplantae; phylum Streptophyta; class Magnoliopsida; order Solanales; family Solanaceae; genus Capsicum; species Capsicum pubescens. Next base: position 197,519,161 of record CM061541.1, read on the forward strand.
TGTCTGGTGAGGTCGAGAGATAAGTTAGATAGTATCATAGTCAGGGATATTCTGTTGTTCTACTCATTCTGAGGGTCTCTAGCATTACCTAGTGTCTGTCAATACTCGAAATCTTTGGTGATCATAACTCTGGTTTCCCATTTATATTGATAACAACACTATAATTCTGAAAGTGAAGATTGATTCATTTTGAACTTTAAACCCCCATCTTTCGGAAACAATAAACTGCCAGTAAAGTATTTCGTAAAAAAATTGGCGTTCACACCCTATTCCCTGTGGGATTCGACCCCAACCTAGTTGGGTTTTATATTGACAACGATCGCTTACACCCATTCAAGAGTGTAATTTGAGTGTTATCAGGGAGCAATGCTAACTCATAAGCTACATTCCTAGTGGTTCGAAGAATCTCAAATGGTACAATTTAACTGGTGCTACGCTTTCCCCTCTTCCCAAACCTCATCATGCCCTTCATAGGTGAAACACAATGAAAGACTCGATCACCAACACTAAATCTCAAGACATAAAGTCAAACATCCACATAACACTTCTGCCTACCCTGGGTTGCTCGAAGTCTATCCTTAATAACCCGAACTCTATCCTAAGACTTATAAATCAAGTCTGTACCTCAATGTATAACCTTAGATACCTCAAAACAACCAATTGGAGAAAGACAATGCTTATCATATAAGGCCTTGAAGGGTTCAATCTTAATACTGGACGGGTAGTTACTATTATATGCAAACATCGCCAAGGCTAAATGCTGCTCCCACTAGCCCTCAAAATTCATAACACAAATGCAGTGTATGTCCTCTAAAAGTTGAATAGTTTGCTCCGACTGACCAATGATCCGGGGGTGTAAAGCTGTGATAAGATCAACCCGGGTATCCAACTTCTCCTGAAATGCCTTTCAGAAGTGAGAAGTGAAAATTGAACCTCTATCTAAGATAATAGACACCAGTACACCATTGAGACAAACTATCTCATAAACATAAATATGGGCCAACCTCTCAGCACTAAAGGAACCTGAATAGGAATGAAATGGGACAACTTGGTCAATCAATCCACGATGATCGAAACACTGTTAGAACCATGAGAAGTATTAACTAGTCACGAATTCCATAGAGATATATTCATATTTACGCTTGAGAATGGGAAACCTCTAAAGCAAACCACCAAGACTCAAATGCTCGACCTTCACCAATTGGAAACATTTGAATTGATCTATAAAATCCATTACATCCTTTTTTATACCACCCCACTAGTAATGTTGTCTTAAATAGTGATACATCTTAGTTACTCCCGGATGAATGGAATATTTAGAATAAGGAATCTCCTCCATAATCAATCTAACCCAATCACCCACTATCAGGATATAAAGTCGTCCTTTAGTCCTCAAGATACCATCAAACTCAAGTGAGGATTTCTTAGCCTCCTACTCACACCTTGTTCGAAATCACTCTGAAACCAACATCATCAAACTGATGAGCCCAAATCTGCTCCATTAAAGAAAATCTAATCTCTACAAATGTCAAAACACACATAGATGTCAAAATATCAAGCCTAATTATCTAGTTAGGCAAAGACCCAACCTCTAAGGCCAAATGTCTTTCCTGGGTTGAAAGATGTGCAAAGTTACCCATGGTAGTCGACTTCTAGCTCAAGGCATTTGCAACAACATTAGTATTGCTCGGATGATAGAAAATAGTAAGGTCATAATCCTTAAGAAAGTCAAGATAACGACACTACCTCATATAAAGATCTCGCTGGATGAAGAAATACTGAAGGCTACAATGATCCAAGAAAATTTCACAATAGATTCCATACAAATAGTGCCTCCACAACTTTAAAGAAAATACAATCGCACAAACCTCTATATCATGGGTAGAGTAATTCTTTACATGGGGCACCAATTGGCATGAAGCATACACAATCACTTTAACCTTCTGCATCAACACAATACCTAGCCCAATATTAGAGATATCACAGAAGATAGTGAATTCCACACCCTCGTTGGGTGAACTCAAGATAGGAGTTGATGTCAAATAAATCCTTGAGCTTTTTAAAGCTAGTGTCACAAGTATCAGACCACTAAATGTAAATCTTCTTTTGAGTCAACTTAGTCAATATAGTCATAATAAATGAAAAACCCTCAATAATGTAATGATAATAGACTGCTAAACTAAAAAAACTCTAAAACTCAGTAGGAAAAGTAGGCCTACACCAATCACAAACTGCTACAATCTTTGTTGAATTGACCATGATACCATCCTTTGTAACCATATGACCCAAGAAAGAAAAACAGTCCAACCAAAACTCACACTTGGAGAACCACACATAAAACTTCTAATCTCTCAATCTCTGAAGTATATCCTACAATAGCTCCTTATGATTGTCCTCACTCTTGGAATAAACCAAGATATCATCAGTAACTATAATTATAAAAGAGTTAAGATACGGTCAAAATACCTGGTTCATCATCTCCATAAATGCAGATGGGGCATTGGTCAACCCAAGGACATAACCAAGAACTCATAATAACCATTCCAATTCTGAAAAGATATCTTTAGAATATCAAAATCTATAATCTTTAGCTGGTGATACCCAAACCTCAAGTCAATATTTGAAAGCACTAGCGCACCCTAAAGTTGATCAAATAAATGATCAATATGAGAAAGAGGATACTTATTATTAATCATTGCCTTGTTCAACTTTCAATAATTAATAAACAACATAGACCCATCCATTTTCTTTACAAACAAAATAGGAGCACCCTAAGGTGATACACTAGGATAGATAACCCCTTATCAAATAATTCCTGTAATTGATTCTTCAACTACTTCAAATCCGCTGAGGCCATCCTATAAGGAGAAAAAGATATGTCTTGGTGTCTGGATCAACATTAATAGCAAATTCAATATCATGATTTGGAGGCATACTGCAACACCCAAGATTTTTGGCTCTAAAAATTTCTTAACTCTTATTCTTACTGTTCAGGTAATAACTTTCCTAAAATGTTGTAAAGACTTATTTTGAGTTGTAGGACCCTAATCATAGCCTGAATAATATAGGTACCTAAGTTAATGTTCTGATTACGGCCTCTACCTTATGAGTCATAAGGTGAGGTCACGAGTCGTATGAAGGGACTCATGACAAAACTAGTGGATTGGCCAATGTTTTTGTCCTAAGTACGTCTAGGACCATACGAGTTGTAATGTCATATTATGAGTTGTATGGTATGACTCATAGGGTCAGCAGCAAGGATGAGTGACCCATAGCGACTGGGGATAATTTTTCCTACACGTTCTCATTAAGGGCAAATCGTTTTTTCTCTCATCCAACTTCTATCCCATGACATAAAATACTCTTATAGACCTATTATCATCAAATTATAATAACATAAGCATTATTCTTCTATCTCAAATCCAAAAGGAAAGAACAACTAGTGTTTCTGAGGATTTGGATTCTAGAGCTCCAATTGGTAATTTTCCTCCATAATTCTCAATACTTTCATGCATGTATCTCTTACCTACAAACTTGTATTTTATTCATGAAATGTAATAATATTCATATGGTATTAAATGTTGATTTTTTAACTTGGGTTGAGTGTTTTGGATGATTGTTGCTGGATTGGTGTTCCCATGATTTTATAAGCATTGTTTATGCTTGACTGGTGATTTTGGAATTGATTGGGTGCAAAGGCATGGTAATATGGGATGGGGGTTAAGACATTCCTCCAAATTAATGATTTTTGGCATTTGAATTGGTTTGAAAATTGTTTAACCTCAACCCACTTGCATAATTGGCTTTGAAACATGGCTAATAACATAGTTTGACATACTATTCTAAACTACTGCATTGTATAAAGGCTAAATAGAATACAAATGATTTTTAAAAGGTATTGATGGCCATGTGTTGACTTAATTATAAACTACAGGGGTCGAGGCATTCCCCAAAAATTTGACTTGATAAATTACGAGGGTCAGGGCATTCACCCAAGGTGATGAATAATTGGAATAACTTAAGGATATTAGCTTGCAAGTGTAATTGATATGACGATACCAATGGTATATGCCATAATGGATGATTCTTGGTTAGTAAATAGGAATGTGAAAACATTTTAATTAGACTTAATGGGGGTTGTGTAGCTTACCATAAAGATGTAAGTCCCCGAGAGAATGAACAATGAAATCCATATTTGTTGGTGCAGGGGTCTTTATGACTGTGTGCTTAGTTCACACATATATATATTTATGTATCCTGGAATGATATGTGGTCGGTGCATTCCCTGTTCTTTCTTAGATATTTATGGTTCATGCGGCTAACATGCACTAGGTCCGTTTCAACAGGGGAAGCTAAACTTATATTGCCCATTGGTGCCTAGATGATAGGATAGCTACGCAATCCTAGTTAATGTTTTAAATCTCATGCTAAACCTTGTTACCTATCCTGACAAGTTATATATATGTATTTGATTGTGTGTATATGATTTTGGAATGATTTTGGACTGGCTTGATCATGGCATTATTTTACCCCTTTCCTGAGTTACATTCTAGCTCTCACCCCACGAGCCATCTTCAAATATTGTATCCCCATGCAAGGTTTGGAGACACTTCTTCTTTTCCTATGCAGTGATAGGTGATTTCTGGATTATCTGAGAGTCATCTTTGAAGTGGTGACCTTTTATTTTCTAAAAGGCCCTCATTTCAAGGTCTTTTCTTTATTTTTGTTTTAGATTATTGGCGGGTAATTGGCTATCATCAGGGGCATGTCTTGACTTTGGTTGATGTTTGGTTTCTTAAAGGTTTTTATGGATAGGATGTGGGTGGATTTTGTATTGTGGATTCATTGATCCTAGTAAGAAGATAGATCTATCTTGTTATATGTTCAAAACTCAATTTTATCTTATTATATGTTTGGAACTCAGCTCTATCTTGTTATATTTTTAAAATTCACCCACGGCTAGATGTATTGTGTTCTATTTGGCTAGGTTAATAGGGGTGGTCTTCGTTCCTTGGTGGACTTGAGATACCCATCATGACTAGGACCTGGTTTGGCTCGTGATACATACCAAGAAAATCTATGGAAAAACATCCATGAACTCACGAAAAGTACAAACAAAATCTAAAGAAGGCAGTATATCAACACTAGTACCCCGCATATAGGCCAAATATGACAAACAACCTTTCTCTACCAAACAAAGAGCCTAAAGAAAATATATAACTCTCTTGGACCCAAATAAAGTATTTCCTTCCAATCTATCCTTGGCATGCTTGGCAAAGCTAAAGTCATAGTCTTTGCATAGTATTTTAGAACAACATGATAGGGAGATAACTAATCCATACCCAAGATGAATGAAAATCTACCATATCTTGGATAATAATATCTACCGAAGTCTCAAATCCCATAAAATACACAATAAATGATTGGTGAACTTGACCCACAACTTAAGAGTCTCATTAGGCATGGAAAGAAGACCACTTAAGTCTAATATGGGGGTGGATACAATGATTGGGATGGAAAGAGGCTCACTACAAAAATCAAAACCTGAAGCAAAATATACATACATAAAGGAGAAAGTCAACTCCCGATCAAATAACACAAATGTAGATATGAAATAAAATAGTGATGATACCTATGAAAATAGCATCAAAACCCTCTACCTTAGTTCTAGAGGATATAGCATAACACTGTCTACATCCACAAATAAACTGAGTAGCCCTACGACCACCACCACAGGTATCACTACCTATACTTCACACATCTCTGGTAGTACCTCTACCTATTTGAGGGTCACCTCTTACTACCGATATAGGTGTAGGTTTGAAAATATGATAGGGTCAATCCTTGGCCAAATTGCTAAACTCATCACACACATAGAAAAATTTGTGACCTAACTCAATTTGAGGAGGAAAACCTAAGCTAGAACGATCACCCTAGGATAATGCACAATTACCCAAACCCGTTGAACCAGAAGGACCACTACCCGAACATTACAAGGTATCTGCACTAGTATGCTAGTATACCTATGGAAACTTCTAGAATTTATGCCTCAAAGAGTGTAGTCACTGAACTTTCCTTAACGGCGCACCCCATTAGCGCATTCCTAAGATGGTTGGGTAATATACTCAGTTATCTTCACATGATCCTTAATACTCTAAAGTGATGCCTCAGAGACTATAATATGGGTCCTAGACATCTGAAGAGAGACATCAATTCCCTTTACAAACCTTTGAATCATCTCATACTCAGTTAGAAATTTTGGTAATAGAACATCGGTAAAAGGTATAAAGGCATGAATCATACTTAACAACCTATATGGAGCCATACTCTAGTTGGTCAAACTCATCTATCATATAATTTGTAATACCCCATAAGATCCTAGCTAGATTTAGCTCATAATTACATGTTAAAGGGTTCAAAGACATAGAAATTTCTCTCTGTGTTGGGACTTAGTTATTCCCAAGGCCTCAAAACTTTGATGATTTTATTTTTGACCTAAGAACGTCGATTTTTAAGTTAATTCATGATAGGGGTTTATCAAAGTATGTCTGGGGTGAGATTCAGAATTTTCAAATAAGCGTAGGGGCGTGTTTGGAGAAGCAAAACACTAAGGGCATCGAGATAGATCAGCGACGTAGGGCTTAGACCGCCAGACTAGAGCCTACGGTACGGGTCTTATACAGTCACTCTGGAGCTTACGGGATGAGGCTTAGTCCACCGGTCTAGAGCTGGCGGTGCCTACTCATTTATCCATCCAGCTTTTGTTCCTTGTCATTTAATGGCATTTGGTTCAATTCACCTCACCTAAACTCATCCATAACATGAAATTTACATCCCCAAGGTGAATTATTTGCCCCATTATTCATAAAATCCCTCAAGAAAACCATTTTCCACCTCACGAACAACCCCTAACCCATTCTCAAGAAATCAAGGAATTCAATCTTCAAACTACCAGAAACTCCCAAGAATCTTCATAAAATCATCTAGTAAGGTATGTGTTATGTTTATCCATGGGTTACTTTTACCCATGGAGTCCAAGAATCCCTTTTTGGTTTAAATTATGAGTTTTTCATGTTTAAGTTAAAATATCTCTATGAATCTCTTGTGAATTAAATTACAAGTTATGTTTCTAATTGTTCTTCAAGTGGAATAAGACATTACATATTTTAAATATTGAAATATTCACATTAAATCCCTAAGTTATGAATTTTGTCTTGTAATTATGTTATTCTCGCATGATTTACCCATTCCCATGCTTAAGTTCATAACTCTCATGTGTTTGATGAAATGCCTAAGTTTTGGGTTTTGAACAATGATCCCATACTATGGTCTTAAAACATTTATATGGAATTATTGTTAATTTCATTCAATGCTGGTGGGTTATGAACACCTGATACCTATGTGATTTACATGAATTCAGCTTTTCAAGTACTCAAACAACTAATCCATGACCCTTATCAGTATACTTACATGTTTATAGTCACAACGAGAACTATCAGTTATATAATAATGTTTAGTCTAGTTCAGTATATTCCAGTATTAGTGTCAATTCAGTTGAGAGTAGGATTTAGCACCGAGCGAACTCAAGGATGAGGGATTACCTGACAGTATAGGGTGTGTCCCTTAGTAGAAATCCTTGAGTTCCAGAAAAATGTAGCAATCATAAGTTAGAGATATGTACCTGCCAGTTGAGGGTTGAAAAAGTGTTTACCTGCTAATTAAGGGTGACACATATATCATTAGAGCACCTGCCGGTTGAGTGTGATTCATTAGTCCTTAAGGACACCAGTTTAGTGGATACACATAACCAATGTTAGTACCTGTGGCACAGTACTAACACCCTTCCAATTAGGGTTATAGGTTGGACCATAATTATATCAGATTAGGGCATGTGACTTAGATGATACCTCCCAAAGTATCGGTACAATATTCAGTATCTGTACAATATAGGTTTGCTTGACTAAGCGTACACACTTTTAATTATTCAATTCTACATTTTACAGTTGATAATGCTCAAACTACACCTCTCAACGAGAATGTAAGCGATCGTTGTCAATATAAAACCCATCTAGGTTGGGGTCGAATCCCACAGGGAATATGGTGTAAATGTAAGTCGTTTGCGATTTAATCAACTGATAGTTGTATGTTTCCAGAAATAGGTGGGTTTTAGTTAACAAATAATTATTGATCACTTTAGTTTAAATGTTTGTAATCAAGAGTTTATGAAAAACCAGAATTATGTTCACTAGGGATTTTGGTACTTGATAGATGCTACTAGTGGTTCAAGATTCTTATGGTATGTAGGACAACAAGTTATCTTTAGCGAAGTTATGCTTAAATGTCTCTCTACCTACTTAAGGATTTAATTTCCTAATCCTCTCGGACTTAGGGAATTTATATTTACTGCCCAGATTTTACCTAAGGTTAACCAACCTTGTTACAGAGCTGATTATTAAATGGAAGTTTAGTGTTTCCAAGTCCCTGTTGATAATTTACTTCCCACTATATTTGATTTCTTTCTTAATAAAATCAAAGAAGGTGTTATCTATCGTTTTCAACCAACAGAAAATAGTTAAAACATCAGAATTATCAAGGAGTCCTACCACCTTTCGAATTTTGAACACTCAACACCTTATCAAGACCTACCCCTAGATCCCATAATTCAGGTTAAAGGAATTTAGCTGCTCATGACGTAATAATCAAAGAAACTAGATGAATTCATGCTTTGAAATATAAACTTACCATAAGATGAATAGAAACTAGATATTCTCAGATTAAATCACCAAGGAAAACCCAATATAATGATGATAGTCTCTTTAAAGTAATTGCTTTCTCAAGCCAAAAGAAGAGGGAGAAAAATATCAAAGTATCGTGTATCAAAACTCAATGTTCGGAACTCTTAGGAAAACCCTAAACAAGGCTTTAAATAAGTCACCCTAATTATAGAAACAAAATAAAAAAATTCAAAAATTCTTTGGATTAGGTGACGCCATTTGTGATAGCCTATAAGGAGGCTGGCGACTTATCACAATTGTCGTCATCTTTCTTTATTCTTTTGATACTCGTTGCCTAACGCTGACGACAAATGGTGATGCCGTATTATCTCCTTGATGACCTATCATAAATTTCGTCAAGGCTTTTCCTCAGCTCGAATGTTCTTCCTTAGGCTAACGGCAATCTTGATGACTTATCAACTCCCTGATGTCCTATCAGAAAATGTTGTCAAAGCTTTCAACTTAGGCCAATTCTCTTTCTACTACTGATGATGAAGTTGATAGCTTATCATAGGGCTGACGACTTATCACAAATGTCTTCAGCCACACTTCACCTTTATTTACTTCAGATTTCAGCTTATTTTCTTCCATTCTTGTTGGTTCTCTAGCATCTTAGCTTCTACTGCAAAATCTAACATAAAGCAATCAAAAACGACAAAAGTTTCTTAAGAGTTTGCAATTATTCTTAGTTAAAAGCCTCAAATGTGTTAGAATTATCTCACACATCAACACCCTCAACTTAAAACAATCGCTTGTCCTCAAGAAACTCAGCACAACTAAGAGAATACAAAGCACATTTGGCAGTCAATCATCCAATCATCTCAAAACACTTTCCCTATCTCCCAATTCAGTCAATTTAAGTACAATGAAGAACACCAATGCAACACATAGTAATCAAGATATGGCATCAATTCAAATATAACAACCCTGCATAGACCAGTATTACACTACCCGAACAAGTTAGTAACTAGCAATGTAACCAATGTTCCCTCACAACAAAGAAATCCCCCTCATCTCATATCATGAATTATATGTGTAACCATGGGGACAATTAAAACACTTACTCTCAGAACCCAGTTCCAATCTGTGTATGCCAAGTACCATAGGCTTGCCCTTATTTTCATTACCCAGATCTTTAGATAGGTCAACCAGGATCACTATAGGACTTCTCTTATGCTTGTAATGTAGGCTAGGGGCTGGTATGATACTCGATGATATTTAAAGTGACTAAGCCTCCTTGGCACTACACTAGATTGCTTTTTTGGGGGTTTCATTCATTAGACTTTTTCGCTCTTCTCTTTTCTTAATTACAATCATTTAGGATGGGTGCAGTATTTTCTCAATTACTTATTCTTTTTCACAATTTTTTTCTTCTTGCCCTTTTACTCTACACCAACCTTTTTATTCTTTTCTTTTATGCTACCTTTTTTCATACTTATTCTATATCATGCACCTCTATGATAGCCATCCTCAACTTAGGCCATTTGCCTAAGTCAAGGTGCACAGTGTCCAAGGAGGACCAGGGCCAAAATAGCTTCATTATGATCTAAATGAGAAGGTGACTAGTGTCATACAAAGAAATAGGTTAATCAGGCTCAAATCAGGGATCAAGGGATATTCTACATACAGGAAAGGTTATTTAGGCTAAAAGTGAGCTAATATAAAAATGGCCTATGATCATTTCCTATCCCCTATACTTCAACCTAGGTAAGACTAATCGGGCAAGTTCTGGCTTCACCATACAGAGGGAACTGAGTAACATCTCACATACACACTTGGCACACAGGTATATCGCACTCAACTACTCATTCAGTTCGTGCAACTGTTTAGTAATGATTATTATGTTACTAGAACTAATGCCATACAAAGATGCACGGTGGTCACACTTAAATGCAAATCACTCAGTTTAAAGTTGTAGACCACTTGAAGAGATGTACAAAAATCACAAAAACAATTCAACTACCTCAAGTACAAGTATTTCTCCTAGTTGAATAACAATTTTACAACATCAAATTTAGCCTACACCCTCAACTTAAAATCAAAGAAAATCTAAACTAAAGGTTAGAGTATACCTGGAATAGATCAATCCTAAGGGTCATGGGTTGCTAACCTTGCTGCTGCATCTCTATCAGGAGCCTCTATCTGTTCTGGTGCAGCTGGTCTATCAGTCTCTAAAGGACTACTAGTATAGGCACCTGTGGCTTTTGCTCGGATGGCAGCGTCCCATCTCTCATTGTCTACTAAGGACTCAATTCTCCCCTTTTTCATCTCCTCCTTTTCTGTTTTTCTTTCTTTCCTTCTTTTCTATTTTTCTTTCTTCATCACTGTCGGGCGTCTCTCTTTTTTCTTTTCCTTTCTTCTCACCTTTCTTCTTCTTTTTCTTCACTAGTTCCTCCGTGAGATCAAGCATCGGGATTTCTCCCTCAGACTCCACAGCTACTGGATCTACTAACACCATAAAGTGGTGTTACTGTAGTTTTCCAACCTCTGCCTTTACATTGTCTAGGTATAATCTAAATAATTCCATCTCTGGAGCTGACTTCTCTCTCGACTGTGCATTGAAGTTGTTCTCCAATTCATCAATTCGGCTTGACAGAGCCTTGTAAGGCTCAAATGCAGCCTTAACTCTTTTTTCAACTGCAGCTGCAAATTGTTTGGCAAAGAGTTTAAGCTGAGCCTCGCACCACTTTGACTGCTTTGCTACTCTTCTAAAATCATAGGGTTAAAGGAAAATTTTGTTGTAGGCGCTGCAGCTGGAGGAATTGTCTCAGTTTTGGGCACTGATGATTCTGCCATTGTTGCGGATGTTGGAGGTATAGTATCAGAATCAGGCACCTCTACATTAGGTGCTGAACTAGTACTTGTAACCGGTGGATCAGTTGGAATCTCTGCACCTCTATCAAGCATTAGCCTTGGCTGATTTTTCTCATTTTGGATCGGATTATGGGTCTTCCTGGTAAAGATTTCTTCTTCTAACCGTACAATCTTTGGCACATTTGCTTCCCTACACAACCTTGTAATTAAACAAGGGAAGGGATATACTGTATCAGACCTCGAGACCTGAATTTTTATCTCTTCACCGATAATCTCTGCAAAATTCAAGTTAAGGTTAGCCATAAAACTTGCGACTAATATTGCTCTGTCATCCCTAAGGATATTATCACCATCTGTGGGAATCAACCACGTACGTACAATACCTCACCAAAATCTTGCCTCTGAAGCCAGAGAGGCCTTGAATATTTCACTCAAATTTTTTAGCCATTTCGATTCTCCATCGGCTATAAGTGTGGCTAACCAATTCCATTGATTTTCCCGATGCTTCAACCAGACATAGAAAGTAGGTGAGGTGGCCTGCGAAGTGAAGTTCGGGCCATGAAGGAACCTGTTGATTGTTGCTTTAGAAACATCCACCATTATGCACCGTATCAGAACTTTATCCAACAAAGGTTGGTCAGCGACTTTCTCTCCTTCTCTACATATATTTTCCAAGTGATCTTGGTAGTTTGTATAGAACTCCCTAAATAATGTAGAGAAAAATGAATTTCCTCCTCGTGTAGTCCATCCCAAATCATAGCCATGAAATTTCTGCTCCACCTCCGGGTACCTGCTCAACCCCTTAGTGATAATTCTCTTCTCCTCAAAGATTGGCCTCTTGATAGCTCTTATATTTGTTATGTGAATCCTATCAAAGAAGATTTTTTGAGCTTTGGGAATCTTCCATCTAGTTCCATCTCGGACTTTAGGATTTTTGCATTTGACCATAGTTCCCCGAATCGGAGAGTCTTCATCATCTTGTGGCTCAGCAGAAGGGGACTAAGTTGATGGTTCCTTAGACTCATACCCCTCGAAATCAGGATGATCTGAATCATACTCTTCAGATTTTGCATGTTCAGACTCTTATTGCTAAGAGACTGTCTGCTCAGAAGTTACATGCTCGGATGTTGTTGGCTCAATGTCACTTTCTTCACTCTCCTCCATCTCAACTAGTGGGGGTGGTGGAGTCTTTTTAGTGATTTGCTTCATCTTTTGCTTCCTGAGAAGAGGCTCTTCCTCTTCATAATCAGACTCTTCATTGAAGAGTCTTTGAGGTACACTTCCCTTGGTTACTTTCTTTGTGGATTTTGAGTTCTTTCCTTTGGGAGACATTTCAAGACCTGTAGCAAGAGAAAAACCATTAGTTGATCCTCAAGAGTATACACAAACACATTGATCATTGAAATTACACACCCCTTGTAAGGTTTTAGTAATACTTCAGGTCCCAGGTGTGACGATATTTCTGATAAGCCGTCACAGTTGTCATAGCTTATCATGAATATCGTCATCCATCAACAGAACCCAAAAAATTCTTATCAACTTCTGACGACATTTCTAACAAGCCATCACAGTTGTGATAGCTCATCACGAATGTCGTCAGTTATAAACAGAACCCCAACTTGATTTTAACTCAATTTTTGGTCCCATTTTTTTCTTAAAATACACTCGATTTTTTTTTGAGCCAAACTTTTAAACTTTAAGCTTGCACAGCAAACCCTAGTTCCGATTTTTAGCCATTTTTTTGCAAGCTGAACTTGGGTTTTCATCAATTTATCACTTACCACTTGAAAAAAGAGGCTAGATTTCGAGCATACCTGATGGGATCCTTCAATGTGGTTACACAAGCAAGAGAAAATAAAGAGAGGTTCTTGATTTTGATTGCAAACCCACACATACAAGGAAACTTTCTTTTGTTTTAGTTGGAGCAACTTTGAAAAAGGGAAGAAAATAAACCAAAGATGGAAAGAGAACAACTTAAAGGAAATAAAAACTAAGCGGAAAGGTGTAAAGGACAATGTGTGGGCCGGATAGGGTGTTTTTAATTTAGCCCACAGTTTCAGCTAATGTTGGGATTTTTGTGACGATATTCTAATAAGCCGTCACAATTTTGATAGCTTATCACAAATGTCGTCAGCCTTAACAGAAATTGCCTTAGAGTTGTTGTTTCTAACAACAAAGCTGACGGCTTATCACAATTGTGATAGCCCATCAAAAATGTTGTCAGGAGCACTTGGCTGGATATATCGATTCCACCTTCTTTGAACTAGAACCTACTACAAAATAAACAATTTGCTGGAATATAAAAATTTTGGGTTGCCTCCTAATAGTTCCTAATTTACTATCGTGGCACGACTTGGTTATCTTGACTACTCAAACTTTGCCAAGACAACCAGTTGATACCCCTTTATCATCTTCATAGAATACGTCCACGATTGAGAAAACACTCATCTCCTTTGTTGGTGTCATGGATGAGTGTATTTTGAATCTTGCTTTTTTTCATTGAACCTGAACTTTAGCTCATTTAGTTCCATATCCACTATTACTCTCCAAGTTGCAAAGAATGGTCTACCTAAAATGATGGGCACTTTGAAGTCCACATCACAGTCCAGGACTAAAAAATCAGCAGGCAGAATGAAGTCAGCCACCTTTACCAATACATCATGTAATATACCCACTGGCCACTTTACAGACCTATCTGCCATCACCAATCACATGTTCGTCGGGGTAGGATCCCCCAAACCCAGTTTCTTGTACACAGCGAGTGGCATTAGGTTTATACTGGCTCCCAAATCGTATAATGCTTTTGTGAAATTCAGGGACCCAATAGTACACGGGATGGCAAATGCTCCCAAATTTGCCTTTTTCTGCACTAAAGATCTCGTAGAGATAGCTCCATAATGAAAGATATTGTCCTCTGGCTCATGGCTAACCTTCCGTTTCTTAGTCACAACGTCTTTCATGAATTTAGCATATCCTGGCATTTTTTTGAGTGCCTACACCAATGGAACATTTATTGTCAACTGCTTGAGCATTGCCATAAATTTGCTGAATTTTGCATCATCAGTTTTATTCTTCAATCGTTAAAGAAAGGGAGGTGGTGGTCTTAGGATAGTTTTCAACACTACCTCCTTCTCCTTCTTTTTTTCTTTTTTCTAGAACATCATCAGAATTATCCAGCTTCTCAAACTCCACTGGACTACTTTCTTCCGGTTCAACATCAAATACCTTATCAACTACAGATTTGCCCATAGAAGGGCCAGGTAATATCTTACTACTTCTAGTGATAATAGCCATGCATGATCCATTATTTCGCATATTCTGGACTGTATCACTTGGTAACGTTCTGCTCTTCCTCTGGTTGAATACTGTGGAGAGTTGGCTCATCTGCTGCTCCAACTATTTGATTGTGGAGTGTGAGTGTACCAACTGACTGATGGATGTCAGATCGGTCATCATGATGGTCACACCAGAGTTGGTAGCCTCGAATCCCTTCAACAACTTAGCCATCATTTCCTACCTGTATATCTTTTCAGAACTTATTGAAGAAGCCTCACGATTTCTAGGAGGAACATATAGCCTGCTCCTGTCATTGTTATTCCTCTAATTTCCTAGCTCCTTATCTTTATAACCAGGCTTATCATAGTAAGTCCAACCTTTATTCCCTTGGCTATTGCCTCAGAAACCCCCTGATTATTAACATAGTTAGTTTCTTCATTTGCATCAGCCTCACTTCTATCCTGAGATCCCACAGTTTTTACCTTTTCAATCTTTTCTGATAGCAAGTGCTTAGTTAGCAATTCCATCTGTGTTTTAAGGTGAGCCGTGTATTGTTCACACTTCTCTTTTCTTTTGCATTGTTTCATAGTAATAGCTACATAAGCGCCACCACAGAGTCTCTAGTATGCCATGCCTGACTTTGTTTGGTCATTCTGTCCAGCATCTCTGAAGCCTCTGGGAATGTAAGATCAACAAAAAAGCCACCAAAAGCATTGTCTACAATTGTCTTTGTAAAATAGTTAAGGGCCCTGTACAAAGTATCCATCAAATGTATGTCTGTCATGTTGTGGTTCGGACACTGTGTCAGCTTCTTCTTGAATATTTCCCAGGTTTCATGCAAGGCTTTAGTCGGGAGCTACCTAAAGTTGTTGATTTTGTCCCTCAACTATACCCTCCTGGAAAGAGGAAAGAACCTTTCTAGGAAAGATACTTTTAACTGCCTCCAGTTAGTTATAGAAATGGGTGTTATCTCATTTAGCCACAATGTTGCCTCCTCAGACAGAGACAACGGAAACAATCTCAATTGGATAGCATTTTGGCCCACTCCTGGGTTATCAAAAGATTTGCAGATGGTGAAAAAATTCACCAGATGCAAGTTTGGGTCATCCCCAGGAAGTCCACCAAACAACCCCTTCAGCTTTAGGAGTTGAATCATAATACTCGTAATGTTGAATTTTTCTCCAAGTGCCAACAGTGGAGGAATAATTGCATCCGTTGCACCTGCTCCGTCCATTCCATCATCATTATCATTCAGATCATACTGGACCGGGTGGTACTCTTGCCTTTCTTGGAACGAATGGTTCCTGTTAATATTACACCGTTCTGGTGCAGCTATTTTCTCTGCACGCCTTCGGTTACCAGGATTTAGAAACTCCTCATCTCCCAAATCGTTGTCCTCGGTATTTTGATATCGTGTTTGCTACTTGACATTCTGCACATTCACCTGAGCTCTATCTAAGGTTGCCAATCTGTCAGCCTCTTGCTGTTCTACCATTCTTCCAATTCATTGCGGTTTTGAATTAGGTGGTAATAACGGTTCTCCGTAACTTCTAGTTCTTGGCATACACTATAAAGATCCTGCAAATAAACAAAAACAACAAATAAATGTAAAACTAGGAAACTTGACTAATAGTCAATTAGTGCACACAAACTTCAGTTGTCAACCATATTCCCCGACAATGGCGCCATTTTTGATAATGCTCAAACTACACGTCTCAACGAGAATGTAAGAGATCATTGTCAATATAAAATCAAACTAGGTTGGGGTCAAATCACACAGGAAATATGGTGTGAACGTAAGTCATTTACGATTTAATCAAATGATAGTTGGATGTTTCCAGAAATAGGGGGTTTTAGTTAACAAGTAATTGTTGATCACTTTAGTTTAAATGTTTGTAATCAAGAGTTTATGAAAAACCAGAATTATGTTCACTAGGGGTTTTGGCACTTAACAGATTCTACTAGTGGTTCAAGATTCTCATGGTAGGTAGGAAAACAAGTTATCTTTAGTGAAATTATGCTTAAATGTCTCTCGACCTACTTAAGAATTTAATTACCTAATCCTCTCGAACTTAGGGAATTTATATTTACCGCACAGATTTTACCTCAGGTTAACCAACCCTGTTACATCGCTGATTATTAAACCGACGTTTAGTGTTTCCAAGTCCCTATTGATAATTCACTTCCCACTAAATTTGATTTATTTCTCAAGTAAATCAAAACAGGTGTTATCTATCATTTGCAACAAACAGACAATAATTAAAAGATCAGAATTATCAAGGAGTCCTACCACCGTTTGAATCTTGAAGACTCAACACCTTATCAAGACCTACCCCTAGATCCCATAATTAAAGTTAAAGAAATTTAACTAATCATGACGTAATAATCGAAGAAACTAGATGAATTCATGCTTTGAAAGATAAACTTACCAAAAGATGAATAGAAACTAGAGATTCTCATATCAAATCACCAAAGAAAATCCCAAAATAATGATGATAGTCTCTTTAAAGTAATTTCTTTCTCAAGCCAAAAGAAGAGGGAGAAAAATATCAAAGTATCGTGTCTCAAAACTCAAGGTTTAGAACTCTTAAGAAACCCCTAAAAAAGGCTTTAAATAAGTCACCCTAATTATGGAAACAAATTAATAAAATTTAGAAATTCTTCGGATTAGGTGACGACATTTGTGATAGCCTATCAGGAGGCTGACGACTTATCACAAATGTCATTAGTTTCCTTTATGATTTTGGTACTCGCTACCTAACGCTGATGATAAATGGTGATTCCCTATCAGTTCCTTGATGACCTATCACAAATTTCACCAAGGCTTTTTCTCAGCTCTCATGTTCTGCCTTAGGTTGACGACAATCTTGACGACTTATCAGCTCTTTGACGTCCTATCACAAAATGTCATCATAATTTTTAACTTAGGCCAATTTTTTGTCTACTGCTGACGATGAAGCTAATAGCTTATCACAGGGCTAAAGACTTATCACAAATGTCGTCAGCCATACTTCGCCTTTATTTACTTCAGATTTCAGCTTATTTTCTTTCATTCTTGTTGGTTCTCTAGCATCTTAGCTTCTACTGCAAAATCAAACATAAAGCAATCAAAAATGATAAAATTTGCTTAAGACTTCACAATTATTCTTAGTTAAAAGCCTCAAATGTGTTAGCATTAGGTCACACATCAACAGTCTTTCAGATTTCAAACTTATTTCAATTTACATATTTATGCTTGTTCTTCCATTCTCAGATGTTATAGTTTTTATGCATTCATGTTTAGTTATCATATGCTATTCTATTAGTCCTTATTTTAAATGCACAATACTCCATGTATATCAACCTAACCTTATCTTATATACCAGTATAATCAAAGTACTGACTTCACGCTCTTCTTGCTCTATGATGTCTTATATCATAGGTTCAGACGCACAGTTTCCAGGACTCAGTTAAACAGCTCAGCGTAATCCATTTGCCGTGGTGGTGAGCCCTCATCTATTGAGGACATTTTATGTTTATTTATTATTTTAGTATTTAATTTCATTTAGTAAGTTGGAGTTAGGTGGGGAACTGTCACATCAAATTCCCAGTCAGTTTAGAGGTATTCAGATGTTTATACAATCAGTAGATATTTAGTCAATTACTTTTATTTTTTCTGGATTATTCTGACTTATGATTGATTCATTTTTTCAGTATTCAGATTAATATTTCCTTCTTAGTTTATATTCCGCACAGGTGTTATGTTTGTCTTTATTTAGTGCTCATAATAGGTACCAGATCATGGGTTAGCTTATGGTTACTTATGACCGTAAGCACCATTGTTACGACTAAGGATAGCCTCGGGTCATGAAAAAACTTAGTATTAGTGCCTATAAATTTAAAGTGCCCTAGGAAGTCTGAAATACATGTTGAGTAGAGTCTTGTGCATGGGTTTAAAGCATGCCACACTTATGGACAAGAGGCTACAAGACGTTTCAGGAAAAGTTTTCCTTTTTTCAGTAATCATTTCATGCAAAAAACATGAGATCTACTTAAACTCTCTTTATAACTTATCCTTCATTCCGTTTATAGAAAATGCCTCTCAAAAGAAATAATAGAAGAAGGAACGAGAATCATCCCATACCACTGCATGTTCAGGAAGATCCCCTAAATAAAAATTCTCTCATGCCAAGTTCAAAGCTATTTTTACTACCTTAGCTCATTAATTAGATTCTAAGAACAATCAACAAGCTATTGCCTCAGCCAATCTAGTGGCAAATGCAGTTGTGGTTAGGATTCGAGATTTTATGGACCTCTTTGTTTTCGGGATCTGAGTCTGAGAAAGATCCATATGAGTTTCTTGATATTATTTAAAAAGTGACAGATGATGTAGGGATCACATCGACTGAGAGTGCAGAGTTATCTGCATATCAGTTACAAGATATAACTTACTCTTAGTTTAAGTAGTGGAAGGAGGATAGGGGTGCCGAGGCAGGCCATGTAGAGAAGGAGAAGTTTTCCATGACTTTTCTAGATAGGTTCATCCCAATAGATTTGAGAGAAGCTAAAGTTTAGGAGTTTATCAATTTGAAGCAAGGTAATATGAGTGTGAAGGAGTACTTAATTAAGTTCACTCAGTTAGTGAGGTATGCTTCTTTGATGGTAGTTGATAATAGGTCTAGAATGAGTAAGTTTGTATCTGGTGTATCTAATAATATGGTTAAGGAGTGTAGAATCCCAATGTTGATTAAGGATATGGATTTATCTAGACTTATGGTTCAGGCTTAGCAAATTGAGAAAGAGAAGCTTAAAAAGAAAGAAATAGATAATAAAAGGGCTAGAACAGGTAGTTTTTAACTTTTCTCAACCAAGGTTAGAGGGTGGTAACTGTTCTCAGTTCTGTTAGAAGTCTTTATCCCCATCCCCATCTTCAGCTAGTGTGCCAGTGCCTAAGTTTAGGCAAGATAATTAGGAAGAGAACCAGGCTCTAAGTCATAGGGTAGCGTGAATATGGTCGTACCAATCCTCTTTGCAAAAAATATAGAAAGAATTATCAAGTTATGTGTAGAGCTGGAAGTGATATGTGTTTTAGATGTGGCAATCCAGGCCACAAAGTTAGATATTGCCCAAAGGTCGGCCAACAACGCTAGTCTAATTGTATTTTAGTTCCAGCTGGTCACCCAACTCAGTAGGGTGCCGCTTATAGAGCAATTAGTGGTCAGCACCAGAATAGATTGTGTGCACTCCAATCTCTACAAAATTAGGAAAGTTCTCTTAATGTGGTTACAGGTATGTTACAGGTCTTTCGTCTTAATGTTTATGCTTTATTAGACCTCAGAGCTTCACTTTCTTTTGTGACTCTCTATATAGCAGTCGATTTTAGTGTCAGTCTCGAATCCTTAGCAGGACCTTTCTTAGTGTCTACTCTAGTAGGTAGCTCCATTGTAGCCAAACAGGTATATAGGAACTGCCCGATTATAGTGTCCCAGAGAGTTACCTTAGTCGATCTTGCAGAGTTAGAGATGACTGATTTTGATGTCATTCTCATCATGGATTGGCTCCACTCATGTCATTACTTAGTTGATTGAAGAAATAGAGCCTTTTAGTTTTAGTTTCCAAATGAACTAGTCATTGAATAAAGGGGCAGTACCTCTGTGTTTAGGGGTTAGATCATTTCATATCTTAGAGCAAAATAGATGATATCTAAGGGGTGTATTTACCATTTTTTTTAGTCAAGGACTCTAGTTCTGAGACTCCAAGTCTTGAGTCAGTTTCAGTAGTAAAGGAATTTCCAAATGTGTTCCTTGAAAACCTTCCAAGAGTTCCTCCTGAAAGTGAAATTAACCCTGCAATGGATCTCCTTCCAGATACCTAGCCTCTCTCAATTCCACCCTATAGAATAGCTTCAGTTGAGCTTAAGGAGTTCAAAGAAAATTTTAAAGATGTCTTATATAAGAGATTCATCAGGCTTAGTGTTTCTCTATGGGGTTCTCCAGTCCCGTTCGTGCATAAGAACGATGGTTCTCTCAGAATGTGCATCGATTATCGTCAGTTGAACAAAGTCACAATAAATAATAAGTATCCACTCTCCAGGATTGATGACTTGTTTGACCAACTTTAGGGTGCCAATTATTTCACTAAGATAGACCTCAGATCTGACTATCATCATCTTAGAGTCAGAGAATGTGACATTCCGAAGACAACCTTTAGAACTTGATATGGCCACTTTTAATTCTTAGTTATGTCTTTTGGACTAATGAATGCCCCTGCAGCTTTCATGGACTTGATGAACAAAGTGTTCAAGCAGTACTTGGACAAGTTCGTCATAGGCTTCATTAATGATATTCTTATCTATTCACTAGTGAGAATTATCATGCAGACCATCTGAGAATTATGTTACAGACCTTTAGAGCTTATCAGTTGTTCTCCAAATTTAGTAAGTGCAAATTTTGGCTAAGATCAATAGCTTTCCTTGGCCATATTATTTTTGATGCTGGAATTAGAGTTGACCCTCAAAAGATTAAAGCAGTGAGAAACTGGCCCAGACCCATCTCTCCATCGTATATCAGAATTTTCTTAGGTTTGACAGACTATTACAGATGATTTTTTGAGGGTTTTTCTTTTATTTCATACCTCATATCGCAATTGACTCAAAAATAGTCAAGTTTTAATAGTTAAATTCTTGCAAAAAGAGTTTTCAGGAGTTGAAGACTTAACTCACTTTCGCTCCAGTATTGACGTTTCCAGATGGTTCAGATGGATTTTTGGTTTACTTTGATGCTTCCAGAGTTGGTCTTTCTTGCATGTTGATGTAGAGACGTAAGTTCATAGCCTATGCCTCTAGAAAACATAATCCCCATGAAAAGAATTATCATACCTATGATCTTGAATTGGCAACTGTTGTGTTTGCTTTGAAGATATGTATATATTAACTTTATGGGGTTCATGTTGATGTGTTCACTGACCAGAAGAGTTTACAGTACATGTTCTCATAGAAGTATTTGAATCTTCATCATAGAAGATGGCTTGAGTTGTTGAAAGATTATGATATGAGTATGTTGTATCATTCGGGCAAGGCTAATGTAGTGGCAAATGCCCTTAGTAAATTATCTATGGGTAGTGTTCCTCATGTTTAGGAGGATAAGAAGAATTTATTCAGTGAGGTTCATTAGCTTTCTAGATTAGGTGTCCAGTTGATTTAGTAGAAGGTAGTGTATGGGTTTAGAATGGTTCAAAATCATCCCTTGTTGCCGATGTAAAAGAAAAGAAAGATAGAGACCCTAACTTGGTTAAGTTGAAGGAGGTGGTTAAAGACCAAAAAATGGATATTTTCTCCCAAGGGGGAGATGGTGTACTTCATTGTTAGGGTAGATTATGTGTTCCGTGTATTGATAACTTGAGTTAGCAAATACCTGTGGAAGTGCATCGTGTGTGATACTCTATCTATTTAGGAGCCACTAAGATGTACTGTGACTTTTAAAAAATTGATTTGTAGAGTGGTATGAAGAGGGATATAGCAAAGTTTGTAGCTAAGTGTTCAAATTATCAGAAGGTTAAGGTTGAACACCAAATGCCTAGTGGAACATTGCAGGAGTTTAGTGTCCCCATTTGGAAGTGGGAGGTGGTGAACATGGATTTTGTTACAGGGCTGCCTCATATACATCATCAACATGATTTGATATTGGTTATTGTATACAAAATAACCAAATCAGTTCATTTCTGACCATTTCATACTTCTTACTCAGTTGAGGATTATGCAAGGCTTTGCCTTAGGGAGTTGGTTACATTGCATGAGATTCCATTGTCTATCATATCAGATAGAGGTACTTAGTTTACCTTTCACTTTTGGAAGGCTTTTTAGAAGGGTCTTGGTACCTAAGTTTATCTTAGTACAACTTTTCATCCTCAGATTTATGGTTAGTTAGAGAGGACCATTCAGATCTTAGAGGACATGTTAAGATCATGTGTTATTGACTTTAGAGTTAGTTGGGATGATCACTTACCTTTGATTGAGTTTGCCTATAATAACATTTATCACTCTAGTATTCAGATAGCTCCGTTTGAGACACTTTATGGAAGGATATATAGATATCCTATTGGTTTGTTTGAGGAAGGTAAAGCTGCTTTCATAGGGCCAGATGCAATATTTAATGCAATGGAGAAATTTTAGTTTATTCGGGAGAGGTTGAAGACAACCCAACGCCTTTAGAAAGCTTATGCAGATAGAAGAAGAGATATTGAGTTGGAGGTTGGTGATTTGGTTTATCTGAAAATCTTACCTATGAAGGGAGTGAAGAGATTTGGCAAGAAGAGGAAGCTCAGTCCCTATTATATTGGCCCATATAAGATATTAAATCGTTTAGGAATGTATCTTATGAGATAGAATTACCTACAGATTTAGCATCAGTGCATCCAATGATCTATGTTTCCTTTCTGAAAAAGTGTATTGGTGATTCAGCTGTTGTTGTCCCATTAGAAATCAAGGATGTTTAGGATAGCCTTTCTTATGAAGAAATCCCAATTGAGATCCTTGATCATCAGATTTGTAGACTATTGAACAAAGAAGTTCCCTTGGTCAAGGTTCATTGGATGAATCAGTCTATTGAGGGAGCCACTTGGTAAGGAGAAGTAGATATGTGAAAAAAGTGGCCTCACCATTTCTCTGCGAACTTTGATTCAGCTTAAGGTAACCATTTTCCTTAGATTAACTCTATTCCATTCTTAGTTTTAGCTATGTAATCCATATCATGTCATTGCATACATTCAGTTCAATTTATGTGTCATGTTTCAGGCTTAGTTATGGAATCATATTTTCAGTCATGTATGTTCAGTTTATGATCTCAGTTTCCCCAGTGTTCTCAGCTAACCAGTCTTATTCGAGGTTGAATGTTCCCAAGGTGGAGATATTATAATACTTCGTATGATCCTAGCTCAATTCAGCTTACAATTGTATGTTAAAGGGGTTAAAGACTTAGAAATTTCACTAAGTGTTGGGACTTAGTCATTTCCAAGGCCCCTAAACGTTGATGATTTTATTTTTGACCTTCCTGACCTCAGAACATTGACTTTTAAGTTGATTCATGATTAGGGTGGTTCAAGGTATTTCTCGGGTGAGTTTAAGAATTTTTAGACGAGCGTAGGGGTATGTTTGGAGAAAAAAAATAGTGAGGGCGTTGGATTGGAGCTCGCGGCATAGGGCTTAGCCCGCCTGTCTAGAGTCCACGGCACCCCTTTCTTTATCTATTCAGCTTTTGTTCCTTATCATTAAAGGGCATTTAGATCAATTCCCCTTACCCAAACTCATTCATAACATAAAATTTAGGTCCCAAGAAGAATTATTTTCCCCTTTATTCATAAAATCTCTCAAGAAAACCATCATCCACCTCAAGAACAAACCCTAACCCATTCTTAAGGAATCAAGGAATTCAAGTTTCAAACCTCAAGAAATTCTTAAGAATCTTTATGAAATCATCTAGTTAGGTATATGTGATGTTGATCCATGGGATAATTTCACCCATGGAGTCCAAAAATCCCGTTTTTGTTTAAATTATGAGTTTTTCATTTTTAAGTTGAAATATCTTCATGAATTTCTTGTGAATTCAATTACAAGTTATTTTTATAAGTGTTTTTCAAGTGGGTTGAGACATTACATGTTTTAAATGTTGTAATCTTTATGTTAAATCCGTAAGTTAAGATTTTAGTCTTGTAATCATGTTATTCTCACATTCTTTATCCATTCCCATGCTTTAGTTCATGACTCTCATATGTTTGATGAAATGCCTAAGTGTTGGGTTTTGAACAATGATCCCCTACTATGGTTATAAATCTTTTATATGGAATTATTGTTTATTCTATTTAGTGCTGGTAGGTTATGAACACTCGATACCTATGTGATTTACATGAATTCTGCTTTTCAAGTACTCAGACAACTAATCCATAAATTTTATCAGTATACTTACATGTTTATAATCATGATGAGCACTATCAGTTATGTAATAATGTTCAATCTAGTTTAGTCTATTCAAGTATCAGTGTTAGTTCAGATGGGAGTAGGATTTAGCACTGAGCGAACGTAGGTATGAGGGCTTACCTGACAGTAGAGGGTGTGACCCTTAGTAGCAATCCTCGAGTTCCAGAACTATATGGTTAGCGTAGGTTAGAGATGTCTACCTATTATTTGAGGGCTGACAAAGTGTTTACCTACCAGTTGATGGTGACACATATGTCATTAGAGCACCTGCTAATTGAGGGTTACTTATTAGTCCTTTGGGACACCAATTTAGTGGATCCATATAGCCAGTGTTAGTACCCGTGGCACGAACTGACACCCCTACAACTTGAGTTACAAGTTGGACCCCAATTAGCTCAGATTGGGGCATGTTGGTTGGTGATAACTCCCACAGTCTCAGTATAGTATTCAGTATAGTTTCAGTTCAGATTTGCTTGACCAAGTGTACAAACTTTTAGTTATTCTATTATATAGTTTACAATCTTTCAGATTTTAGACTTATTCAGTTTAAAGATTTATGCTTGGTCTTGTATTCTCAGATGTTATAGTTCTTATGCATTTATGTTTAGTTATATGCTATTCAGTTAGTCCTTATTTCATATGCACAGTACCCCTTTTATATCAACCTAACCTCATCCTATATACCAGTACATTTAAAGTATTGATCACATACTATTCTAACACAATGATGTCTTATATCATAAGTTTGGATGCACAGTTTCCCGACCACAGTTAGACAGCTCAGCATAATCCAGCAGCCGTAGTGGTGAGTCCTCATCCATCGAGGACATGTTCTGTTTATTCAGTTATTTTAGTATCTCATTTTATTTAGTTAGTTGGAGTTAGTTGGGGATCTGTCCCATAAACTCCTCAGTCAGTTTAGAGTTTTTTAGACGTTCAGACAACTAGTAAACAGTCAGTCGGTTACTTTATTTTTTTATCGGAAGATTTAGACTTATGATTGATTTAGTTTTTCAGTATTCAGATTTACATTTCCTTCTCAGTTTATTTTTGCACAGATGTTATGTTCATATTTATTCAGTGCTCACAACAGGTACCAGCTTATCGGTTAGCTTGTGGTCACTTATGACCGTAAGTACCATTGTTGCGATTAGGGGGTAGCCTCGGGTAGTGACAAAATCCCTTAAATTGTATGGTGCAAACTGGTCTAAAAAGGACTTATCAAATGGATCCCTAGTCAACTCTAGAAAACCAAGAGTTCTAAAACTAACAAGTCACCTCCACCAATCTGTTGCTACATCTTTGTAATACCTCATATTTTTAGGCTAGAAATTGAACCATTGTTCCCACTTGAGTAATATATAATCCAATGATTTAGATTTTAATACATGTGTCATGATAATTATCCTAGTGTGAAGAGTGCCTATGAGGTGGAAAAATGGTCATAGGAATCACTTAGAGCAATGTTGAGCCAAGAGCCTTTGATTCAGCAAAATTTTGGTATTCGATTCTACAGGGCTCATATTTGAACAATTATTACTTTTTACATATGCAGAATTTTGTACCTTAAGACCCACCAAATTATATATGATTGAATTATCTTTTCAACGATACCAATTTTGCCTTAATCAAATATTTGAGTAAAAAGTTATGACCATTTTTGTGAGAAACAGTAAGTGCAACACCCCATGATTTTAACGCTCAAGTAACACATTAAAAATGACCTTTATGACCCCCATTTATATGGTACACCATGATTAGATGTTATGGGTTGAGTTGGGGGTGCTTTTAGGCCTTAAAAATGAGTGTGTGTCGATGTTAGACCTTGTGCTAATGTCGTGTGTCGCATGGAAAATGCAAATAGACACTAGATCAGGTATGTTTGGAATGTGCCACACACCCTTAGCTGTGCTTTTGGAATGCGCTGCACACCCTCAGGTGTGCTTTTGGCATGCTTCACCCAGCAAAAGCACAGTGCAAAAAAATTTCTATTTTGACATAATTTAAGGGCGTTGAGGTCTTTCACACTCCTAAACCTTTTCTAATCATCCTTAAATGATGTAAGGAGTTTTAAAACATGTTATTTACACTCTCTTAACCCCAAATGTCTAGTACATGACTTAAAACTCTTCCCCTCTTCCCAAGAATGAAATTCAAGTTTTTTCCCTCAAGAACTCAGGAAGTAGTGTTTTAATTTCAAGCTTTCTTCAAGAATTCATCCAATCTAGATATGTGGGGTTTATGAAAAAGGTTATTCTTTCATTCTTGTACCCAAAGTTCATGGTTTTAAGATTTAATTAATTTATTTTGTGTTAGGTTTCATACCCAAATTGCTATATTCTGGAAGTATGTTACTACTATGAGATTGAATGCTTTAAGTGCATCAAGAATTGCATATATTCATGTTTTGACATATAAGATTTATATTGTGATTTTAAATTCATTATATTGACTGGATATTGTTGAAAGATTTCAACATGATTATTGAGAAAGAAGTTTTGTAATGAATTTCTAAGAATTTAAGTATTTATTATGAGACCTAAGTACAAGTATTGAGTTTACAAGAAGATTATGTTCTTAAGCTTCATTGATAAGTTTATACTATGATACAAAGTAAAGATTTATCTTTTGATCTTAAGGTAAGATATGAAATCCATATTTTTTCATCTTGATTATGATTGAATGTAAAGAGAAGCATAACTGGTTTTCACTCTATGAAATGCTTATGCTAATATAATGTGGATTTTCTAAAGTATGAGCATATAAGTATTTTGAAAGTAGTATTTAGCACTGAGAAGGGAATGTGGATGAGCATATCCTTAATTCCTAGAAACAAAGATCCAATATAGGTTAAGCTTTTCCCAATATGGATAAAGTTCATTGATCACTAAGATTAAGGTTCTATTCCGATGGCATGGATAGGACAACTCTCCCCAAAGTGGGTAGGACATAGGACTCCATAATAACTTATATGGTTTATCTATGTTAGAATACTCTCCCAAAAAGAAATAATAGTAACTAAATCTTTTATAACTAAGTGTTATGGCTTACAAAGTTTATCTTTATGCATCATTACTCATGTTTATGATTTTGAAGTCTTTTTTTTATTCAAGCTCAAGGTAAGTCATTTACACTTAGCATGCATCATTTGAATGTCCATGTGTATATTCAGTTATTGATTTACTTATGAATTCACTCCCATATGCTCAGTACAATCTAGAAGTACTAGCTCATATATATGTCTATGATCTACATTGTTTTATAATATAGGTATAAGTTGTAGCCACACATCATAATCAGACAGTACACAACTTCCAGTCAGCAGGTGATGAGTTCTTTTGATTTCATGACTTGAATCAACTGTAGTTCTAGTAGCATTTTTATTTAGTCGTATTGATTAGGGACAACTGGGGCTCATGTCTCAGCTACCGATAGTCAGTATTAGTAGAGGCTTCATAGATGGTCATTCAGAGTTTATGTATCTATTTTCAGTTTTGTTTTTTATAACCAAAGTGTAAATGTTTTATACATCTTTTTTATTGAACATATTTAGTAAAGAAATCTTTTCCACTTATTTCTTCCATACTTATGTAACATATTTAGTTGCTCACGAGTTATGCAAGTATCATAAGTTAACTTAGGATAACTTGTGGTTCTAAGCACCGTGTGATGTCCAGGGGGTAGTCCCAGGGCGTTACAAAATTAGTATCAGAGCCCAGAGTTCAAGTGTCCTAGGGTGTCTATAAAGTCGTGTATAGTAGAGTCTTGTTGAACAGTATTGAGACGTCTGTACTTTTATTCGAGAGGCTGCAGGGCATTTCAGAAATGTTTCACTTTTTTCATATCTTAGATCATTCTAAAGAGATTTTCTCTAAGAAAAATATACAGTTTGTCAACTTGCTCCATTTATGCTAATTCTGCCTTAGTTTTGGGGTAACAGAAATAATCAAGCGTAAATTCCAACTGATATATTTTTCTTAATTAGTCCTCATATATAGTTATAAGATTGTATGTTGTCTCATAAAGAATACCATCAGTGTCTTTATGTTCTAAAGTATGAAAGATTTTATTCATGATAATAAAAAATTATGCATTAAGCTGAAGTGATATGTGCATTCAGATCCCTTCTCAGAATCCCATGACAACCTATGACCTAGAGTTAGAAGCATGAACCTAGAAGTTTAGCAGTAGTAGAGTGGGGATAGTGTTATCTAAATTTTTTAGATTATGTATCCATGGGGCTAGTTTTATGAAAGTTGAACCAATAAAATTGAAACAGTATGTGCAAGAATTTAAGTTTGTTGATTTGAAGTTAAGTATGATGGTGTTGTTATGATTGAGATGTGTACCCAAGGTGATATGTTATTGTATTATTTCTAAGTTTTAATATGTGTTTACTTAGATATTACCCTTGAGATGCTATCTGCAAATGAAGCTAGTAGTGTAGTATATGATGTTCTTACCACCTAAGTTATCTGTTATAGGTCGTGATGTTGGGTATTTTTGGGTAATGGTAATTCTCATGGTTTTGGAAAAAATGTAAGTTTAGAGGTGTGATATTAGTAGGCTATGAAGGAAGTTAGTATGGCTCATCAAAAGTTTGGGAATATCCATGTTAAGTGTTAGAATCTAAGATTGAATCTTGGATGATTGAGCTAATAGAAAGAAGTGTTGAATCTCTGAATGATGTGAACTCAGGGTATGGTGATACTCTTGAAGATTTTATGCTGGTAAGTGTTTAAGTTATTATATGATGACTATTGAGGCTATAGAAAGCTAAGAGTTCTATCTCACAAGGAAGTATTAGCTGTAGTTTTTACACTTTAAGGTGTAGTCTTTCAAGTTGAGTTTAGTATTTATGTGTATTTTTATATCCCGAACCCTAGAGTAAAGTGCTTCCAGTTCAGTTTAGCATTTATTAAAGGGGTCTACAAACTTAGAATGGTGGCTTAAATCTAAGCGGGAGATGATAGAACAATGAACCAAGTTAGGCTCTCAAATTCTAGTAGCAATGCCAGTGTATTGTAGAATATTAGTATGTGAGGAAGATGCTTGACCCATTCTTATTTTGGTACAAACTTTGTACTACAGTCATCAAGACTTCTACTCAATCTTCTCAAGTAAGGTCCATGATCATAGACCATATTTATTCAATTGCCAAAATACTATGTACACTCCCAGTTCGCGGTATGAGAAGTTCCAGTTCACTCAGCAGTACGAATCATGTTCCATGAATTTATGACCTACAAACTCCGATCATAAAGCTCATGACGTATTTACTCATACTTTATAGTATGTTCAGTTCCAGGTACTCATGCTACACTCTTAATTGTCAGCAAAATTTACATTACATTATGTATGTCCTCAGTTTAGATCTGTTTACTAAATCTATGCCGTGGATACCCTATTCCTCATACCTCAGTTTAGTGTCAAAGTTATGCATAGTATTATTTTGTAATTCAGGCCCTTATGTTCTAACCTTTTAGTGTCCTCTCATTATATAAAAATAATAGTGATGGATAATTATTTAGATGTGAGAGAGTAAATGATTCTTGTTGAGGAAAGATTGTGGTATGCTTGTTTAGTCCAAGGCTATAAGTGTGAAAGAAGATTAAGGTGAAGCTTTTAGTATATATCATGGTTACTTGAGAATACTATTTTTATCACATGGGATAATGCATGGAAGTTGTTATTGACAGAAATATTAGAGAATATAAGAAAATTCCCTAGGATGGTTGGTTGACTAGAAGTTCATATATGGTTATGATGATATACTTGAGTGTTATGTTGGTGTATAAGTGGATAAATGCATTTTGTGATAGTGAATTCATAGTAAGAGGTGTAAGTTAGTTGTTGAAGTGGTATGAGTATTGATCTTGAGATGAGAGCTCTGAAAATACATTGGATATTGAATTTTTGGTTTAGACTAGTACTATGGTGTTATGTGTAGTACCTTATGATTTTGAGTTAGGCTTGAACATGGTGAGAGTATGTAGTTTAACTCAGACTTTTGCGGGAATAGTTATATGTACCCATGTAAGAATTATAAGTTGACTTAAATAAGCATGGTATTTAAGGGGGAAAAGTATAGTTAAGGGAGTCTTTGAGAAGTGTGGCTAGGCTTGAAAGTTAGTAGTTGCCTTGCCTAAGCTATAGTAATTCTACACAAGCTTATGTTTCACAGGCTTATTTTCCATGTTAAAGAAGTTATAGCCACATTGAGATTCCTTGACCAGACATCCTACTTAGATCATGCCTAAAACGCTTTGCTCCCTAATATTAATAGAACTTCATAGAAAGAGTGTTGAAGGAAATACTCCAGTTGAGTATAAACTTTCAGTATGATTCAATCTGTATAGCCAACAATTCAGTTTAGTAGTCAAACAGATAAGCTCCTATGGACTTCCAACTTTCCATCTAGTATTGCAATCCAAAGTTTCATTAGTATGGCTATTTTATGAGCTAAAATATTTACATCTATACAAATTACTAATTCAGTTCAGTCCACACAACATGTCTATGATTCAAATATTTAGTCATGATTCAGTTCATAAGTGTTCAGTGAATAATCTCATTTTTCCAAGTATTCCAGCTCAGAAATTGTAATACCCCTTGTATGTCCTTAGTCTCTTTGTCTCATGATTCATGCTTACATAATGCACTTGGCGATGCCATGAAGCCCCTTTCTTTTGATTCCTATACGTGTCTTATTGAGGGACAATTCCTAATGAGAAGTTACACACTCTATTCCATCCTTAGTAACTTTTGGGATTTTTTGGCATCAGTTATCATTTAATAATTTTATATGTAAGATCACACCATGAATATCTCAAGTGAGTTCTAAACTCTCAGCATGAATCAATTCCTTAAAGTCAATAAAGTCAAGTCAGCTCAGAAATTAGTTTCATAATTGAATTTTTAATTTTTAAGATTTACTATATCCTTCATTATCAAACATGTCATGTCTAAATTATTCCATACTTCTAAAGTTTTAATAAATTCCTACCCATTATTCGAAGATGAATGATTTCAGAGGGGGGGAGCTAATGTAATATCTCGCATTTTTGAGCTAGAAATTTAACCGTCATTTGTACATGAGTAAACTCTAATTCTATTATTTATATTTGAATACATGTGTCATTATCATTAGCCTAGTGTGAAGATTTGCTATGAGGTAAAAAATGATTATAGGAACACTTAGAGCAAAGTTGGGCTAAGAGCCTTTGATTCGGCCAAATTTTGGTATTCGATTCTACAAGGGTAATCTTTGAACTTGTATAGATTTTTACATATATGAAAGTTTTCATCTCAAAACCCACCAATTTATATATAATTGAATTATCTTTCCAATGATACCAGTTTCGCCTTAATCAGATATCCGAGCAAAAAGTTATGGCTATTTTTGTGAGAAACAATAAGTGTAACCCCCCGTTCTTTTAACTCTCAAGTAACACATTCAAAATGACCTTTAGAACCCACATTTCTATGGTAGAACAATTTTAGATGTTATGGGTTTAGTTGGGTGATTTTAGGCCTTAAAAATAAGTCTGTGCCGCATGTTAGACCTTGTGCTATGGTCGTATGTCGCATGGAAAACCCCAATAGACACTGGATCAAGTGTGATTTTTGTGCGCCTGCACACCCTCAAGTGTTCTTTGGGCATACACCACACACCCTCAGGTGTGCTTTTGGTGTGCACCACCCAGCAAAATAACAGTACCAAAAGTTCTCTTTTTTGACTTAATTTGAGGGTGTTGAGGTCTTTTCACTCCCCTAAATCATTTGTAGTCATCTTTAAACAAAGTAAGGGGTTTTAAAACATGTTATTTCCACTCTCTAAATCCCAAACGTCCATTACACAACTTAAAATCCCCCCCCCCCTTCCCAAGAACAAAATTCAAGTTTCTTTCCTCAAGAACTCAGAAGTTAAGTTCTAATTTCAAGTTTTCTTTAAAAATTCATCTAATTGAGGTATGTGGGATTTATGAACAAGGTTATTCTTTCATCCTTGTGCCCAAAGTTCATGGTTTTAATATTTAATACATTTATTTTGATTTAGGCTTCATACCCAAATTGCTATATTCTTGAAGTATGTTGCTACCATGAGATTGAAATATTTAAGTGCATCAAGAATTGCATATATTCATATTTTGACTTATAAGATTCATATTGTGATTTTAATTTCATTATCTTGACTGGATATTGTTGAAAGATTTCAAGATGATTATTGAGAATGAAGTTTTGTCATGAATTTTTAAGAATTTAAGTATGTATTATAATCCCTAAGTACAAACATTGAGTTTACAAGAAGATTATACTCTTAAGCTCCATTGATAAGTTTATACTATGATACAAGGAAAATATTGATCTTTTGATCTTAAGATATGATATAGAATTCACATTTGTTCATCGTGTTTATGATTTAAAGTAAAGATAAGCATAGCTAGTTTTCACTCTATAAAACCCTTATGCTAATTTAAGGTGGATTTCCTAAAGTATGAGCATATAATTATTCTGGAGTAGTATTTAGCACCGAGAAGGGAATAGGGATGAGCGTATCCTTAATTCTTATGAACTACAAGACAACGTATGTTAATTGTCTTTCAATTATAGATGAAGTTTAGTGATCACTAAGATTAAGGTTTTATTCCGAAGGTAAGGATAGGACAGCTCTCCCCAACATTGGTAAGATGTTGGACTCCATAATAGCTCACATGGTTGATGTCAGTTAGAAGACTCTCCCAAAAAGAAAGAGAAGTAAATAAATCTTTTAGAACTAAGTGTTATGGTTTACAAAGTTTATCCTTATGCTTCATTACTCATGTTTATGATTTTGCAGTGTTTGTTTTATTCAAGCTCAAAGTGAGTAATTTACACTTAGCATGCATAATTTAAACGTCTATATGTATAGTCAATTATTGTTTTACTTATGCATGCACCCCTATATTCTCAGTACATTCCAAAAGTACTAACCCTCATATATATTTATGTGCTACATTATTTCATAATTAGATAGTACACAACTTCCAGTTAGTATGTGATAAGTTCTTTTGATTAGATGACCCGAGTAAATTATATTCTAGTAGAATTTTTATTCAATCATATTGATTAGGGATAGCTGGGGCTCATGCCCCGGCTACAATAGTTAGTATTATTGGAGGCTTCATAGACAATCATTCAGAGTTGATGTATCTATTTTCAATTTTGTTTAGTATAACCAAAGTGTGAATGTTTTAAATAGTTTTGTATTGAACATATTTTGTAAAGACATCTTTTCCGCTTATTTCTTCCATATTTATGTAACATATTCATTTTCTCACGAGTTATACAAGTATCATGGGTTAGCTTTGGATCACTTATGGTTCTAAGAATTGTATGATGTCCAGGGGGTAGTCTCGAGGCATTACAATCTTTTAACTGGTAGGTAGAGTAAGAAAATCCATGCGACTCATGCGGTCCATGGTTATGCAACTTATCTCGACAAAAAATCGAGAACTCATAGGAATCCTCACCTACTGCACCACTAAACTTTGTTTGACCCAAGCGAGTAAACCTCTCAAACCTTTTCTGATCCTCAGAAGACATAATAGGACCCAAAGCAACAGGAAGCAAAGTACAATGGCCCGGGACAACCCCCTGGACATCACATGGTGCTTAGAAACACAAGTGATCCCAAGCTAACCCATGATACTAGAATAACTCATTAGAACCTGAATAAATTTTATAAAACTAAAAATAATAAGCTGAAGATATACCATTAGCTGAACTTGTTCAATACAATAATATTTAAAAGAATTACAACACTATTTATACAAAAACTAAATACATCAACTTTGACTGACTATCTATGAAGACTACACTAATATCGACTTTAGGTAGCCAAAACATGACCCTCAACTATCCCAAATCAAAGCGAATGAATAAAAATAAAATACTGAATCTACAAACTGATTTGAGTCCTCAAATTTAGAGAACTCATCACTTGATGGATGTACGCTGGAAACTACTTAACCATGATGTTGTGGGCTACAAATGGTACCTATATTTTGAAACAATGTAGCCATATAGACATATATGTGATTAGTACTTCTAGATATGCTGATTATGTGGGGGTGAATTCAATAAGTAAAAATTGATATATATCATAAGCGTAAAAACATGCATGTTAAGTGTAATTAGACTTACCTTGATCATGAATAAAACTAAAAGCTAAAATAACATAAGAAGAAATCGTAAAACAATATATAACTAGAGCTAGTGAGTCATTACACTGAGTTTCTATAATCTTACTTTCTTGGGAGGTTTTTACAACCAGTATAAACCATGTGATCTAGCATAGAGTTTAGCATCTTATCCATATTGTGGAGAGTTATTCTCTTTTTTCCATTGATATAAAACCTTACTTCGGTGATCACCTATACATGTTTGTTTGGACAAGATGAATAAGATATAACATGCCCATTGGGACAAGCTACATTCCTATTTGGAAAAGATGCATCATAACCTATCATTACGCATATTCTGGGAAATAGGATATGCTAAACCCATATTCCCCTCTAAATACTAAATGGTACTTCTAAAAATATCCTTTGTTAAAAGCTGTTTTTTCCCTAATTCTGAAACACAACAATAGACTTTCCATTTTTCTACTGAAAGTGCTTTTGATATGGAAAAGGGAAAAGCCTTGCCTTATTCAAGAGTACCAAGAAGAAGAAGAATAAGCATTACCTCTATTGAAGGAAGAAACCCTTCCCTTTTCTTATTTATTCTTCCTGGTCTTCGGGTCTCATCTTAATGGCTCGTTGCCTATTTAGTTTTATTTTAGGTTTTGATTCCAGAAACAAAACTAGAGATTGTGGCCCCCTCTTACCTTATGAAGGATCTCTTCTCTTAAGGGAAGATCCCTTGCACTAAGCTATCTATTCAGTTCCCATGTCTGCATTCTTTGATTTGGAATCTAACTAACAATGTTCCCGGTCCGTAGTCTCTAGACTGATGGAAGACGCGAGCTTGGCATATTTGATATAGTATCCTTTTTAGTTTCTTTTCAGTCTAGTAGATACTTATGCTCATTCTATGAATTTCACCTTAAAATGGCTTGTGAGTTTATACAACTGACAACCAACTATGCTTTTTTTGCGTAAATTAGATTCATAAAGAAACTTGTGAATTTTATGTCTTATCTATGATCATCAGATCAAAATAGAGACTTTCGCCATGTTGTAATACTTTTTAACTTAAACTTCTTGTAAACTAAGAGCATCATGATAAACTCACATACTTGTTGTAATACTTGGTAACTTGAATTAGTAAGATTGAACTTCTTGTAAACTGAGTAAATCATGCTAAATCTTATTTACTTTTTCCAACTAATGGAATTTCATGTCAAAATACAAAAACTCATTTCATAGGATCAATTTCATGGATAAAACATGAGTAAACATAAATTCTTGTGCATGATGAACTTGAAATCAAAGGAAAACATCATAATTTAAAAATCATAGAATGTGGGTAGGAATCCTAGTCATGAAATCCGTATACTCATGTAGAAACTTGAATTGGAGCATTGGGAGTTGAACTTTGGGAATAAACCCTAACTTCTTTTCTCTTAAGAGAAGAGAAGAGAATGAGCATTGAAAACTAACTAATAATGAGAGTATAACATTTATAGGGTGATTTAAGTCATGGGGTGGGATTTGAAGTGAGGAGAAAACCAAACTACCCCTACGGAAACAAAAAATAAATTGCAAAAATTCTCAGTTGATGATGGGAGTTGACAACCCGTCAACTAATTGATGGTTCATTAACCCAGGTCGTCAATATATAGACATTTTTTTGCTCTTTACTATTTAAGGTTGATGATGGGAGTTGATATCCCATCAACTAGTTGATGGATCGACAATTTAGGTCATAAATCCCTGACAGACAGACACTCTCAGGTAAAATGAGCATAACCTTCTACTCCAATACCTAATTAAGGTGAAATTAGATGCATTGAAAATAAGAATTGAAGATATTTAATTTGGTGGGTCTTGAGCTCTAAAAATATATATATATATTCTAGATGTTATACTCATTTAAACCTAACCCTTGTAGGCTCGAGTACTAAAACTCAATCGACAACAAAATCTCTCAACTCAACATTCTTATAAATGTTTCTCTGACCATGATTAAGCACTTTACACACAACGCGAAGGGCAATTACACTTATTTATGGTTTAGAATAATCGCTTTTAGGATTTTAAATATATGATGGATGGTTACAAACTTATTCTAGTTATCTTCAAATAAGACTGATATTTGAATGAAAATAATATAGTTAATATCTTAAAATTGAATTTCTAAAATCTATCATGTCTCATAACTACAATCACCTCTTAACAGGGTACTAACTAAGTTGCACATATGGAACAGGAACACAACATAGGAACTATATGGAATAAGGTAGACATGATATTAGCAGAGCATAATGCTAGGAGGGAAATCTATTACTTTAGCTGAATCATTGGTAGGAGTGATCAAATACTGATACTAGGCCATTATGTTTACTAATAACGGATAAAGTTGAGCTGAAAAGTTAAACTAACATGAAACTAATTTCTGAGCTGACTTGATTGACTATAAGGAGCTGGTACATGTTGAAATATTAGAACTTAATTGAAGCATTCATGACTTGATCTTACATATAGAATAGAAGCAAGATTCAGAATACTATGCCTTAGTTGATGAAACTATTAACTTTCAAGCTTAGCCATACTTTTCCTCTTAAATACTACTCTTCATTTGATGCAACTTATAATCTTCACAAGGGTATTGGTACTCTTCCTACCAATGTCTGAGTTGAACTATATACTCTCCCCATGTTCAAGCATAAATCAAAGTCTCAAGGTACTATGCGTAGCACCATAATACTAGTCTAAACCATGGAATTAAATATCCTTTGTCTTTTTAGGGCTCTCATCTCAAGAATAACACTCCTTACTACTTCAATAATGTACTCCAAGATCTTCTTAGGAATTCACTAGCTTACAATGCATTCATCCACTTATATACCAATATGACATTCAAGCCTATTGTTATAACCATATATGAACTTTTAGGAAACCAACCCACCTATTAATTTTTTGCATATCCTCTAATATCTCTATTAATAACAATTTTCATGAATTATCCCAAATAACACACCAAAAATGCTCAACTAACTATTACATATACAAAATCATTGCAATGATTTTCCTTCACACTTATAACCTTAGATAAAATAAGCATTCAACAATTTTTTCCTAATAAGGAAAACTTACTCTCTCCCATCTAAACCATTGTTCATCCATTTTCATCATCACTATCTTAACATAGGGAGAGATCACTGAAGGGACAGAATATAAGGACCTAAAGTATGAAAAAATGCTATAATAAATTTGACACTTAACTGATGCATAAGGAATAGAGTATAAAGAGATCTAAATTAAGGACATACATGGCATAATATGAATTTTACCTGTTCATTAAGGATGTACCCTGAGTTTTAGTAATTGATCAAACTTTGAAACATAGGTTCATATTTATCATAAGTTACTTAACAAAAGACTGGAATTTATAGATTCATGGCGGATAAATAGGATCACAGAGTGAATCTATTACTTCTTTACTAGGTACTAAGAATGAACATGAATGTTCATGAAGTGTATAAGCATTGTTCATATGCATGTCTCTATCATGTAAGACATGGATAGGGTGCCATAGTGACTGAAATCCAAAGAAATTAATAAACTAAAGTAAGAACAGATCACTATCTCATCACAACTCTTATTGACATACATCACAATCTAATTCTCAAAAAAATATTTGGTTCTTCACCTAATCATCTCCTTCTTATATCAAACATGACATTCTATGCCTACGGGCCTATTCTATATCCTTAAGACAGAGCCTTAATTTCTTTACTCTAATGTTCTATAAATGAATGCTAAACTCAGTTGTATAAACTATAATTAGAATATAATAACTCCATTATTTGATACTTATTGCATATATACCATACTTAACTTTCTCTACCTTCAATAATCATCATCATCTACTTACACTCTTCTTCACAAACATACCTAAAGTTATGTCGTGGTGCACACACAAGTGTACGTGGTTATCCAAGTAGTAAAGTGGCCTATAAAAGCCAAGAATCAATCCCAGAAGGACTTGTGCATGACAACATTCTAATTCTAGCATTACTAAATAAATTAAACAAGTACTAATTGTAACGGAGAGAGTTTGAAAATTAAAACCATGAACTAAATATAACAATTACAACAATACGAGCTTTGGATTGTAAACAATATAAGGAAAGCTTCCAGGGTTGAGGCATTTACTCTAAATTCGTGTGTAACTATTGTTTATAGATGGTTCTAATGTTTATTATGCTTGTTAATCTACGGGTTTGATATTATAACTCAGTAATGGTCATCCTCTAAGTCATCTACCCAAATTACTCTTACAACTACATCTTTGAGAGGGGATATGAGTTTTTAACTTGAATGCATTAAC
Source organism: Capsicum pubescens (assembly GCA_030864215.1). NCBI lineage: Eukaryota > Viridiplantae > Streptophyta > Magnoliopsida > Solanales > Solanaceae > Capsicum > Capsicum pubescens. Next base: position 197,558,512 of record CM061541.1, read on the forward strand.
CTATCTTCCCATTTCATCAAACAAGGAAGTGTTAAGGTATATATCTATCCTAAACACAAATTATGCCATAAAAACTAGACTCTAATGATTAAAGTCATGATCCATACCCCTTACATTCTTCTTTTCATCCCTCAACTCATATGGTCAATTCATTTTGGAACTATCATTTATCCTAAAGTTCATAGCGCTTTAGAATAGTAGGACAAGAGAATAAAAACAATAGCATACTTGATAAAAACATAAACCAAATATAAACCATAACTACACAATAATATTTGTAGCCTGAACCCCAGAATGTGGGTGTCTAGATACTCATAGATTTTCAATGAATCATAGTAAATAAATTCATGTATATAATAAAAAGTAAACTAAGAGAAAGGTTAAGAACCCTAAAATAATACTCATCAAGTGTATTATCATCCCCAAAGGTCTTCCAAAGTGTTTACAATAACATAGGAGTGTCCTACTTATAGTTGGAACCAAGACCCCATTTTGAAACCATCGATGTGCCACGCTCTTGCATTGGCGCGATAAGACAGTGGCACGCCCTTTACATAGAGTCTTAATGTAATTTGGAAATTTTGGTTTGTTTCTAAGGGTGTGGAACACCCTTAACAAGATATCCAAGGGCGTGGCATGCCTTTGTGCTTAGAATTTCTAGATTTTGTCCAAGTAAGCTCTATTCATTTGATGTTGAGTTCCTCCCATCATGGGGGCTTTTCCATCATAGTTAGACCCTGTTTTTCTCCCGTATATCAACCTTAACATATCACATGACCTATTATATCATCAAAAAACACAAATTAGTGCTTAAACATGATAGAATCAATCAATACCAACTAGAACAGCACATAGCTCAAGCTAGTAACAATAGTTTTCTCATCTAAACTCTAAGTGATTGTTTTCATACCAAACTTGTTTTAAACACATATTAAACATTATAATCATGCAATTTAACTCTTAGATTCTCAATTTTATGGATATAAACTCATTATGCATGCAAGAACTCATCAATACTAGGATATATACATAGATATTATAACACTTAGGTGCATAAATCCACCTAAGATCATCACCCCACACTTAAAGCCTTGTTCATCCTTGAACTACTCTTTAAATTATGAATTAACTAAGGAAGACTCCAAAATTAACACTTCAACAAGAAAAACACTCAATCTATCACTACAATGACTACATAAAAAGAAAGTTCTACATCAAGCTTGTTGCATACACTTAAAAACTTATGAACAATACTGCAAAACATCTTTACCTCAGGAATTGAATCCACTAATTTGGAAAACTCATGCATATAAGTCAATGAAAAAGATCATATAAGTTACCTCACTATCATCAAACTTGCGCCCTTACATAAGAGAGTTACCCATACTCACTCATAGATATATATTCATTATAATAATAGGTATAAGAATCAAATTTTGGTTACACTCACAAAGAATTCATAAGTCACATAACATGAACCATAGGCTTGCACTTAGTGTAGTGCTCTACTGATATCAAAATATTAAAGTTCATGATCAAGTAGGACTTTAAGGGTTATAATGTAGGCTAAGGTATGGGTATGAACTATTCTGGATAGTAATAGTGACTATCTTTCCTATGTACTTTAATACATCAATTTATACAATAGATTCTTCTCAAAACAACCAAAGTTTCACCACTTCTAACTTCCCACACCCTTTTGTTTTTCCCTATCTCTTTAACCTCGTTAACATATAGTAATAAGGAAATATTTTCTACCAACACATGATTCAATTTAGATCAATTTTATCTTTTCATTATAGTACTCCCAACCACACCATATAAATATTTTTCAATACCAATGTTTACTATTTTGGTGCTTTATATTCACCTTTTCCTTTTTCAATTTTATACTCCTTAGCCATATTAATTTTTTAACTAAGCTATGAAGAGATTTAGATCAAATTATGATCAATCTAAGAAGGGGATAAACTTCATATGAGGTTGCCAAATGATAGGATAAAGGCTCATTAGGGCTAACTAAAGATTATGCATAGTAGATAATAAGGGAATTAAAACATGGCTATCAAAGAAATTCCTATGTACTCTCCTAAACCTAACACTCTTTATTTCACTTTGCACACATACCAAGTAAGTTCTCTACATCACTATGGAATAAGGAATATACAAGAATGCCTCATACGACACATGGAACATGCTTAAGTCTACTAGGATCCCAATAGACTTTGAACCAAGTAATAGCAAAAATATATATTTAAGCCAACAACACACAAGAATCATATAAACAAGCCTAGGAGTATCAAAAGAAGTCATTCAACACAATCGACATGCTTTAACATTTAAAACCACTTGCATAATTTAATCATACATAGAAACTAGCAAGAACATCTAACTTATTATAAATATAAAAAATTTAAATTTTACTCCTAAAAATAAAAAGGGATACTAAGTTAAAAAGGGCCCCCCACAAAAAAGAATCAAAAAGAAAAACCAAGGGGTGGGTGAAGTGTGCCCCTAGTAGATTGACACCACCAAAACTAAATAATCAAATAAATCTTTTTGTTAATTTTTAAAATTTACTCAAAAAGTCAGAAAGCTAATAGAAAAAATAAAAACAAATCTTATAGCGGCACTTCACCCTAAACCATGGGAACATTCTCCACCCCACACTTCAAAACTGTAACACCCTTAAAAATTTTAATCATTTTATTTTTTTCCATCCCATGTTTGAAACATCAATTTTTAACTTAAGTTATGTTTAGGTATGTTAATGGGGTGTCTCAGAAGAGTTTTGGAAATTTTTGGATAATGTCCAGGGACATTTTCAATTTTTTAGAAAGTAAGCCTCCATATTTTTGTTACGTTTCCTAAGTAGTATCCTCGTTGTGGGTAGTTTTATGACGGTCAAGCTACCCAATCCAAGCTATGGTTTTAATATTGCATGATGAGCCTTGTTCCCTACCACTACATATTATATATATGTATATGCATATGCTTGTGTGCACTAGGATTTTTTAACTGATTTTGAATTATTGATCATGGCATTACTTTATCCCTTATCCCTAAGTTACATGCTAGTGCTCAACCCACATTCCATCTCTGGACGTTGTATCCCCATGCGATGAAGGAACCAAAAATACTTTTAATTTTCCTTCACAGTGATTAGATGTTTGGGATATCTCGAGAGACAAATTGAAGTGGTGGGATTTCATACTTTGGAAGACCTCCCTTCATGTTTTGGTTTTATATTATTATAGACTATTCTTTTGGACTTTTTTGGATATTCTCGGGGGTATGTCCTGACTTATATTATCATTCATTTTAATAAAGGCTTTGTGGAAATTATCGTGCACTTGGGTATTAGTTATCGGGTCTTTTGGCATATCATAGATTTCTTTAAATTTAATTTTTCTATCTGGTTATATGTTTAGAATCCAGTGTCGGTAGTGCATATGCTCTGTTTATTAGGATAAGGGGGTGGTCTTCAGTCCACAAGGAACTTGACATACCCATCACATCAAGGCCCTGGTTTAGATAATAACAAAATTTGTATTAGATCCTAGGATCATAGTCAATTGGTTATCGACAAAGCCGTGTCAAGTAGAGTATCTTTTATGGGTGTGTAGTGCACCACATTTATAAGGGAGAGGCTATGAGACATCTAGGAATGCTTTCCTTTCTTGTTGTTCTATTTTCAGGATATAGAGTGTAAGGTCTTGAATCTCCTCTAATACCAATTTGATCACCTTTTAGATCATGCCTCCAAGAAAACCTAATACTCGTGGAAACTATTTTGTCCCACCTTAGGACAATGTGGACGAAACTCATCCTACCTCTGGGGTACTGATATGGTCTAGGGTTGATGATTCCGACTGTGCCCATGATGTTCCACCATCCTCTACTGATCCTTTTCCAAAGGGTGACACCCATGCTCAGTCACCTCAAGGAGATATTACTAATGCAGAATTCCATTGATCTATTCATTTATTGACCCAGTTGGTGATATCTCAGTCATGTTAGTTAGGTCATGTTGGTGATATTATGAGTTCTTCTGAGGTCACTAGAGTTAGCCATTTTATAAGGTTGAATCCTCTGATTTTCACTAGTACTAAGGTTTAGAAGGATCCTTAAAGTTTTGTTGATAAAATGGAGAAGATCTTTTGAGTCTTACAGGATGTTGATGTAGAGAGTGCAAAATTTGTTGCTTATCAGTTGAAGGATATAGCATATCAATGGTATGAAGATTGGGAGCATCTTAGTGTGATGATGCTAAGTACGTTTTTTGGGATGACTTTTTGGGAGCTTTTTTGGATTGCTTCTTTCCTTAAGAGTTGAGGGAGGAAAAACCTAAGGAGTTCATAAATTTGAAGTAGGGAAAATAACTATGAAGGAATATGCCCTGAAGTTCCATCAGTTGTCACGTTATGCTCCTGAGTTAGTGTCTAGCATGAGGGCTAGAATAAGGAAATTTGCTTTTGGATTATCCCATGATTCGATATTGGAGAGAAAGGCCACTTTGTTGAATAAAGATATAGATACCTCTAGATTTGTGGTGTATATGCAACATGCTAAAGAGGAAAAGAAAAAGTAAGAAAATATGGGGGAGAGGTAAAGTATGAACTTTTAGTATTCAGATCATAGTAGAGGTTAGTAGCAGGGTGGTAGAGATGGTGGAAAATGGTCTAAGAAGAAATAGGGAAATTTTTGTTCCTATTTGATGGCTAGTTCTCTTTATCCAAAGTCGTTCGGTGATTATTATTTTTAGAGTGGTGATGGTCCTAGGGTGCCTAATCTCTATCCAGTGGGACCCAGTCAGCTCTATCCTATCCTCCATGTTAGATTTATGGTCAGTTGCATTATGGTTTCTATAGTGAGGGGAGAAACCATTATTTCAATTATTATTAACCTGGACATATGTAGAGAAATTTACCTATGGGTAAGTTAGCTTTAGGAACCAGTAAGGTTGTTGTAACTTATTCAACTGCAATACTAAAGGGTGTCACTTCTAGTGCTGGCACTAGCTGAAATGGTCTTTATTCTATTACGACCCATAAGGAGTCAGAGGTATCTCGCAATGTCTTTACTAGTATGTTATAATTCTTTTATCATAATGTGTATTATTTACTTGATCTGGGGTCTAGTCTTTCTTATGCGACCCCATGTGGCGGTTTATTTTGGTCTTGGTCTCGAATATATTTCTGACACTTTTTTAATATCAACCCAGTGATTGACTCTGTTGTGGCTAGAATGGTCTATACGGGTTGTGTGGTATCTATTTTTGTAGGAAAACTTTGGTAGATCTGATGGAATTAGATATGGTGGATTTTGATATTATCTTAGGGATAAATTATCTTTATTTGTGCTATGCCTCATTAAACTGTCGGAGCCATAAGGTCATTATCAAATTCCTTAATAAGTTCATTATTTAGTAGGAAGGGAGTTCCCTAGTACCTAAATGGAAGGTTTATATCTTATCTTAGAGACCAAAAATTAATTTCTAAGGGGTGTCTTTATCATTTGGTCTGGGTTAAAGATTCTAACTCAGAGGGTCCTTCATTACAATCCATTTTTATGGTTAATGCATTTCCTGAAGTCTTCCTTAAATGATATTCCTGGTGTCTCTCCCTGTAGGAAAATTGAGTTTGGGATCAATTTTCTCTCAGACACTCATCATATCTGTATCTGTTTCTTTAGAATGGCTCAGCTAATCTTAAAGATCTTATGGAGTAGTTAAAATATCTTCTAGATAAGGGTTTTATCCATCCTAGTTTGCCTCCGTGGGGTGCACCTATTCTATCCATGCATAAGAAGGATAGATCTCTTCGAATGTATATAGACTACCACTAATTAAATAAAGTGAAGATGAATAATAAGTACCCCTTCCTAGGATTGGTGACCTATTTAACCAGCATCTGTGTGCAAAGTACTTTTCTAAGATTGACATTTGGTCAGGATATCATCAGTTGAAGATTAGGGAGGTTTATATCCCTAAGATTGCCTTTTGTTCTTGGTATGGTCATTTATTGTTTTTTGGTAAGGTCATTCGGTTTGAATAATGCACCTGTGGCATTTATGTATCTTATGAATCGGGTATTCCTTCTTTTCTTGGATTTTTAGTGATTATGTTTATTGATGATATTCTGGTATATTCTAAGAGAATGGTAGATCATGCTGATCCCCTCTAAGTTATTTTGTAGACCTTGAAAAATCAATGGTTGTATGCTAAATTTTGTAAGTTTGAATTTTAATTAAATGTTATTACTTTTCTGGGTCATGTTGTTTCTAGTAAATGGATCATGGTGGATCCAAAAAAGGTTATGGTGGTTAAGAAATGTCCTAGACCCATCACTCCAATTGATATTCGAAGCTCCAATGGTTTGGCCAGCTATTATAGAAAGTTTGTGGAGAGCTTCTCTTCGATTGCTGCTCCATTGATGAAGTTAACTCATAAGAAGATAAAGTTTCTATAGTCATATGCCTGTGAGGGATGTTTTGAGAAATTAAAGGATAAGTTGAATTTTACTCTAGTTTTGACCCTACCTGAGGGTCCTAATGGTTTTGTGGTTTATTGTGATGCATCTCGCGTGGGACTGGATTATGTTCAGATACAAAATGGTAAGGTAGTGGCCTATGCATCTAGGCAGTTGAAAGTTCATTAGAAAAATTACTCGACTCACAATATAGAGTTATTATTTGTGGTGTTTGCTTTAAAGATTTGTTGCCATTACTTATATGGGGTTCACATTGATATCTTCTCAGATTATAAAAGTCTATAATATGTGTTCACCTAGAAAGAGTTAATTCTCAGGCAAATGAGATGGATGATGTTGCTCAAAGACTATGACATGAGTCTCTACTATCTCCCAGTAAAGCTAATATCATTGCTGATATTCTTAGTAAGTTGTCCATGGGTTGCTTATCTCATAAGGAGAAGGAGAAGCGAGATTTGGCTAAGGATATTCACCGTCTAGCTAACCTTGGAGTTTGTCTTTTAGACTCTCAGGATGGAGGTGTGATTGTTCAAGAGGTGGTGAATTCATCTATAAGGACCTACAAAGTTCCCTCGTAGTTTGAGTCGTAGGGCATGTCGAGTGAGGCATGATTCCGTCCTTAAAAGATTGAGAAGTTTCTTCCTAAGTGAGTAATGTGTTGACCATGTAGAATTTCCCTAATTTCTACTTTTTATCATGTGGGAAATTTGACAAGCTTTCTATCGATATAAGATTTGCCCAAATCAGACAATCAGGTAAGAAGTTATGGCCAATCTAAGTCTTCATCGTAAAAACTGCGTCATTTGAGAGCCTAGCGCGTCGCGGAGAGGGTGCATTTAGAAATTGTCAATTTCCAGTGGTACTCCACGATAGTGGCGCGTCGAGGAGGATTCCTAGGTCCCAACCAGTGGGAAAATGCATGGCTCTGCATCGCGGAGGTTGTCAATTTCCCAATTGTCATTTTCCAGAGAGCAAACGCGATTAGTGGCGCGTCACGGAGGCCTTCGAAATCGGGTTCCAGTTCAATTTTTCCAGTTTTGCATAGATATTTAAAAGGGCATTTTAGACCTTTTTCCAAGCCTATAAAATTGTGGAAATATTACATTAAATACATTTGCAAGCATTCTATGAGGGTTTTATCAAGTTTTCTCTCAACAAGAACCCTAAATACTCAAAAGCTCTTCTAAGAATCTCAAGAATCCCCCATGGATTTTCTAAATTGAGTCAAGATTCAAGGTTTCCAAGTCAAGGACCTCAAGAACCCTCATTCTAGAGCAAGAATAGAGTTCCAAAAGTGAGAGTTCATCCAAAGCTTCTAACTCAAGGTATGTGGGGTTTTGAACAAGGGTAACCCTTTCACCCTTGTGCCCAAAAGGCTATTTACATCATCATTTTTGCTGAAAATTTATGAGGTTTTTACACGAATTTGAATTGGGGGTTTTCACCCATTATGATTGAATACATTATTTTGATATTTCACATGATTCAAGAGTTAAATGGCATGATTTCTACATGTTTTATTGAGAAATTACAGTTGGGTATAAACCCATGATTTTACTCCTTGAGAAGCTAAAATTTGCAATGTTTGAAATGTTGAAGCATATGACTATATTGAGATTTTGAGATGAAATGGATGAAATTCCCAGATTTCCCTATGATTTATGACTCTATATTCTATATATATTGCCTTTGATAAGCATTAACTTGAGATTGAACTATGGGTTAGTAATCCCTATTTGAGACTTGTGAAATTATAAACTCTTGTGCTATAAGCACCCATGATTTGAGTATTTTGAGATGATTGAGAAATGAATTGACCTAATGGTCCTTGAGCTTTGAAATCTACTTCACTATATGAGATTATCAATTTGATTATTGGGTTCGTGGTGAACCATGTGATTTTTCTAAAAGTGGATATTTATGAGATAAGCGCAGATAATCTAAAGGGAGTAGTATTTAGCACCGAGCGGGTAAGTTACTACGATTTCTTACCCCAAAACTACCTGCCATCGTAGGTTGAGCCTGAGGCTGAGTTTATGATGATTATGATTGGGCCCGAGGCCGAGTTTCATTTAGTGATCACTAGACCTAGGTTATACTCCTTGGCAAAAGTATGACGCTTCTCCCCAATGTGGGGTCTCTTCCTTAGGAGGACAAAACGTTGGACTCCATGTAGCTCGCATGGTTTATGTCGGTTACGAGAATCTCCCTTGCCTTTCGAAATTTGAAATTAAATGCTTATTTTCCTTCCCTATAAGTTATTTTCCTAAATGGTTGAATTGCAAAGATATTCCTTAATCAAGGTATTGATTTGAGATGAGATATTTTCTAAAGTTAATGAAATGCCTTCCAATATGTTTTTAAGTTTTATGATTTCAAATTCCAAGTATATGAGTTTCTAAATGATTGTGAAGTGTTGAGCATTGAAGAACTTTTACTCTCTTGAGATATATGCATGACTTGAAAGTGTGGTTTGAAATCCCTTAGCCTTTGGGCATTAAGAGTAAGATAAGGTTTCCGATTTTAAAGTTAATTAATGATGACTCACGAGATTGTGTTACATGCTTCATTCTACATGACTTATGAGTTTCATATTATATACCTGTTCAAGCTATGTGAGTCATCTCACTATGCATACATGATTTGATTGAAGAAAATATCGTTACTACTTTATACATATGCATGCACCCCCGCATACTCAGTACATTCCAAAGTACTGATCCACATATATGTCTATGTGCTACATTGTCTTATAATGTAGGTTCAGGTGCTCAGTCCCAGTCTCACCCGTGATTCTCCGAGCACCTTACCTATGTTTTCTACAGTGGTGAGTCCTCCTGGTTCGAGGACCGATCTTCAGATGTTTATTGTGCTTGAGAGACTATGTTTTATTTCCAGTCCATTTTGAGTTAGTTGGGGCCTATCCCAATAGCTCTCTAGATTTTAATTCATAGAGGCTTTGTCAAACTAGTATCAGACATGTGACATGTCGAGAGGTATTAGTATTGTGGTTTTGTTGAGATTTCTCTATGTTGTGGTCATATGAACCAATTATCCTTTCTTATTTCCTTTCTTGTGATATGGCTATGCGAGTGTTTAAGTCTATCCTTATCTTGAATTTGGTGTTTTTGCGTAGAAGCTGTATCTAAGGGTTAGGTTGGGGCTACTTGTAGCCTTAAGCATCATGTAACATCCTGGGAGGCAATTTTGGGTCGTTACATCATCTCTTAATGTTGAGGTGAAGGAGAAGCAAGTCCTGGATCCTATCTTGATGCTGATCAAGAATAATGTGGGATAGCAGAAATAATGGTTTTTGAGAAATATGAGTTGAGGTATATAGCTCATCCTGGTTCGACAAAGATGTATCATGATTTGAAGGAAATTTATTAGTGGAACAACATGAAGAGAGATATAGAAAATTTATGGCTAAGTGCATGGTGTGTCAACAAGTGAAGGTGGAGAACATAAGGCCCAATGGGTTATCTCAAGAGATCGAGTTGCCCGTGTGGAAGTGGGAAGTGATTAATATGAATTTTGTTAGTGGTCTTCTGCGGTCTCGAAATTAGTTGGATTCGATTTGGGTCATCGTGGATAGAATGACTAAGTCTGATCACTTCTTTCCAGTAAGGACTAATTATTCTACTGAGGATTATACAAAGTTGTTCATTTAAGAAATCATTAAATTGCATGGTGATCTAGTATCTATCATTTCAGATAAAGGTAAACAGTTCTCATCTTATTTTTGGTGTTTTTTTCATAGAGGTTTGGTGACTAAGGTTAATCATAGCACTGCTTTCAACCCTCATACGGATGGAAAAGCCGAAAGAGCTATTCAGACTTTGAAAGATATGTTAAGGTCCTATGTGACCGATTTTGGTGGTAGTTGTGTTAATCATTTGCCTCTCATAGAGTTTTCTTATAATAATAGTTATCATTCTAGCATCCAGATGGCTCTGATTAAGGCTTTGTATGGTAGGAGATGTCTGTCTCCAATTGGATGGTTTAAAGTTGGTAAAACTTGGTTGTTTGGTTCTGACTTGGTACATCAGGCCATAGAAAAGGTGAAGGTGGCTAGAGATAGGCTCAAGACCGCTCAAAGTTTCCAAAAGTCCTATGTAGATATAACATGGAGGGAGTTACAGTTCAATATTGGTGATTGAGTTTTCTTAAAGGTATCTCCCATGAATGGAGTGATGTTGTTTGGGATGAAGGGAAAGCTGAACCCTCGTTATGTTGGCCCTCATTTAATTTTGAGGAGAGTAAGTAATGTTGCCTATGAGCTATAATTGCTGATAAGTTTCGGTTTTATTTACCCTGTGTTTAATGTGTCTATGTTGAAGAAATGTGTGGATGATCCCTCCTTGGTTGTACCTATCAAGAGTGTTGACATTTTGAATCCCTTGTTATACAAGGAGGTCCAGGTAGGGATCTTTGATAGACAAGTTCTAAGGTTAATGACTAAATAGGTAGCTTTGGTAAAAGTCCTTTGGAGGAACCAAAAGGTGGAAGAAGCCACTTAGGAAGCGGAAGAGGATATGAAGGCTAAGTACCTATTCTGGTTCCATGTGTCGGATGAAGATGCTTGAGGTATTATTTCCATTTTCCTCTTGTTACTTTCCAAGTTACCATTTGATTCTTGTGTGTTCTTACCGTTCTCGTGCTAAAAGTGTCCTAACTTAACATTCAGGGATAAATGATCCTAAGGAGGGATAATGTAAGACCCTTAAAAATTTTGAGCATTTTATTTTTTGCCTTCCCATTTTTGAAACATTGATTTTTGCCTTAAATTATGTTTAGTTATGTTAATGGGGTGTCACGGAAGAGTTTTGGGAATTTTTGGATATGGTTCGAGTTCATTTTTAATTTTTAAGGCAGTAAGCCTCCATGTTTTCACCATGTCACAAAGGTTACCCTTTGTGATATTAGTGTGGCACAGAGGTAGGGTGCCTCTGTGATAATGTCATTTCATAAAGGCAAGCCTTCCCGATGAGCAGTGTGGCATAGATATAAGCCTCGGTGATAAGGTTTGTGCCACGCTGAGGTGTAAAAGTCATGCAGTCCTTGTTTCATTTCACTTGGGGTTAGGGTATTTTGAGTATTTTCACCTATGTACGACCCTTAAACATAATGTAAGCCTATTCTTTTCAGTTTGAAGAGATCAAATCCCCTAATTCCACTCACAAACTCAAAACCCCAAGAAAGCCTAAGGATTACATTGTACATTCATTTCCTGGGTCCCAAGCTCCGAATTAATTTCAATTTCTGGTGTATCTAAGGCATGTTACTCTTCCCCAACTATTATTTTATCGGAAGCATATACTTCTCTCCCTAAACATGTGTTTTCATGTTGTCATAACTTGGTTTATTATTTACATGATTTTTATGTTGAGTTTTGAATTATGGGTTGAGGGTTTTAGATATAAATTGTTTGAATATTTTCCCATGATTTCTATTGATTTATTATGCATTAAATTATTGGTTTGTACACTCGTTGGGGTGCATGGGAATGGTGAATGTAATTAGGGGTACAAGGATTCCCCGAATAATTGGATTTTGATATTTAAATTGGTGAGAACCCCAACCCTCTTGCATAATTTGTTTTGGGAATACGATTTATCATATGGATTGACTTATGTTTCGGAACTAATGCATTACATAAATGGTAAAATGATTATGGATGGATTTGAGAACCTTGTGGGGTACAAGGATTCCCCGAAGTGGATAATAATGATCTTGAAAACCTTGTGGGGTACAAGGAATCCCCCAAGTTAATTTAAATAATGGAGTATGGGGTACAAGGATTCCCTAAATTAATGACTTAATGACATTCACTTGCAAGCTATAGTTAGTATGACGATACCACTTAACGATGCCTTTATTAATGTCACCCTAATGTAATAGTTGGGTTATGCTTTAAATGTTTTAATTGGGCTTAAAATGGGTTGTGTTAGCTAGCCGTGAAGGTGTGAGTCCCGAAGGACTGATACTGGAAACTAACATTTGTCGACGTGAAGGTTGGTCTAGATGACTGTGTGCTTATGTCACACAATATATAGTTTTATAGCATATTTTCCGTAGGGTATGAGAATTCCCCAACCTTTTATGATATCCCCAGTTCATACGGCTAACACACATTGGGGCCCGATCAGGGAGACACTAGACCTATATAGCTCGTGTAGTTTTATGATGATCAAGATACACAATCTAGGCTAAGGTTTTCAAATTACAAGCTGAGCCTTGTTCCCTACCCTGACACATTATATATATGTATATGAATATGCTTGTGTGCATATTTATTTTTGGACTGATTTTGGATTATCAATCATGGCATTACTTTAACCCTTATCCCAAAGTTATATGTTAGCGCTCAACCTACTAACCATCTTCAGACGCTATATTCCCACGCAATGCAAGCATCCAAAATACTTCTACTGTTACTTCACAATGACTAGGGGTCGTGGAAGAGATCGAGAATCGGATTGATTAGGTAAGCTTCTAGTTGTCGAAAGACCTCGCTTGATGTTTTGGTTTCATATTGTAATATACTATTCTTTTGTCTCTTTTGGGATATCGCCGGGGGCATGTCCCAACTTAGATTGTCTTTGGTTTTGAAAGAGGATCTGTGGATATTTCTGTGGACTTGGGTATTGGTTATTGGTTCTTTTAGGATATCATAGATGTCTTTGAATTTACCTTTTCTATCTTGTTATAGGTTCAGATTCTAGTCTCGATAGTGTGTATGCTCTATTGGTTATACTAAGGGGCTGGTCTCCAGTTCACGATGGACTTGACATATCCGTCACGGCCAGACCTAGTTCGGGTCTTGACAAAAACACACTTTGTCCCCAAAGAATAATTCAAAAGAAAGGATAGAAATGCTTCCTAAGGCCTCTAGGCCTAGATATTATTATCTTAAATTATCATTGAGGTTTAGCCACTCATGGATTTGAAACGCATCATAGTTAATGAATTTATGTATTAAAACCAAAAGAAAACAATAAGAAAGTTTAAGAAAAATAAGATAAGCCTACTCGAGTGTATTCTCAGCTCCAAAGGTTGTACAAAGTGTGTACAATCACATAGGAGTGTCCGATTTATGGTTGGAACCAAGACCCAATTTTTAAACCATGGGTATGCCATGCTCTTACATTGATACGGTAAAGGTGTGGGGCACCGTTATCATGGATAATTAATGGAATTTGACAATTTTAGTTGGTTTTAAAGGGAGTGCCACACACTTAACATGGATATATCAAGGGCGTGGCACACCCTTGTGCTCAGAATTTCCAGATTTCGTCCAAGTAGGCTCTATCAATTTATTGTTGAGTTCCTCCCATCAAGGGTGCTTTTCCATCATTGTTAGATTTTGTTTTTCTCCCAGATATTAACCTTAACATCTCACATGACCTTCTATATCATTAAAAACCATAAATTAGTCTTAAACACTAAAAAATCCAATAAAATCAATTAGAAAACACATAGCTTAACCTAGTAACACTAGTTTTCTCATCTAAAGTCTACGTGATAATTTTTTCTACATCTTGTTTTGATGATAGTCAGCTAACAAAAAGGTACCAGGTCCCTGGGTCTTCATAGAAAAATATATCTGCCACATGGCCTGCCTAGTTTAGTCGTCTAATATTACAAATTGTGCAGGTGAGATATGTGCTAGTCAGGATACTTGGCCCAATCAGATTTCTACTTTAATCATTATTCCACTATAAAAGAAAGAGAATTCTTTTAAATTTTTGAGTTTCCACAATAATGATTATTAAAAGAGAGAAAAGGGCAAAAACTCAATTCAGCAACAGTGCTCAAATTCCATTCCTTATATGCCGAGAGTGTGTGTGTTCTTGAGTCGAGTTTTGGTTTGTAATTGAATTAATCAAGTTATAAGAGTAATGTTTTTCTTTAGAAATACTTTGGTATAGATACTTGAGTTTAATATTGGTTAGAGTTAATCAGTACTGAGGTGTGTTCTTGATCGAGTTGTCAAGGTAGGCTTGTAGTAGAGTTATTACAAGTAAGTGGAGCCTAGATTTAGGTTCATTGGAGTCTATAATCAAGAGGTATATTATAGTGGATTGTTAAAGTGCTTGTGAAAGAAAGTCGTGGTTTTTCCTCCCTTGAGCAAGGAGAATTGCATGTTAAATCCTTGTGGTTTTAAATTCCTGCAAAGCTTTAGCTTCCTTATAACTTTCCTATGTTATTGCCTATAACTGACTTTAAGGTACCTAGTACTTTATAGTTTGATGTAACTTTTTTCTTTACAAAACAATTGGTATCAGAGAGAGGTCACTCTAAAAGTTTTATACGTAGAGTAATTTATCGATCTGCTCCACCTTGTTCGGAAGTAGGGCAATATATAACTAGACCACCCTAATTTAATGGGCAGTACTATAGGTTGTGGAAAACCAGGATGTTTGACTTCATTATGTCTTAGGACAGTGAGCTGATAGATATGATGCTTGATAGTCCTCATATTCCTATTAGAAAAGTCAAAGAATGAGACATAACAAGGATGGTTGTTAAAAACAAGAGAGAGTTTGATGATGAATATTAGAATTAGAAGAATTACAAGGCAAAAAAAACTACTTATTTATGGCGTAGGACCTGATGAGTATAATAGGATTTATTCTTGTGAAAATGCTAAATAAATATGAGATTTCCTGAAGATAGCTCATGAGGGAACAACTAATGTGAAGGATTCTAAAGTTGACATGTTGACTACTCAGTATGAAACCTTCACCATGAACGAAGGAGAGACAATTCAAAAAATGCATAAATGATTCACTTCTATCACAAATGAGCTACAGTTCTTAACAGAAGTGATTCCCTTGTATAAGCAAGTTAGAAAAATTCTAGGTGTTCTTCCTAAGTCCCGCGAAAGAAACGTTGATGCTATTACTGAGGCAAGAAACTTGAAAACTCTCACTATGATGAACTCATTGGTAATCTAAAGACTCGTGAGCTTAAGAAGTAGCAAGGACAAGAGAAGAATGAACAGAAAAGGGAAAAAAACTTTGGAACTGAAGGCTTTAAAATCTGAATCAAGTGAAGAAGACACTGAAGTTGCCTAATTGGCAAGAAGAATTTTTAGAGCTATAAAGATAAGTGGTCAGTTTCAAAGAAGAGAAATTAGTAGCAAAAAGGGTGGCAATGTTGAAGTTTGTCACAAATATGGAAGTACTAAGTATTTCATTAAGGACTGTCTAATGCACCAAATGGACTACCAAGGATATCTCAAAACTAGAGGTGACAAAGGAAAGAACAAGGACCAGGTCCCTATAAAATCAAGAAGAAAAGTTACAACTGATTATGCAGTGAGGCAGGCTCAGCAGTATGGGGATATTCCTCCAGTGAATCTGATGAAGCTGAGAAGGCTGAAGATGTGTCCATGCTGGCTGCCGATGAATGTGAAGTTACCTATGATTCCTTATTCTATCTCATGGAAAATACTGAAAATAAAGAAAAAAATAAGGTAGGAGGAGGGTAATGCAGTCATAACTAGTTAGTGGATAGTGGATTTTTAAACCATATGACAAGAAGGATTGATTTCTTTCTTTCTCTCAAGACACTTCAAGGCGGAGGTGTCTCTTTTGGAAATGGTAAAAAAAGCTATATTCATGGTGTCAGAAATATTAGAAAAATATTTGATCATGCAATAGAAGATGTGTACTATGTGAATGGGCTCAAGTACAGTCTTTTATGTGTTTCTCAAATCTATAATAGAGATAATGAGTTCCAATTTTTAGCTGATGGATGTATTGTGTCAAGCTTCAAATTTAGGAAAGTTATTCTAAAATACAAGAGAATAAAAAATATGTATGTGGATGATTTGGAATCTGTGGCTATGGGGAATTAACTTTCTTAAGTTCTCAAAGTAAAGATGCAAATTTATAGTACAGAAGGCTCGGACATGTAAGTTCATCTTTACTGAACAAGTTAATTTCAAGGAATGTGGTCCGTGGAACTGAATTCAAATAAAGATAAATTGTAAGATTGCTCAATTCAAATCTGATCATGCAACTGAATTTGAGAAATTCTAAGTCGCAGGATTTTGTGCTAAAAATGCAATTAGTCTTAACTTCTCTGCTCCAATGACTCCTCAGCAAAATAGAGTAGTTTAAAGGAAGAACAGAACCCTCGTAGAAATTTCCAAGTCTATGCTGATTGATAGTGGGCATCCAAAGAACTTTTACGCTGAAGCTATAAACACTGCTTGCTATGTGACAAATCGGTGCTTGATTAGATCACTCTTAAAAAAGACCCCATATGAGCTTGTGTTCAATAGAAAGCCTAATCTTGACTAATTTAGACCTTTTGGGTGCAAATACTTTGTTTTAAATCATGGGAAGAATGATCTAGGAAAATTTAACTCCGGAAGTGATGAAGAAGTTTTTGTAAGCAATTCCTCAAAAAGCAAAGCATATAGAGTCTTTAATAAAAGAATCTTTGTGTTGAAAAAAGTGTGCATGTGGTGTTTGATGAGTCAGGAAAGCTAATGAATCCAGGTGATAGTAAAGAATCAGAAATTGAAGAACTCATTCCTATTCAAATAGATAATATTGTTGAAGATGATGGTCAAGTGGAAAATAATGTAAATAAGATTGATGAAAGTGATGATGATCCTGGATATCAATCATAGGATCCCTCTCCAATTAATGAACAGTAGGAATGATCTAGTCAAACTCCTCAAGGACCTAGTCCCAGTGGAACTAATCTCAGAATGTCAAATTGGAGGCACAAATCTTCTCATCCACTTGAGAATCTGACTATGCCTTTTGAATCTAAAGTCCACATGAGATCTCAAGCCAGAAATTCCATGGCATTCTTATCTTTCCTATCAAAATTTGAGTCTAAAAATGTGAAATAAGCTCTGATAGATGCTGATTGGATCAATGCAATGTAGGAGAAGCTTCAACAATTCGAAATAAGTAAAGTTAGGAACCTGGTCCTAGACCTATTGGCAGAATAATTATTGTTACTAAATATGTGTACAGAAATAAATAGGATGAACAATGAACTATCAATAGAAATAAAGCAAGGCTAGGGTTTCAAGGGTATTACCAGGAGGAAGGAATTAATTATGATAAGACATTTTCCACTATACCAAGAATAGTGGCTATCATGATTCTTATTGCTTTTGTTTCCTATATGGGGTTTAAACTATTCCAAATGCATGTCAAAAGTTATTTCTAAATGGAAACTTGAAGGAAGAAGTCTATATCAAACAACCTCCAGGTTTTGAAGATGCAAATTTTCCTTATCATGCACTCAAATAGGAAAAAGTTATCTATAGGTTGAAGCAAGCTCCTAGGGCCTGGTATTAAAGACTTTCAAAGTTTGTTTTGGAAAATGTCTTTAAAAGAGGAAAAATTTACATTACT
The DNA here is from genome assembly GCA_030864215.1 of Capsicum pubescens. Lineage (NCBI taxonomy): Eukaryota > Viridiplantae > Streptophyta > Magnoliopsida > Solanales > Solanaceae > Capsicum > Capsicum pubescens. The sequence goes on from CM061541.1 coordinate 197,576,393, forward strand.
TTCTTTTTAAAGTTTAGACTTATCAACTTACTAATTATGCAGATATATGTTAATGATATTATGTTTTGTGATACTTTTGAATCCCTGTGTAAAGACCTTGCAAAGCTAACAGGTAGTGAATTTGAAATGAGCATAATGGGAGAACTGAGTTCCTTCCTAAGTTTACAGATCAAGAAAACTTCTAAAAGGACAATGATATGTCAAGAGAAGTACATCAAGTAGATACTGAAGAAATACGACATGGGAGATGCCAAGCCAATTGAAACTCTAATTAGAACTAGCTCCAAGATGGATAATAATAAAGTTGGTCCCTGGGTTAATGAGACCATGCTTAAAAGGATTATTGGATCCTTACTATGTATCACTACAAGTAGGCTAGACATTGTGTTTAGTGAGGGAATGTGTGCAAAATTTCAGGCCTTTCCTAAATAGTATCATTTGAAATTTGCAAAAAGAATTCTCAAATACCTGAAAGGTATAGGGGACCTAGTCCTGTATTATCTTTTTAGAGATAATTTTGATCTGATAGGGTATGCTGATGTTGATTGTGCTAGACATTTGGTAGATAGAAAAAGTATTTCAGGAATGGCTCATTTTTGGGTCCTTCCTTATTCTCTCGGGGTTTTAAGAAATAGAATTTAGTTATTTTATCTATTGCTAAAGTTGGGTATATGGCTGTAGCTTCTTGTTATGCCTAATTGTTCTGGATCAAAAAGAAATGAAAGGACTTTGGGATTGTCTCAGACACTACCCGTCTTCTATGTGACAACACAAGTGCTCTCAACATGGATAAGAATCCAGTGCAGCATAAGAGGACCAAGCACATTGATGTGAGATATCACTTTCTGAGAGACAATCTTGATAAGGGATCTATTTGCATGAAATTTTACAAGACTAAAGTTCTAACAACATACATATTTACTAAGGCACTACACAAGGAACAATTTTTGAAAAATAGGATGAGGTTGGCGTTGATCAAAATAACCTGACTTACTTGATGAATTAGTTCTTATCCCTAAAAAATGGCTATGATCAGGAGATAGGTATTCTAGGTAGAGTATGTACTTGATAGTCTAACTCAGTATTATATGTTTGCAGGTATACAACCATGGAAATAACTTTGGAGGAGAAAAAATGTGACATGGACAAAGTTGAGGATTCACTCCAGAAAGAAGGGGACCTGGTCCTATATCTTAGGTTAGTACCTTGAATGTGCATTTTTTTTTGTCAGAAAAAGCCGCATCCACTCTTTATCTCTGTTAGAAAATTGTCTTATTCTAAAAGGAAAGACGAGTCACCCCTAAAATTAAAATTGATCACATCTCATTCTCATAAAAACTCTTCCCTATGCTTATGCATTCCTTTAAAATCTTGTTATACCTACTCCTTCTCTTGTAAATATGAATAATCTTGTCAAAATAGCCTTAATGCAAAAAGAACTTCCAAATGGCTTTAAATTCCCTATTTTTATGTCATTCAAAGGACTCTGATCTTAGCATAGATAAAAACCCTCTCTCAAATCCTCTTGAAAAACACCTTCCTTCTCCTAATTTTCAAGATCCAAATTCCTTTTTTCACTCAACTTGTTGGTGAATAATCATCCTTTAATCCTTATAATGTTTCTGGTAGCATATTGATAAATGATGCCTTGGTTAGTGAAAATCTCATCTGTCTCATGGATAGACAAAAAATGAGAGCTTTTTGTCTTATGGAACAAAATATCTTTAAGATATCAAGAAATCCTAAGGAGGATTCTAGAAGTTTTCCTAAGAAGCAACAATCTTCTTAAGGATGTGATTCTAAGAAGAGAAACATGACTGAAGAAGAACCAACAGTGTACTTAACAAGGGCAAACTATAAAAGGAAAGAAAGGTTGTGTATATAGATGTGAGGAGAAAGTTCTTGAAAAATCAAAAGGTAATAACTTGGAGAATCTCTAACTCAAGTGTGTTAATAAAACTAGGTATGATAAAATTAGCTGAGTTAAGGGATTATGGAAGGACCCATTCCTACAGTTTTTGATAAGGTAGTCAAGGGATTCTATTCCATATTGAATTTTTCTGAAGATGACTATTGTAGTTCAAGGGAAGAAGATTAATCTTGATGTTATATAACTTGGGAGAATTTTATAGGTTTCTATCAATTGTGTAAGGACTGTCTTAAAGTAACAACCATCAATATAGTTCATGGAAAATTCATTAAAGGTTAAAGGAAAATTTGTGGCTGCAGTGAATAGGAAATCACTCAAAAGTGAAGTTCAATTAGTCGTTGATTTTGTTAACAAAGTTCTTCTGCCTACATCACAAAAGAGAAACATTGCTTCAGCTGTAGATTTGTATGTAATGGGGTGTCTTAGTAGTTTTGAGTTCATTTTTTACCTACCTAAATAATAGTGCACATGTATAATATTGTTCATGAGAAAAATGGGAAACAAGGCATGCCTTATGGATATTGGTTAAACAAAGTGTTTGATCATTTTGGCATTGTCTGTGAGAATTAAACTCTTGGAACTGTGCTATAACTAGTTTGTATGAAGACTGATCAAAACTAAGTGTGTGAAAAAAAATTAGGTGACATCTCTCAAAGTGTGTTCAGCAAGATAATAAAGGAGTTGAAATTCAACATAGCTTCTAAGAATGAAGAGATCATCAAATTGCAGGTGTCAATTCTGCATCTTTCCAAAAAGGATCGAAGTGTCTCTAAAGAGCTTAGAACTGAGAATGTTGAACTAAAGAAGAGAGCTTCAAATTTGACTAATGAGGTTCTTATCTTGAATGTAGAGATAAGGTATCTAACCAAGGAATTGTTACACTGCCATGCTAAAACGAATAATAAAATGGCTCTACTTCTTAAAACCCTCTTCCTAAGTCATTTACTTATGAATCTTTCTTGATTATTGTGGCTTCATTTTCTCTATATCATTTAAATTACTCAATGCAATGAACTTACCTTTGGCATATAAATAAATCTCAGTTTGTGTGTATTATCTCTCTTTTCCTTAATATTAAAGTTATTTTTCATGTTAGTGTTGGCCCAGTAGCCATGAATTAACTAACTTGTTCTTATTTTACTCTTAGTTTAATGTTATCTCTTTTCATTGATTCCAAAAGGGGTAATACTAAATTCATGTGGTAGGGACAAGGTAAGTATGTTTTATGATATGTAAGGGACCAGGTACCAGGTGCATATGTGTTGAATGTTGGTAAAGCCTGATGGCATGGCATAGTGATAGAAGAAGAAATTTCTCAAGCATTATAGCATATTCATAGGGAGAAGCAATGTGTATAATGATATGGGGAACATTCACTGACAGTAGTGGTACTTACTTTGACTAAATAACATGAATGAATTTGATGCTCCAAGTTTTGTGGTCAAGTTTTGTAGTTTGTAATCATCAATAAAGGGGAAAATGCTATATCTTTTTTTGATGATGATCAGTTGAAAACAAGGGACCAGGTCCCTGGGTCTTTATGGAAATATATAGTTGTCACATGGCCTGCATAGTTTTTTCGTCTAGTGTAAAAAACTGCGCAGGTGAGATATGTACCAGTCAGGACACTTGGCCCAATCAGATTTCTATCCTAATCATTATTTCACTAAAAAAGGAAGAGAATACTTTTCAATTGGTGATTTTTGAAAATCCTGACTTTGAAAAGAGAGAAAAAGGAAAAAATTCAATTCAACAACAATGCGCAAGTTCCATTCTTTTCATGTTGAGAGAGTGTATGTGTGCTCTTGAGTTGAGTTTTGGTTTGTAATTGAATTACTCAAGTTATAAGAATAATGTTTTTCTTGAGAAGTTCTTAGGTAGAATTACCTGAGTTCTATATTGGTTAGAGTTAATCATTATTAAGGTGTGTTCTTGACAGAGTTGTCAAGGTGGGCTTGTAGTAGAGTTGTTACAAGCAGGTGGATCCTAGAGTTAGGTTCATTGGAGTCTGTAATCATGAGGTTGATTATAGTGGATTGTTGAAGTGTTTGTGAGGGTTAGCCATGTTTTTTCCTCCATTGATCAAGGAGATTTCCACGTTAAATCCTTGTGTTTTTAAATTCCTGCAAAGCTTTAGCTTCTTTACAGATTTCCAGTGTTATTTCCTGTAACTGGCTTTAAAGGTCCTGGTCCCTCATAGTGTGGTGCAACCTTTCTCGTTTCGACAATTTTCATTGCAAACTTATTTTAAACATACCTTAAACATTATAATCAATTACTTTAACACTTAGATGCTCAATTCTACAAATATTCACTCATTATGCAAACAAGAAATCCTCAAAACTAAGCTAAATACATAGAGATTATAACACTTAGGTGCATAAATCAACTTAAGATCATCTACCTCTCCAAATACAAAATCTGTTATTTTCTTCATATTTTGCTAATATCACACCTCTAAGCATATATTTTTCCCTAAACCATGCAAAAATATTTTACACCAAAATACCCAACAACGACAAACTATAACTCCTAATTTAGCTATTAAGAACACCATATACAATATAACAAGCCTTATTAACACTTAGCAACTCAAGGGACCTATCTAACCACACACTATACTTTATAATATTAGAAAATAATGCAGTTCATATCACCTTGGGTGAACCTATACATCATACATTAACCATCATACGTAATTGCAAAAGAATAAACTTAAATTCTTGCAAACAATTATTTCAAGCCTACTAGCTCACCAACCATATAACTACCATCACTATCCCAAGCAATCATTATTTCCACCTTGATGATCATCCACTGTTCAAACTTAGTGTCTTGTACTCGACATGATTAACAACACAACCACACATACAATTCTCTCTTGGCAGCTATAAAAAAATTAAGGAACACTAGTCCACTGAACCTCATAGTAACAATCATTGATCATAATCTCATGGAATATCTTATTATAATCCATTAGCATACCTACTTCAACACATCACAACTACTTTATATTCATCGTTCTATAAACATCAACTAATTTTCTTTTCAAAATAACTAGGGGAAGAATAGAGTATCAATCTTAACCACTAAATACATTAACGACCTATTATTTCTAACACAAAAACCTCAATTAAGAACTCTTTTACTACTTCAAGCACACCCCAAGTCACCTTAACTAGTAGATCCTTCTCTACCTTCCACCATAAAATCTACACCATACTCACTACCTTTTAGTTAACACCCAAAGACATATCATCTCAATCTTTACTTAATAGCATATATAGATCAGTCAATATACTCTTAACAATCGCTATCCGTAACTTTTTTATCACCACACTTCTAAATCCATACTCTCGACTCTGAGGTTTTTCTACTACTTATGGATCATACCATTCTAAGTTAAAATATCCCTCAATGAAAGCTATGTTCAATAATATAGGGACATACTCCCTCCTCTTATGAGTGTTATCTATAATTAAGGGTTAAAGAGAAATCAGAAAATATTCCATATGTAATGACCTGACTTTTGATAATTTATATGAAATATTTATTTCTATGTTATTTGACCATTTTACCCCTCTAAGTAGTTAAATTATGGTATTTCTGGTGTGGGGGATGATTGGCACGATTCCTAATGTATTTTAATGTGGTTTATGTGAGATTGCGATTTTTGATGTTCTTAAAAACTTACTAGTTGACTTTGGTTAACATATTTTGATTTGTGCATTAGATGGCAAAATGGGCTGCGCCAGTAGATTTAGAACATCTATTTTAGGATAGTAACATGGTTGGTGTGGTTTTACAACTTTTATCTCATTTCGACCCTCCATTTTAAAAGTTGCAAAAATAGGCCTCGGGGGCCAATGTAACGCCCCGAAATTGGGTCCCAAGATGTCACACGATGCTTAGGGTCACAAGTGACCCCAAGCTAACCCTTCTACTGGCATAACTCATAAGCAACTGAATAAAAATACAAATCCATACAAATTAGCAGAAATTAACTCTTTTCTGAAACTGATCGATACAAAAATGGAATTTTAAAGGATTACAATTCTGCCTTTACAACCAAAATTGAAACAAAATATATCAACTTCTACTGACTGTCTATTAAGCCTCTACTAGTACTGACTGTAGGTAGCCGGGTCATGACTCCCGACTACCCCAACTCAATACGACTGAATAAAGAAAATACAGCACTATAAACTCTGCATAACTAACTCAAGCCCTTGAATCAAAAGGATTCATCACCTACTGACTAAATACCACAAACTGACTGGATCCGAAGGTGCAACTATACCTTGTACCTATATTCTGAGAAAATGTAGCCGACAAACGAATATGTGGGTCAGTACCATGGAAAAATACCGAGCATATGGGGGTGCCATGCATATATAAAATAATATCTTAATATCATCACAATTTATAAAATTATGCATGCTGATATAGATGACTCACTTAGCTCAAATTAAATCATCAAAATCATGGATGAATAATACATGTAAAGTAAAACAAGTGAGTCATTACAATACGTTCTCAATTCACTTTCATCTCAATTTCAAATCATCAAAACAATCAAATCTCATGTCAATTCTCATTAGAATATATTCCTTAAATCTTTTAAGAATAATGACTTTCTCAAACTCAGCCTTTTAAGAAAATATGTTTTCATCTCAGATAGAAGAGTACACACACACACATTGGGAGATCCTATAACCAAATGAACCATGTGAGCCACATGGAGTCCAACGTCCAACCCACGTTGGGGAGAGCCGTCCTATCCTTGCTATCGGAGTAGGACTTCCAATATCAATCCAGAAATACTAGTGATCACCATATAAATCAGCCTCAGACTCACATCCTACGGGGGCATGTAGTTCTAGGGAATTAAGGTCACTTTATACCTAAAACTCGATGCTAAAGATTACTCCCGGACTTAGCTCATAAATTTAAATCATCCTCAGGCTCACATTAAAGAAAATCCACAATAAACACTTCAACAATTTTCATCGGGAGCCAATTTGCTACCCCTTTATCATAATCAATAAAAATATGGATTTCTTTCACAGTCGAGTTCAAAATAACTCATTCACGACCAAAAGGTCAAATCATTCAAAACATCTCAAATATTCAACATCAACATGCATATAACACACATTTTCTCAAAGACACAATTTCAAATGGGGTTCAAGACCCAAATATCAAAATCATAGTAAATTTCTTTCAAGCATCATGCTTTAAGTCATAATTTCATATAAATTCGACTTTTCAAAGTCATAAACATCATAATCTCAAGATAACCAAGATAGAATATAAGTTCATGCTCCAAAATCATAATAAACATATAAAAATCATATCTTCGTAAACAAAATTACTTTTGGGCACAAGAACGAAAGATTGTTCTTGTTGAAAAACCCCACATACCTTGAATGATGAACTTTAGATCGATACTCATTTTTGAGATATTAATCGTGCCTTTGAATGATGAACTTTAGATCGATACTCGTTTTTGAGATGTTAATTGTGCCTTTGAATGATGGTTCTTGGAGTTCTTGAACTAGAAACTTGGAATCTTGAATAAATTTGCAGAATTAATGATGAACTTTGGAGGTTCTTGAAGTTGGATGTAGGAGCTTAGGGTTTTCTTTTTGAGGGAATTTGATGAAATATAACATATAATTCTTATAATAGGCTTTAATATAGGGTTTGGACGGATTTTGGGTGAGGGGGAATGACCAAAACGCCCCTAAAAATCAAATAATTCTCGAATCTGTCCTTTGGTGGATTGTTTTGATAGTCTGAAGTAGATCAACCATAACGTTTTACTCCGCTATCCAAATTGGATAAAAACAATTTCATTAGAAAGAGGACTCTCATATATTTTTGTTGATATATAGTATCTCACCCAGATCATTGTGTACGAGGAGTTATGATCATTTGAAGTTGACCCAAAAATTCACTTTTGATAGGCTGAAGTAGATCAACCATAACTTTTTGCTCCGATAGACAAATTGGATGAAACCAATTTCATCGGAAAGAGGACTCGCAGAGATTTCCATTAATCATAGTAGATCATCCATATCATTATGTACAAGGTGTTATGATCATTTAAAGTTGAAGAAAAAATACGCCAGGCCTCAGTACTTTTTTTTCCTGCACGTTTTACTGTTCACAACTATTCACGGTTCGATTGGAATGTTCATAACTCGTCGCTCGGGTGTCCGTTTTGGATGATCCACACATCATTGGAAAGCTTATTCAATACTATAAGCAATGGTGGGTGATAATATAAGACATTCCACACAGAGAATTTATAATTCATTCTAGAAAATAGAACCCAACACGTTTACGCACAAAATTTCAACGAAAAATTTCCTGGGGTATTACATCATCTCCCCCTTGGAAACATTCGTCCTCGAATGTCAATGAATAAGTACAGAATACCATGAAAATGAGGACAAAAGGCTGGGATAACGAAATCAATCCACTTACTTCACTCCAAACTTTCGAATACTTCATAGAACATGTGATTCATAATGAGAATGGTCACATAGTTGGATCTTAAACAAAGGAGATTGATTTTAAGGAATCGATATCTTTGGTTTATTCAAAGACTGAGAAACAAAGGTCTCGAAGGGGATATCATCAAAAGAAGGACCACTTGCGCCCAAATAAAACGTCCCTCAACACTCCCTCCAAAAGATTCAAATAACATTGTTCGGGGAGAAAATGAACCATAATTTGATACAATCCTCTCGTATGGGAACAAGGACCCATATGGCATAAATTAAGATAGGAATTTCTAGGTTTTGGGAAACATAACTCCTTGCTTCAAAACTTAGCAACACTTCCCAACTACTCCCTCGACTATGTTCAAGCCTAACTCTAAGTACTCATGAGATACGCCATATAACATTATAATATTAATCTATATCATGAACCTCAATACACACTGAGCCTCACAACTCCTCACTTCAAACATAACTCTTATTGCTACTCAACAACCATATACAATCTTATACTAGGGATCCGCTAACTTTCGGTGCATTCTTTTAGATATACAACCATAACATTCAAGCCTATACTCATAACCACATACGCACTTCACATATGAACCTCTAAACGAACACTCATAAAGCATCTTCCTCGCTTTCTCTAAGATTCCATCAACTACATTATTCACACATACTGGTCAATTCTTTAAACGGCACACATAACATTTTCTCAACTAATTGAACTATACACAAAAACTCTGTATTACTATTCCTACAACCTCATAGAAGTGCATAAAACCAACACACAACAATCTTTCCAAATAAAAATTTAAAACTTCAACTAACCACAGCATGTATCAAGGACTTAGCTTCAATCTAACTTCACTTCACCGCCGTGAGCACACCACCTTCTATCATAGATAAGGAAGTATCTTCTCTCCTTTCTAGACAACTGCTCAACACCATTAGCTTGACTTAATGAAAAGGTCACAAAATTTTAAAAAATGAAGACCTGAAACATGAAGGGATAATGTAAATAACTTGACTCTCTCTATTGAGGTCTTAGAAATAAAATATCAAATACAATGGGTTCATTAAGGTATCAAAACTAAAGACGCCCATAATGGAAACTGAATCTCACTGATCAATAAGAGTATTGCCTAAGTACTGGAACTGAACATACTGTAAAACTTGAGTATATGAGTCATGGGAGGCATGCCCTGAATTTAGAGCTCATAACTTATGGAATGTGATTCCAACTTCTAGAAGAACTGGAATTTCTCATTTTTTGAAACTAGAAGAGTATGTAATTCTCTATCACGTGTATGAACATGAATTAAAATCATGGAACAGAAATGTAAAGCATGAGTAGGTTTTGGGATAGCTGAAAATACTGAAATAACATTGGGTCAAGCACCGATCTTTCTCACAGCAAATTTACAACTTACTGGTACTTCTACTAAAATGTAAAATCTTGACTTGACTACTTGTTCTATCATCTCCCCCTTAGCTTTAAGCCACCACTCAAATTCTCAAATGCTTACTAATTTTGAATCTCCATGAACATCTCTATCACCGGAATGTACACCATCTAGTGCTTCAACTCTTATTTCTATTAGCTCAACTTGAATACTTTCTAACCTTTTGATAGACCATGCTACTTCTGTCTTCTCCCTATAATACCATGCCTATGAACTTATGTTTCTAACCCATAAGAATTAAAATCACACTTAAGAGGCTCAACATTTCCAATCATACACCTCACCTTAACTTAGCCATCAAAACATCATCCATTGTCTAACTAGTATTTATCCATCTAACAATCCTATGGCACGACTCACTACACCACATACACTAATCCTCGAAATTAAAGCAATCCCATAATATCTTGGGTGAACTTTCTCATCATAATATAATATTAAACTTAATTACAAGTTAACTACACTTTAACTCTTGTGTACACTGTTCAAGCCTATTAGGTCACTTCCGGCAACTAATACCATTAATCCGAAAACCATCACATTCGGCTTCATGATCACCAATCGTTCAAACTTAAGGTCTCACACTTCACATAATTTACAACTCCATCTTATACATAACTCCCACGTGAAGAAACAACACATCCATGAACACTAGCCCACTTAAACTTCATAACAATAATAATTGGTCCTAATCATATAGCCTATCTTATTCACAATCCATTAACACATCCTTCTTTCACCCGTCACTACTATCTATCTTTCATACACAACTTAACATAGTTTATAGCTCTCTACATCTTAACTTAACTTCCTCTTGCAATCTGGAGAGCACATAGATTAACAACACTAACCCACCGAGTACTTCCCTCACTAACCTATACTCTCTGTCATACAAATACCGTCAACACCCATTTCATACCTCGAACAAACTATATGACTTCCTATTAACCCAATTGCATGCAAAAAGGGATTTCTCTATACTTATGCTCAACAAATCACACTTACCATCCTTCTTACTACTACACCTCCACATCCTACATTTTCAGCCAGCACAAGGACCAAGATGAACTATAAGTTGCTAGTGGATCAAAATAGGCCTCACACGGCTTCACTAGACTTTGGTTTTGTGTTTTGATCAAGAAAGTTATATGAATAACAAAGTAACTATGCTAGTGAATCGAAATAGGCCCCACACGGATTCACTAGACTTTGGTTTGTATTTTGAACAAGAAAATGAGATGAATAACAAAGAAGCTATGCTAGTAAATTGAAAGAGCCCCACACGGCTTCACTAGACTTTGATTTTTCACAAACATAATGATAACAAGATTACATAATACAAGAGATAGAAACTTGACACAACATTCAACAATCTAAGAATACACCTTACTCTGTCTTAATTAAATAACTCATATGAATGAGGGCATAACTTTCAACTTAAGGAACTTAACACACTAGAGAGCTCCTCTCAAGCCCTTTGTGTAACTTTTGAAATTTCTTCTAGAAAATATAGAAGCATTACCTGGGGAAGAACTGGAGCTTGCGAATCATGTTATCTCAAAAATAATACCTAGAGGGAGAAGTATAGATTAACATTGTAGATTCGGAGGAGGAATCTGAAAGCAAATCTAACCTAGGCTTAGTTCACGACTTTTATGAACATGAATAAAGTACTTCAATCTTTGGAACTCAAAAGCACTGACAGGATACTTTCTAGATCTCTTACAATCCCATAACTATCTACGGAGAATTAAGCTTAACTATTTCTAATACCTTGAAAATGTGGCAGAGTTGGCCAGAATAGAGTAAGATGAGAATCTATATAAGATTCTTGGAGAACTTTTTTACAGCACGATCTTAGACTTGAAAGACGAGAAACATTTCCTAAGTTCCCTGTAGCCTCTCGAAGAAAAGTGCAGATGTCTCCGTACCATTCTGCAAGAATCTACTAGACACGACTCCATAGACACCCTAGGACACTCGAACTCTATGCTTTGATAACAAGTTTGTAACGCCCCAAAATTGGGTCTCGAGACGTCACACGGTGCTTAGGGTCACAAGTAACCCCAAGCTAACCTTTCTACTAGCATAACTTATAAGAAACTGAATAAAAATACAAATCCATACAAATCAGCAGAAATTACTCTTTTCTGAATTTGATCGATACAGAAATGGAATTTTACAGGATTACAATTCTACCTTTACAACCAAAATTAAAACAAAATACATCAACTTCTACTGATTGTCTATGAAGCCTCTACTAGTACTGACTATAGGTAGCCGGGTCATAACTCCCGACTACACCAACTCAATACGACTGAATAAAAAAATACAACACTATAAACTCTACATAACTAACCCAAGCCCTTGAATCAAAAGGACTCATCACATGCTGACTGGATACCACGAACTGACTGGATCTGAAGGTGCAACTATACCTTGTACTTATATTCCGAGAAAATGTAGACCACATACGAATATGTGGGTCAATACGATGGAAAAATATCGAGCATATGAGGGTGCCATGCATATATAAAATAATATCTTAATATCATCGCAGTTTATAAAATTATGTATATTGATATAGATGACTCACTTAGCTCGAATTAAATAATCAAAAACATGGATGAATAATACATGTAAAGTAAAACAAGTGAGTCATTACAATACGTTCTCAATTCACTTTCATCTCAATTTTAAATCATCAAAACAATCAAATCTCATGTCAATTCTCATTAGAATATATTCCTTAAATCTTTTAAGAATAATGACTTTCTCAAACTCAGCCTTTTAAGCAAATATGTTTTTATTTCAGATAGAAGAGTACACACACATATTAGGAGATCCTATAACCGACATAAACCATGTGAGCCACATGGAGTCCAACGTCCAACCCACATTAGGGAGAGCCGTCCTATCCTTGCCATTGGAGTAGGACTTCCAATATCAATCCAAAAACACTAGTGATCACTATATAAATCAGCCTCAGGCTCACATCCTACGGGGGAATGTAATTCTAGGGAAGTAAGGTCACTTTATACCTCCCTCTTAGTGATAAATATTACCCCCGAACTAAACTCAGAAATTTAAATCAGCCTCAGGCTCACATTAAAGAAAATCCACAATAAACACTTCAACAATTTTCATCGGGAGCTAATTTGCTACCCCTTTATCATAATCAATAAAAAAGTGGATTTCTTTCACAGTCGAGTTCAAAATAACTCATTCAAGACCAAAAGGTCAAATCATTCAAAACATCTCAAATATTCAACATCAACGTGCATATAGCACACATTTTCTCAAAGACACAATTTCAAATGGGGTTCAAGACCCAAATATCAAAATCATAGTAAATTTCTTTCAAGCATCATGCTTTATGTCATAATTTCATATAAATTCAACTTTTCAAAGTCATAAACATCATAATCTCAAGATAACCAAGATAGAATATAAGTTCATGCTCCAAAATCATAATAAACATATAAAAATCATATCTTCGTAAAGAAAATTACTTTTGGGCACAAGAACGAAAGATTGTTCTTGTTGAAAAACCCCACATACCTTGAATGATGAACTTTAGATCGATACTCATTTTTGAGATGTTAATCGTTCCTTTGAATGATGGTTCTTGGAGTTCTTGAACTAGGAACTTGGAATATTGAATAAATTTGCAGAATTAATGATGAACTTTGGAGGTTCTTGAACTTGGATGTAGGAGCTTAGGGTTTTCTTTTTGAAGGAATTTGATGAAATATAACATATAATGCTTATAATAGGCTTTAATATAGGGTTTGGATGGATTTTGGGTGAGGGGAAATGACCAAGACGCCCCTAAAAATCAAATAATTCTCGAATCTGTCCTTTGGTGGACTGTTTTGATAGTCTGAAGTAGATCAACCATAACATTTTACTCCGATATCCAAATTGGATGAAACCAATTTCACTTGAAAGAGGACTCTCCTATATTTCCGTTGATATATAGTATCTCACCCATATCATTGTGTACGAGGATTTATGATCATTTGAAGTTGTCCCAAAAATTCACTTTTGATAGGCTGAAGTAGATCGACCATAACTTTTTGCTTCGATAGACAAATTGGATGAAACCAATTTCATCAGAAAGAGGAATCGTAGAGATTTCCGTTGATATATAGTATATCACCCAGATTACTATGTGCAAGGAGTTATAATCGTTTAAAGTTCAAGAAAAAATACGCCAGGCCTCAGTACTTTTTTTTCCTACACGTTTTACTGTTCAATACTATTTTTGGTTTGATTGGAATGTTCATAACTCGTCGCTCGGGTGTGTGTTTTGGATGATCCACATATTGTTGGAAAGATTATTCTATACTCTACGCAATGGTGAATCATAATCTAAGACATTCTACATGGAGAATTTATAATTCATTCTAGAAGATAGAACCCAACACGTTTACGCACAAAATTTCAACGAAAAATTTCCCGGGGTATTACAGTCAATTCTGTGAAAACATCATTTTTCAAAAAATTTATATCCTTATTGAGTCTGGCACATCAAATTAGTGGGGTAGAATATTTTATTTGTGTACTAAGGATTCAAAATAAATCCAGGGGATTTTACGAAGAATTGGAATTCTCCAAGTCTCAAGATGGTGCACTCTCTTAAGCAACTTGACTTGAAAACCAAAGTGTCACCTAAGCAACACCATATTTACTTAAGAAATTGCCTCTTAAGAAATGTCCTGGTTGCTTAAGCAACACAAGCATGCTAGACTCTTGTCGCTTACTCGATGAGGCGGTCTTCACTTAAGAAATGTCGGGTCACTTAAGCGATAGCTTCCTATGCTCTCAGTAGTCATTTAGGTGATGCTTGGGTTGAAAACATCCTCAATTTGAAACTGTTTAACCATTATCATGTCTTGGATCTTGAGTTTTTATGCCTTTTTTCTTTTCCTAAACTTGGGTAAGCTCCAAACTCCTATTTCAACTACTATTATTCAGCTCTATCATTTAAATCTTGCTTAAACTTGAATTGAAAGGTGGAATTTAGGAATTTTGGCCTAAAAGACCCAAATTATCATTTCTTTAGTTCAAACCCCAGTTTCACCCCCATTTTCACTTTGGTTTTCTCCTATGAGTTCCATTAATCTTGAAAAATATATTTTTGAACTAAAATTTTGGTTTTACCCTTCTTTTTTTGAAAACCCATTTTAGGGTCCGTTTTGATCCCGATTGAGAAGTGGGAAATATCGATATCGTTGCTTTCTTTTTTCCAGTAGATTTTCTATTTTGATGTTTTACTTGATTTCTGAGTCTTTGCTTGAGGTGAAATCTCAGTAATAGAGGTTTATTTGTTTCAATTTTGACATTTGATGTAGCTTATGACTTAACATTATTCATACTAGGTTGGGTAGTTTGTAAAATATAAATGCATGCTATGGATATGGAGTTGTATCACGAAAAATGTATTTAGGTGATTTATGTGCCTGTGTGGGGGCCTATATGGATACAATTTTGTAGTTATGAGACATTAAATGCTTTGTGTGACTATGTGAGGTCTTTTATGTTGTTTTTGTCTTAGTAATGATATATGTATGTTTGTCTACACTCTTTTTGGTGAAAAAGCCAAGGTTTTGTTATTTATGTGGCATCAATGACATTTTCTTGCATGTTTCACTTGATGGCTTCTGGATTTCATTGGATCATGGATGGTTAGTTGATTTGAGTGGATTTTTGGATCACCTAGTTGGTATATTGGTTGGATAGTGGATATTCTAATTTTGGTTGGTTGTGATCATTACATCCTCATATCATATTTATTTATAAGATATTGGTACCACTGTGGAAATACTAGAAACACTGCCTTTTTCTTAAGAAAATATGACATCCTCAAAAATCCTCTACCGTTGTATGTACCAGATAGGAGTTATGGATATTGATATTGTATATTGGTTGTATACGGGTTGAAAATCCCCTTCATGCATCCTACCTAGGAGTAGAGCTCGATAGGTGTGGCTTGATAAAACTCTCATGAGTCTTACGTCTGTAGCTGACCTCGTAGGTGTAATGGTGGTTGTGCGACGTCCTTAGGCATCATTATCATTATCATCTTATTTATTGCATTCCATATGTTTTTTTTGTTTTGTGATTGTTTTCTATTTGTGACTTAATATATATCTATTTATTTTATCTTCTTGTACTTATATTCGAAGTATGTGTATGTATGTTGTTCTTTCCCAACATGCTACTGTTATATGTGTATATAATAGAACTGTTAGTAGTAATGGGGTGGGCCACCAATTAGGACATTTTTTTATTGTAGGTGACGTGCCCATAGTTTGTGCTTATATGCATTATTTTCTACTTTAGTCAGTCGGCCTATGATACCTATTGAGTACAAGTGGATTGTACTAATCGCTACTGCACCCTTTTGGTGTTGATCTAGGTACAAATGCGCCGCACGGATTGCCGATTTAGGCGGCATGTGGAGTATATTCTAGGTAGAGGTTGATATATGCATCCGAAGTTGACCACTACTTTTTCTTATCTAAACTGTGTATTATTGTATTCTTAGATATAGGTTGTTCCCTTTTGGATATCCTATGTATATTTGATTTCGACTTACATTAGTTTGTTCTTACATTGTGACGCTAAGTGTTGGGATTTAATTTTTTTACTGTATATGAGTGGTTCAACTCCATTCTAGGAGTTTGCCTTAGGTTTTGGTATTGAATTCTCATTTTGTATTAGTTTGGGTGATACACTTAATTTTCAAGGATTTTCACAAAAAGTGTCATCATGACCCTTGGTGTTTAGGTTATGACACCATGTTATGTCTTAACCATATAAATTATATGGATGAGGACATAAGCTTTTGAATTAAGGGACTTATTCACACTATCAGGCTCATCTCAAACCTTTTGTGCGATTTCTAAAGGGTCTGATAGTTAAATCTTAGAGCATCATATCGGTAGGAACTGAGATTTACTACTCATATTATCTTAATAATTAGGCATAATTGGAGAAATTTTGAGTAACATATGAATCAACGTAAGTTTCTAAGTGGTCAACTCTACTGCATGATCTAGAGTATGAAACAAGGAGAACATTTCTTAAATGCCCAATAGCCACTCGAAGAAAAGTACAAACATCTTTGTAACGTTCCGTAAGACTCTAATAGACATGGGTTCATAGACACCCTAAGGCACTTGCACTCTATTTTATGATATCAAGTTTATAATGTCCCGAGACTACCCCAATACATCACATGGTGCTTACAAAAACAAATGATCCCAAGCTAACCCATGATACTGGCATAACTCATGAGCAACTGAATAAATTTCATAAAACCGGAAATGATAAGTGGAAGAGATGATATTAGTTTAAATTTTCAATACAATACTATTTAAAATATTTACAACACTAGTTATACAAAAGAGGAAACTAAAATGGAATACATCAACTCTGACTAACTATATATAAATCCTCTTCTAATACTGACTAAGGTAGCCGGGACATGACCCCCAGCTATACTTAATCACTATGATGGAATAAAAATAAAATATTGAATCAATAAACTGACTTAAGTCCTCAAATAAAGAGAACTCATCACCTACTGGATGAAAGCTACGAACTGGTTGATCATCATGTCATGGGCTATAACTGGTATCTACATAATGAAACAATGTAACCATACAGACGTATATATGGTCTGTACTTCTGGAATATACAGAGTATGTGGGGGTTAATGTAATGAGTAAAAACTTATATATATCATATGTTTACAAACATGCATGCTAAGTATAAATAGACTCACCTTGATCATGAATAAAACTGAGCTGAAATAACATAAGCATAAATTGTAAAACAATATCTGAATAATTCTTATGAGTCATTACACTAAGTTTCTAAAGTCTTTAATTCTTTGGGGGGGTTTTACAACTGGCATAAACCATGTGAGCTAGCATGGAGTCCAAATTTTTACCCATATTGAGGAGAGTTTTTCTATCCTAGCCAATAATATAGAACCTTACTTGGGTAATCACCTATACATGTCAGTTCTAACAAGATGAATAATATATGACATGTCTGTTAGGACAAGCTACATGCCCTTTTTGACAAGCTGAATAATAACCTATGGTGGTACGTAGTCTATATGAAATAGGATATGCTAAATACTAATCCAAAATATATATATATATACTCATGGTTAGACTTATGAAATTTACCTTAAAATAGCACGTGGGTTTACAAAACTGAAAACTAACTATGCTTCACTTTCATAAATCATACTCGTAAAGAAACTTGTGAATTTTATGTCTTATCTGAGATCATAATATCCAAATTTAAACTTTTCTCATGCTATAATACTTTGTAACTTGAACTTCTTGTAAATTGAGATCATCAAGCTAAAATCACATATTTCCTGTAATACTTTGTAACTTGAACTAGTAAGCTTGAACTTTTTGTAAACTTTTTAAATCATGCTAAATCTTATATACTTTTTCCAGCTAATGGAATTTCATGTCAAAATACCAAAACTTATTTCATACGATCAATTTCATGTATAAAACATGAGTAAACATAAATTCTTGTGCTAGATGAACTTTAAATCATAGGAAAACATCATAATTTCAAAAACATAGATAGTGGGTATGAACCATAGTCATGAAATCCTTAAACTCATGTAAAAACTCAAGTTTTAGGCTTAAGAATGGAAGATAATCCTTGTTCAAACTCCACATACCTCGACTTGATGAACTTTCTTGAGTGAAACTTGAATTGGAGCCTTAGGAGTTGAACTTTGGGAAGAAACCCATACTTCTTTTCTCTTGATAGTGGAGAGGAGAATGAGCATTAAAAACTGACTTATAATGATAGTATAACATTTATAGGGTGATTTAAGTCGGGGGCAGGGTTTGAGGTGAGGAAAATACCAAACTAACCCTACGAAAACTTAAAATAAATTACAAAAATTCTCAGTTGACGACAGGAGTTAACATCCATCAACTCATGTCATTAATATCTACCCATTTTTTTGGTCTTTAGTGGTTAATGATGACCACGAAAGGTGACAACCCATCAACTAGTTGACGGCTCATCAGTCCCTAATAGACGAATACTCTCACGTAAAATAAGTATAACTTCTACTCCGACACCAGATTAAGGTAAAAACAGATGCTTTGGAAAAAAGACTCAAAAATCTTTAATTTGGAGGGTCTTGAACTCTAGAATTGTATATATTCTAGAAGTTATAATCGTTTAAAGAAGAACCTTAAAGGCTTGAATACTAAAACTCAACCAACAACAAATTCTCTCAACTCAACTTTGCTCTAGATTCTTTCTATGACCATGATTAAGCACATTACACACAAGGAGAATGGTCATGAAATCTATGGTTTAGAATAATCTCTTTTGGGCCTTTAATCAAATAACAGATGGTTACAAACTTAGCTGGGAGTTTGTAGGGTAGTACACATAGTAAATTTGGCAGGTTGTGATCCTACCTAAAGAGGAAACATTGTTGAAGGATGAACCCCAGGATGCAAAATACCATGCTCAGACACTAGCTCAGGAGAAGGAACAACATTCAGAGCATGCAGAATACCATAAATAGATGTCGGTACCAATGAAATAACTACACTAAAAAAAGGAACACTAGAAGAAGACTCTGGAACAGATGGAGGTATAACACAAAGAGATGGATGAATACCAAGTGGACTCAAAGGAACATCCTCCTAACGAGTTAGAAATAAATCAATAGACCCTCCAAGACTTGGGTAGCAGAACTTTGTGGAACTTGAGTAGGACTGTTGGACCGTTGGGGGTTTTACCATACTGTGAGGGACCAGGTCCCTTAGAGTCAATCTAAGGTAATCAAACAATTAAGCACTGGAAAACTAAGACTTTTCAGAAAACTAAAGAACATAGTGATTTAACGTGGAAACCTCCTTCCTCAAGGATGGAAAACCCATGGTTTGACCTCACAAGAATCTCAATAATCCAATATAATCAAACTCTATATTATAGACACCAATGAACCTAACTCTAGGCTCCACCAGTTTGCAATAACTCTATTACAAACCCAACTTGACAACTCTGCCAAGAACACACCTCAATACTGATTAACTCTAACCAATATTGAACTTAGGTAACTTTACCTAATCAGTCTAAAGAAAGAAAAGAAAGTGTTACTTTTATAACACAAGTAATTCAATTACAGACCATGACTCTACCCAAGAAGACTTAATCTTTTAGTACATAAAGAAGTCAAGAAGTTAAGTAATATTGCAAAGTTGAGTTTTTGCTTCTCTCTCACTTCTATATTATGATCTTTTAAAACCTAACTAATTGAGAAGCATTATTTTTATATTATAGTGGAATAATGTAACGCCCCGTAAAAGTCATGCATGTATTAGACTGTAATTTCTGATTTTTAGACTTAAGTTTTAAATTTTTTTCTAAGTGTTGAAATGACTTAGACTCATTCTTAGTTGGCAACCTTCGGGATACAACTTCTCGACCTTCCCGACCTTCATTTTTAGATTTTCAAGTTGAGTTACGATCGGGAAATCTCATAGTACATCTCGGATAAGTTTTGGAATTTTTCAGAATGCATAAGGCTGCGTTTGGATTTCAAAACAGTAGCAAAACGCATAGCCTATTGCCCAATTTTTCAGCATTTCAGGGTCAACTTCAAACGATCATAACTCCATGTATATAATGAACTGTGTGAGATATAATATATCAAACGAAATATATTTGAGTCCTATTTCAAATGCAGTTGGTTTCATCCAATTTGAATATATAAGTAAAAAGTTATAATCGATTTACTCCAGCCTATCAAACTGTCAACTGAGGGACAAATTTGACCTTAATTGTTCCTTAGGGGTATTTTGGTCATCCTCAACCCCTATATATACCACCAACACGGGATTTAATACCTCAAACACCATAATACACATGCTTTCCTCACAATTTCTCAAGAATTCTCCTTAGGGTTTCAAAATAAAAACCCAAATAGTTTAAGATTCGACCGTAAGTTTTCAAGGATAATTACATATTCGGAATCACCAATCCGCAAGCTTCAAGAAACATCTATTATCCTTGGAGAACAAGGTACGCGGGGTTTTTCTAAAATCTCATGGGCATAGAAATCATGTTTTAAGAATTGGGTTTTCGAATTCATGTACATACTCATGTTTCAGAAGCTTTAATGATATTGTTTTGGCCTTTTGGCTTTCCCCCAAAGTGATTTGAAAGTTATAAGTATATATATATATGCGTTTGTCCTGAAATATGAATTTATAGCATGATTTTCATGAAACCTCTCTCTTAATGTAAATTTTTCCATGTTTCACGTAATATACAATGTTTTGAACACGAAAGAGAGGGTTGTGAATGTTGAATATGCATGTAATGAAAGAATGCATGGTTTTGCCAAAAATGCACATGACCACCATATGTTTGATGAAAGTTTTGCATGGATTTGACTTGAGTTTCGGAATATGACATCTTTAATGCAAATTACATGTTTTGGTGGTCTAAACTATGTTTTGAATGAAAGCTCTTGCTTAATACATTATGGCTCAGAAATAGGACTTGCAAGTCTTGGTATGACGATACCAACTCAGACAAATGCCATAACAGACACAGACTAGTTCAGAAATCAGATTTTTATCAGACTTTCATGATTTAGAAATTTCAGAAAGATACATGTTCAGAAAAGGCTAAAATAGGGCATAAAGAGAGCTTAGGTGGTTCCCTGAAGAAGGCGGGAGTTCAGACAACTCACTGCCTAAAACCGTGGTTTGCCGACCCGGGTATATTATTATGCGCTGACTTAAATGTCCTGTAGCGTATCAGACTCAGACACTCCAACCCTTGCGGCACACTTGGGTTGGGGGATTCCCCGCCGAGTCAATGGAGGATTCCATACAACCCGTGGAATATTCAGACTTGTAGTGGAATACCACCTAACTCAGAAGTAAAACACAGATCATGATTTGAAATGAACAGACAGGTTGCATGTTTTCAGAAAGTGCCCATGTATTTTTCAGAAATAGTTTTATACGGGATGTCTTGATGAAAAATTTCTTTCACTTATATATATATATGTATGTTCCATTATACTATATTTTGGATTGCTTCGCGTGCCAGTGCTTTTGTGCTGACCCCCCCTCTTTCCAGGTTCTGAGGCACAGTCTAGGGGTCCAGCTACTCAGTAGATATTCTTGGATTTGCTGACTTGATCTCATAGTGGTGAGTGTTCTATTATTCAGAAGGCCTAATTATGTCAGACATTATCTTATTTATTATATTTTTGGTTTACTGGGGGCCTTGTCCCAGTTTTTTTTCAGACAAATGTTTGTTTTCTTAGTAGAGATTTCGCAGACTGATGTCAGATAGTATTATTCAGAAATGTTGCAGAACTTTACCATGTTTTCCGTACTCAGTTTCAATTCCGCATTTTATTATGATTATGAATGTTGTGCATGATAACCAGATAGAGAATGGGTGTTCCGGGCCTTCATGGTTCGGGATGCTCATTACGGCTAGGGCCTAGGCTCGGGTCGTGACAAGCTTGGTATCAGAGCATGGTTCATGGTCCCAGGGTTTCTGTAAAATCGCGTCGAGTAGAGTTCTGTTTATGGGTGTGTAGCGCGCCACACTTATAAATAGGAGGCTACAAGGCGTTTAGGAATGTCTCTTTTTCTTCATGTTCTAGTTCGTGCAATAGAGTCAGAATGTTCCTCTTTCATACTCTAATTCATGCTATGGTGACGTCCATACGAAAGAAAAATCATCCCAAATTCTTTCCTTACTCTGATGTTCTCAGACCCATCACATTTCTGGGGTGAATCAAGTGCAGAAGTTTAGAGTGTAAATGGTATTGTCCCTTCGGATCGCATCATATAAGATCTTAAAAATTGTGCAAGGACTTGAGAAGAGTCCGTTATTGCTTTAGAGAGTGGATGGGTTCTAGTGTGAACCTTGATCTTGACGAAATCGTGTTTTTCAGCCTTCTGTATTGAGTATATTCGGCCCTTTTCAGAAATTTATGTTGCAGATGTCTTGCTTAAGGGGGGATGATGTGTAGTAGAATGTTGGAACTGTATTTCCACCCAAATAGTAGCATAAGTTAAAGTGTTGTTGTCATGACCTATTGGTAATGAAATTAGACCAAGAAGTTGGTGATGTAAAGTCACAAAGTTAGAAGTGAGAGTGAGGGTGATTTACCCCTTTATAGTGATAAACTAATGTGGTAGCTAGTAGCACGTGTGGATGGTATGGTAGTCCACGGGGGAAGTGTTTTACTCAGATTTTTATTTATACAGAATAAGATGTATATTCTTAGACCATTAAATATTATGTGTCAATTTTCTATATCTTGTAATATGTAATCTTGTTATCATGATCTTTTTGAAAAAAAAAATTAAGTCTAGTGAATCCATGTGGGGATCTTTCGATTCACTAGCATAGTTGTCTTGTTCAAAATACAAAAAAAAAATTAAAAAAAAATCAAAGTCTAGTGAAGCCGTGTGAGGCCTATTTCGATTCACTAGCAACTTGTCGTCCAACTTGTTGATTTTGTGTTGGTTTAATATATGTATAGCTGAATTTATTTGCATGAGATTGAGTTAGTAATGAATTGATACGTCTTTGTGTGTGATTAGTAGAAGGTAGAGAAAGAGTTGTTAGTCAGGGTGATTTGTCGGTTGCTTGATGTGTGAAAATGGTTGTATTAGCCATTAAGTTATGATTATAGACTCATGGTTGTAGTGTAAATTGAAGGTAGTCTAAATGTATGTAGGGAGAAATCCGTATAAGTAGAAAAGATTGTATGGGGTAATAATATAAGGATAAGGTTGACCATGTCTATTATGAGGCTTTAACCCCCTTGACCCTCTTTTCATTGGTAGTTGTAAACTAGTGCTACTTGTGAGAAAGTATGTAGTAGATTATTGAGATATTTGGGTAGAATATCCCAATTTGATGGATTAGTATATTTATATTATGTTGCATTCTTCATTGGTGGTGAATGATTGATACTAAACTATAGGCTTGAATTTAAATGGTGTGGTGGTAAATAGTGGCATGAGTTTGATGATGCATGTTTTGTGGGATTAAATTAGTAGGCTTGATGTGTTGAAATAGTACATGCTAATGGATTATGATAAGGAAAACCGTTAGGTCATGATCGATTATTGTGGTTATGAAGTTCTAGTGCACTAGTGTTTCGTGATATTTATTTCATAGTTTCCAACTGAAAATTTCGTGTAAGGTTGGGTTGTAAATCATGCATAGCACTAGATATTAAGTTTGAACAGTTGATGTCCATGAAGGTGGATGTGAAGATTTCTTGGTTAATGAATTCTAGTTGTATAGAAGTGATCTAATAGACTTAAACCGTGCATGCAATAGAGTAAGTTTATTGCATTCGTAGTGGTGTATGATATTGCATGTATGATGTAGAAGTATGCCTAAGGTGACATGAGGTCGCGGCATTTTTTCTAAGGCTATTACGTGTTGTGCATGGCTAGTGGCACCATTGAATTGTTAAGTGGAGAAAGACTAGTTAGATGGTACATGGTGATCTAAATAGCCATGTTAAGGTGTTTTGATTGATAGTGTTGGGCCTTTTTCGGTGATCTTGATTCTCATAGTAGAGGGATATAAATTTGGAGTCGAAATAGTGGTATGCTCTATAGAAAGAGATATGGTTCATCAAAGGCTTGGTGATATCCATGTTAAGTGTTAGCATCTAAGCTTGACTTTTGAAGGTTGAACAGATAGAATAAGTGTGCAAGCATTATACTATGACTATTGGTGGCTAGAGAAAGATAGAGTGTATCCCATAAGGTAGTCATTCGGGCTAAGTTCTATGATATGCCTGTATTGTTATTTATTTTTTCAGACCCTAGAGTGTAGTAAGTGTAGTTCTGTTAGAATCTGGTAAAGGATCTCCCAAACTCTAGATGATGACTTGAAGCTAAGGGGGAGATGACAGAACGAATGACCAAGTAAGGCTCTCAGATTCTAGTAGTGATGCAGTATGATTTAGAACGTTAGAAAGTGAGGGTGAGACTCAACCCATTCTTATCATAGTATTTTTCAGTGATCCCAATGCCTACTCAAGCTTTACATTTTAGTTCCGTGATCATAGTTCGTGATTCCTGTATATGATAGAGAGTCACGTACTCTTCCAGTTCCAAGATAATGAGTTCTACTTCATTCAAGTGGTCGGAATTACATTCCTTATGTTAGGAACTCTAGTTGAGGTCATGCAACTCATGACGCATGTACTCACTCTTTATAGTGTGTTCAATCCCATATAAAAATCTTCTCATGCTTCAGGGTCTTATGTTTTAACCTTTTAGTGACCTCCCTATGCAATGATAGTGGTGATGATGTAAATGTTCTTGTTGATGGAAGATCATAGTACGTTTGTTTAGATAAGGCCATAAGTATGAAGTGAGATTTGGGGCCAATCTTTGATACATGTGATGTTTAGTGGAAAAGTTTGTGTGTGTATGTTTTTAGGATAGCGCGTGGGAGTTATATTGATAATAGTTTAGAAACTATGTGAAGTATGTATTTATGGGTGTTCTCCTTGATGTTAACATGCGGTTAGAAATTAGGCTTGAATGACGTTTTGGGATTGTAGTGGAAGGTTGCAATATGCATTAGCGACTTTATATTAAGAGTTCAGAGTAGTCATTAAAGTTGTAAGGCATGTTATGCTTAGAATGTGATCTTTAAAAGAGGTATAGAAGGTGGCATAATATGGTTTAGAATAATAGCATAGTGTAGCATGTTGTATTTTTGTGACTTAGAGTTAGGCTTGATCGCGGGGTAAGGATTAAGCTATTTTAGACATTAGTAGAAAAATTTGTCAATGCTCATATGAGAAATTTAAGCTGAATTGAATGAATATCATATTTATAGGGAATAGTATAGTTAAGGGATATTCGGGAAGTGCGCTAAGCCTGAAAGTAAGAAGTCGTATTGCCAAAGGTCTGAAAATTCTATCCTAATTTAGGAGTTATATGACTATATTTCAAACTGTAGAGTAGAGTCAATGTTGTGATTTCCTCAGTTGGATGTCTTGTGTAATCCATACCCAAGATTCGTGGCTCCCTATTACTGTTAGAACTTCTTTAGAGAGAATGTTGAAGAGATACTCCAGCTAAGTATGAAAGTTCAGCTTAACAGTGTATTTAGTCCTGTGTTCATGAGAACAACTGAAGGACAGATCCATGCATCAGATATGCATGTTCATTATGAGAATTCATCTTATGAATAGCTTCAATCGTGTATTCCATGCATCAGATATGCTTGTCCGATATAAGAATTCAAAATATCAGTAGTTCAAGCCATATGGTCATGTTTCAAATCAATGTATTCTTTATTAGAGGACAAGTCATGTCCATATTATTCTATATCTTTAAGGCTTCAACAAGTTCCTATCCATCATTCGAGGACGAATGATCCCAAGGGGGAGATAATGTAACGCCCCGTAAAAGTCATGCATGTATTAGACTGTAATTTCTGAGCTTTAGACTTAAGTTTTAAATTTTTTTCTAAGTGTTGAAATGACTTAGACTCATTCTTAGCTGGCAACCTTCGGGATACAACTTCTCGACCTTCCCGACCTTCATTTTTAGAGCATGATTTTCATAAAACCTCTCTCTTAATGTAAATTTTTCCATGTTTCACGTAATATACAATGTTTTGAACGCGAAAGAGAGGGTTGTGAATGTTGAATATGCATGTAATGAAAGAATGCATGGTTTTGCCAAAAATGCACATGACCACCATATGTTTGATGAAAGTTTTGCATGGATTTGACTTGAGTTTCGGAACATGACATCTTTAATGCAAATTACATGTTTTGGTGGTCTAAACTATGTTTTGAATGAAAGCTCTGGCTTAATACATTATGGCTCAGAATTAGGACTTGAAAGTCTTGGTATGACGATACCAACTCAGACAAATGCCATAACAGACACAGACTAGTTCAGAAATCAGATTTTTATCAGACTTTCATGATTTAGAAATTTCAGAAAGATACATGTTCAGAAAAGGCTAAAATAGGGCATAAAGAGAGCTTAGGTGGTTCCCTGAAGAAGGCGGGAGTTCAGACAACTCATTGCCTAAAACCGTGGTTTGCCGACCCGGGTATATTATTATAAGCTGACTTAAATGTCCTGTGGCGTATCAGACTCAGACACTCCAACCCTTGCGGCACACTTGGGTTGGGGGCTTCCCCGCCGAGTCAATGGCGGATTCCATACAGCCCGTGGAATATTCATACTTGTAGGGGAATACCACCTAACTCAGAAGTAAAACACAGATCATGATTTGAAATGAACAGACAAGTTGCATGTTTTAAGAAAATGCCCATGTATTTTTCAGAAACAGTTTTATACGGGATGTCTTGATGAAAAATTTCTTTCACTTATATATATATATATATGTATGTTCCATTATACTATATTTTGGATTGCTTCGCGTGCCAGTGCTTTTGTGCTGACCCCCCCTCCTTCCAGGTTCTGAGGCACAGTCTAGGGGTCCAGCTACTCAGTAGATATTCTCGGATTTGCAGACTTGATCTCATAGTGGTGAGCGTTCTATTATTCGGAAGGCCTAATTATATCAGACATTATCTTATTTATTATATTTTTGGTTTACTGGGGGCCTTGTCCCAGTTTCTTTTCAGATAGATGTTTGTGTTCTTAGTAGAGATTTCGCAGACTGATGTCAGATAGTATTATTCAGAAATGTTGCAGAACTTGACCATGTTTTCCGTACTCAGTTTCAATTCCGCATTTTATTATGATTACGAATGTTGTGCATGATAACCAGATAGAGAATGGGTGTTCCGGGCCTTCATGGTTCGGGATGCTCGTCACGGCTAGGGCCTAGGCTCGGGTCGTGACAAATAATGATAAGGGTATAAATCTGACTAGGCCAAGTGTCTTGACTAGTACACACCTCACCTGCACAGTTTGTTACACTAGATGACAAAACTGTGCAGGCCATATGAAAGATACATATTTCTATGAAGACCCAGGTATATGGTCCCTTATTGTCATCCAATCATCATCAAAACAAGATATAACAATTTTCCCCCATTTTGATGATGACAAACCATAGAACTTAAGCATCAAAGTCATTCACCTTATTCATTCAGAGTGATTACCACTACTGTTAGTGAATGTTCCCCCACATCAAAACCTCAACTCATTCACTGTAATTCAATGTTCTCCTTCTCAATATTCTTGCACCCATTAATGTGTATTTGAGAATTAAACCCTCTGTCAATCTGCCTTGATGAGGCCATAATTACTTCACCATCATTTCATTCATCACATATGGACCTTCTTGGTACTTGGTCCTTGACACATCATGTCATGCAACATTGCATTCAGCATATATGCACCTTCTTAGTACCTGGTCCCTAGCACCTCATGTCATGCAACATTGCATTGAACACATATGCACCTGCTTAGTACCTAGTCCCTAACACATGAATTCAATATTTCCTCTTTTTGTAACACTAAAAAGTGATAACAGTAAACCTAGAGGAAAATTAAGCACAAGATAGCTGACTCTTGGCCATTAGGCAACACTAACATGAAGAACAACTTTAAATATAAAGAAGATATAGATGAAACACACAAGCATATGATTTATTGATTGTTAAGAGATATCAGTACCATTACATCATACTAAAATAAACATAAAATTCTAATTCATCAAAAGCCACACTTGGAGTAAAAAATTGAAATTGACATACAGGGTGACAAAGTAATGTAGGGATAATAGGACATAGGCAAGAGGGGGCTTCGGGGAGAAGGATTTCAGTAACAACTACATTCTAGAACTTTTTGCATCATGAGCATTTAGCATTTTCTTAATTAGGTCTTTAACTTCAGCATTTAAACCATAAACATCCTAAGTGAGTTCTGCAACCTTGATCTAAATCTTAGCATTTTCATTTGCAAGTTTTTCGGTGGAACCAGGCCCCTTTGAGGATATCTTCTAATTCTACATATGTACATGCACTATCTCAACATTCTTTTTAGCTAAATTAATCCTCATATACTTGATTTTCTTATAGCTCTAACACTTAGGACATAGTTCCCACCTTTCCTTTAATGTATTTATTTTCCACTAATGTTTTTTAACTAAACCTCATTTTGACTATTCTTGGAGTCCCTTTACTCACAACTACACCAAACTGATCAAATATTTTGTTCAACTAGTACCCATGCGACATCCCATGTCTTTTTTTCTTCTCAACAACTACTTTATTCATATGCTCTATCATAAAAGTAGGCAAACTTAACAACTCAAACTTACTCAAATTTTCTATCAGAAATAGATCAACATTAGATACAATGGTCGTTTTCTCTGACCTAGGCAACAAGAACTTATTCACAAATTTTTACACTAATTATAACTCATTTCAGACAAATTTCTTTCCCACACCAACTATTGATGTTCCTCCTACCTTTGAAGCATTCATCATGAACTCAGTTGAGTCTTGTTTCTTTACTACAGTCCTCACCACAATAACAGACATATCTAGGATTTTCCCCAGTAACTCTTCATCCAGTTTGATATGTTTTCTTTACACTTTTCCAGTCAATATAACCTATTATTAGAGAAATCCATTATATAATAAAATTCTCTCACTTTCTCTTTAAAAACAATGGGAGATGGTTCTTCCAAGAGGTGTAACCATCCCTGTATTTGACATATTCCACCAATTCAACCATGCCTGGTTTCTCATAAATCCCGAGATTAAACACTCTCCCAGAAAATACTTTTTGTGTTTTTAAAATCTCATTCCTTTTATCTCTTGACCAAACCTTCTTCTTTTCTCTTTTTATCTTCTTTTGAAATCACTACTTGTCTCCTTCTTTTCAATAACTTTTCTCTCTTTGGAAGTAGGTCCCTCAGAGACTTTCTTCCTTTTCATAGTAATATATTTCTTCTTCATTCCTACTGGGCTACCAAACTTTGAAAGAGAGGACCCGTTCCTTGCTGAGATATGAATTTATTATTTTCTTTTTTTTTGTTTCCACAACAACATCAGCATTAATGTTCTTATCCTCTCTCACCGCTCCAACTTCAATATTCTCCTTCTACACTACAACAACTTTCTTAAGTCTTCTTTTCTTAGTAGTAGAAGACATGTTAGCATTTATAATATCGACGAATAGCTTCTTTCAGATCCCTTAGTAGAATAGGATCTAACAACTTTTACACCAAAATAAACCACTTTCTCCTTGCCTTTACTGCCTCTTTGTTTTTTCACAGGCCACCTCAAAGGTGGTTCATCCTCATCCTCTTTATCCTTCTTATTTGGAGGTAGCGTAATCTTTCCATCCTTAGTCATATCATTCTTCTTAGAAAGTTCTTGCTCTTTAGTACTAACTGAGCTTTCCTTTGGATCATATAAAAACAAAAACAAATCCTAAACTACGTATTCTATGTTTCTTAAAAGATCCAACCTCTTTATAGGTATTTCTTCATCACATAATTAAGCAAAAATAAGGTTTCACTTAAAGAGAGTATCATATCAGGTATTTGAGGGGGTTTTGGGAATTCAATTTTTTCCAATTCGTCTTTAGAAATAGGGATTTGAGGGTTTTAGGTAATTTGGATTCTTTTGGGGAAGGAGGAATTTCAAAATGAGAAGTTTCATGTTCAATTTGAGGGTTTAGCTATTTTAGCCACTGGTGCGATGCGCCACTATCATGTAAGCTTTCTGGAAATTGACAAATATGAAATGGGACTCCTCCGCGACGCGGTGGAATCAAGAAGTCTCACTAGAATTTGATAAATACCAATTTTCTTAGCTCCGCGATGCACTGAGAGTCCAAGTGACACTGTCAACTTAAAAATTCCATAACTCCTTCATCGAGTGTAGGATTTAGGCGAATTTGGTATCAATGGAAAGCTTATTCAATTTCCCATACAATAAAATAAATGGTATTCATCTTTGAAGCAAATTCTTGACATTCTAGGGAAGAATTTAATCTAGGAAAAGTATGGGGTATTACAACTGCTAGCATGGAAACATCTTTATGCTTCCAATTTTTTTAAGATTCACTGGAAGAATCCCCCCAAACAGTTATGGCCTGCTTAACTGCAAAATCAGTTGCAACTTTTCTTCTTCACTTTACAGTGACCTGGTCCCTATTCTTTACTTTTGTCACCTCCAGTCTCGAAGTATTCCTGGTAATATATTTTGTATGTTGGACAGTCCTTAATAAAATTCTCAAGACTTATACATTTGTGAAAAACTTCAACAAAGCCTCCCTTCTTGCTACTACTTCCTCTTCTTTGAAATAGTCTACTTTTCTTCATTGCTCTAACATTTCTTTTTTCCAAATAGAAAGCACCAATGTATTTTTCACTTGAATCTTACCTATAAGTCTTCAATGCCATAGATATTTCTCTTTTTACTTCTTTCTTCTTTTTCCCTTACTACTTCATAAGTTCATGTATCTTTAAATTACCAATAAGTTCATCCATAGTGAGAGTTTTTAGGTTCCTTACCTCGGTGATAGCATCCACATTACTTTTCCAGGATTTAGAAAAAAACCCCATAATTTTTCTCACCTATTTGTACAAAGGAATTACCACTCCTAAGCAGTCCAACTTATTGGTGATTGAAGTGAATCTTCTGTGCATCTCTTGGATAGTTCCTCCTTCTTTCATGGTGATAGATTCATACTGAGTAGTCAGTATATCAACATTTGAATCCTTCACATTAGTGGTTCCTTCATGAGCAGTCTTCAAGCAATCCTGAATTTCTTTAGCATTTTCATATGCAAAAATCCTATTGTATTCATCAGGACCTATGCCACAAACTAGATGTTTCTTGGCCTTATAATTCTTCTAAACTTTTCTTCTATCTTTATTACCATATTCTCTCCTACTTTTTACAACCATTTTAGTCATGTATATTTCCTTGACCTTTCTTACTATCACATACTGACCATGAAGAATTACATCCATCAGCTAACTGTCCTCAACCATAATGAACTCATACATCTTTGTTTACCACCACCCATAGAACTGCCCATTAAATCTAGGTAGTCTAGTGGTAGATTTTCCTTCTTCCAGATTAAGTAGAGAAGCCTTGATAACCAAATCACTCTAGGTGTTAACTTTTTAGAGTGTTCTGGCTTTGATACCAATTGGTGGATAGTGGGAGGTTGCACCACACAGTGAGGGTCCAGGTCTCTTGGAGTCATTCTCAGGCAATCAAATAGTTAAGCACTAGAAAACTAAAACTTTGTTGAAAAACTAAAGAACACAGTCATTTAACATGGAAACCTCCTTGCTCAAAGGAGGAAAAACAATGGCTTGTCATCACAAGCACCTCAACATACCACTATAATCAAACTCTTGATGACAGATACCAATGAACCTAACTCTAAGCTCCACCAGTTTGCAATAACACTATTACATACCTAACTAGACAACTCTGCAAAGAACATACCACAATAATAATTAACTCTAACCAATATTAAACTTGGGTAACTCTACCTAAGCACTCTCAAGAAAGCAAAGAAAGCATTACTCTTATAATACGAGTAATTCAGTAACAGACCATGACTCTACTCAAGAAGTTGAACAATATTGTAAAGTTGAGTTTTCACCTCTCTCTAACTTTTATATTCTGATCTTGTGAAAACTAACTAATTGAGAAGAACTCTTTTCCTTTTATCATGGAATAATGATTAGGATAGAAATATGATTGGGTTAAGTGTCCTAGCTAGTACATATATCACCTGCGCAATTTGTTATACTAGACAACAAAACTGTAAAGCCATGTGATGGCTATATATTTCAATAAAGACCTAGGGACATGGTCCTTTGTTTTCAGTTGGTCATCATCAAAATATGATATAGGAATTTCCCTCTTTTTGATGATGACAAACCACAAAACTTAAGCATTAATGTTATTCACCTTATTCAGCTAGAGTGAGTACAACTACTGTCAAAGAGTGTTCCCCTTATCACGTTGCACCTTGCTACACCCAGTCAATATAACATGCAACTTAGGGACTTGGTTCCTTGTTGTTAATTGACATCAAAAGGTCAACTCATTCACTGTATGTCAATGTCTCCCCCTTCCCGGTCAATATGCTTGCACTCATATATGTGCATTTGAGCATTCATCCACTTGTTAATCTGCCTTTATGAGGCCATCATTACTTAACTATCATTGTATACAGCACATATGCACCTGTTTGGTCCCTTGTCCCTCACACATCATGTCATGCAACATTGCATTCAACACGTATAGAACTGTTTGGTACCTGGTCCCAAGCACATCACGTCATACAACATTACATTCAGCACATATGCACCTGCTTGGTACTTGGTCCCTAATGTATGAATTCAATATTCACCCTTTTGGCATCCTTGAAATGTGATAATAGTAAACAAAGAGTAAAAATAAGCACAAGCTAGTTAATTCATGGCCACTGATGTGTGAGCAAAAGCTAACACATTTAATATTTTTTAGCTCAAAATAATTGTGAATTATGAAGCAACTCTTGTTGTTTTGATATGTTTGCTCATAATATTGCAGTAAAAGGGTGGAGGAATAAAAGAAAACGACAATCGAGCAAAAGAGTTGAAAATTTGAGCAAAAGAAAAGAAATCATGGATGACGACCTCCGTGATACGTTGTCATCCTTGTGATAGCTTAGCAGCATTGGCGTCAACCTTAACCAGAAACTTGAATCCTGAGAAGAAGTTCTGACTCTCTTGTTTTGGATTGATGTGTTGGTAACACTGCATAGGGTGGGGCTACTTGTGGGTGTGATGTCCTCTGTGGGTTTATGTTGACATACCTTTTTTCTCCGGAGTCTTGTTCCTTGTAGAGCCGGCATGTTTAGGCGTATTGTTTTTTCTTTATGATGTGTTGTGGTTAAATGGGAGAAAAATAAGTATCTACGACAGTTTACATATTTTTTGTTAATTTTTCTTGGAATGGTAACTACCTCTCCAATTGTCTATGCGGTAGTTGTCTGAATTGCATTCATGTGTAACCACTTTGCATCTTTTTATGGAATTAGTATTAGGGAATTAATAATCACTGCTAATAATTTCATGAACCGAATGGGTAGTATTTTGTGATGTACCTTTGTGCCATGTGTGTGGGAGATACTACTTAGTTCCCATTGTGTGTTAAATCTAGAACTTGCTCGGTTCGTCTTACTTTGGTTGAAAAAGAGGGGTTAGGAAAGGATCATAGGCCATTTTTGAATTTGAGTCACTTTTAGCCCAAAATGACCTTCCCTGTGTGCATGTTATCACTTGATCCTTGTTTTAATCCTGAATTAATCATTTCTTTCTATGACACCAATCACCTTCCCGCTTAGATCATAATGAACCTATTTTGGCCCTGGTCCTTCTTGGACACTGTGCACCTTAACTTAGGCAAACAGCCTAAGTTGAGGGTGGCTATCATAAGGGTGCGTGACGTAAACTGGGTATGAAGAGAGGTGGAATAAAAGAAAAAGAATGAAAAAAAAGTCACATCCATCATGAATAATGGGTGATCAAGAAAAGAGGAAAAGAGGAAAAGAGGAACAGAAAAAAAAAAAGGTTAATAAGTGGACCCCACAAGTTAAGGTAGTGCCAAGGAGGTTAGCCACTCTAAATTCCATTTAATATCATACTATCCCTTAGACTACGTTACAAGCCAAGAAAGACCTATAGTGATCCTAACTCACTTATCAGGATACCTTGGTAATAAAGATAAGGGCAAGAATATGGTATTTGGCATACATTGGCTAGAACTTCGTTCTGAGAGTGAGTGTGTTTGTGCAAATCCCTATGTTTAAATTTTGACTTCTGAGATAAGAGAAAAAGGGGAATTTCTTTGTTGTGAGGGCACACTAGTATCTTGCTAGGTTACTTACTTGTTTGGGTAGTGTTATATTGATACATGCATGACTGTCGGTACTTAATTGATGCCATGGCTAGAATCCTTTGTGTTACATTATTGCTTTTCAATAATATACACAGTAATTTAAATTGGTTAACTTTGGAGGTGGCAACTGAGTTTTGAGCTAAAATAATCGTTGACTGCTGAATGTTCTTTGTATTCTCTTAGTTAGTTTGTTGCTTGAGGACAAACAATTTTTTTAAGTTGAGGGTGTTGATGTGTGAGCAAAAGATAACACATTTAATGCTTTTTAGCTCAAAATAATTGTGAATTCTAAAGTAACTCTTGTTGTTTTGATGTGTTTGCTCATGATATTGCAGTAAAAGGGTGAAGGAATAAAAACAAACGACAATCGAGCAAAAGAGTTGAAAATTTGAGCAAAAGAGAAGAAATCATGGCTGACGACCTCCGTGATACGTCGTCAGCATTGTGATAGCTTATTATCATTGGCATCAACCTTAACTAGAAACTTGAAGCCTGAGAAGAAGTTCTGACGACATTGGTGATAAGGCGTCAAGTTAGTGATAAGGCATCACGAAGGGCGTCAGCCTAAACCAGAGAATTGAGTTTGAAGAAGAAATCTGACGACGTTGATGATATACCGTCAGATCGGTGACGCGACATCAGCTACGTTGTCATCCTAAGACAGAACCTAAAGGCAATTGAAGCCTCTCTGATGCTATCCGTGATAGGGCGTCAACTTCTTCACACGACGTCAGCCTGGGTGTCACCTATTCTGAACAATTTTATTAATTTTGTTATTTTATTTCCTTAATTAGGCTTTAGTATAAATAGCATCTTTTAGGGTTTTTAATTCATAATTCATCTAATTGACATCAACTCTAAGAAGAGAGAGACGTATTTTTGCTCTCTTTCATAAAATATTCTTGTGTTTTCGTATCAACTATTTTTGGGGTTTCTACCTTGTGATTAAATCGGAGGAACTACTTGTTAATTTCTATCCATTCGTAAGTTTATCATTATAATCATGAATTCAACTTGTTATTTCGTTCATCAAATCATTAGCGTTTAATTTCATTAGCCGGAGTTATGCGATCCATGGATTAGGGTTTGATATGATACTAGGTGTTTAACGGATTCAAAGAGTAGTAAAACATCTTGAAATTCTGTTGTTTTAACTAAAATCTAGTGATTGCAAACATTAGGTTATGCCTTAGGTTTTATTTTCTTCTAACGGAGAAATAGACTAGGTGACGTGAATTATCAACAGGGACTCGAAAGCTACCAACTTTCTGTTTAATGATTAATGTCGTAACTGGATTAATCTACCTGAGATAACATCATATTGGAAATAGATAAGTTAACTAAGTTTGAGAGAATTAGATAATAAATTGTCTGGTGAGGTCGAGAGATAAGTCAGATAGTATAATCGTCAGGGATATTCTGCTGTTCTACTCATTCCGAGAATCTCAAGCATTACCTAGTATCTGTCAATTCCTGAAACCCTTGGTGAGCATAGCTCTGGTTCCCATTTATCTTGATTACAAACACTGAAGTATTGAAAGTGACAATTAACTCTCTGTAAACCTTAAACCCCCATTTTATCTTTTTTATATTGATTGTTTGAATTTAAC
Source organism: Capsicum pubescens (assembly GCA_030864215.1). Lineage (NCBI taxonomy): Eukaryota > Viridiplantae > Streptophyta > Magnoliopsida > Solanales > Solanaceae > Capsicum > Capsicum pubescens. Next base: position 197,612,860 of record CM061541.1, read on the forward strand.
TTGTAGCTATAATATTAATCTAGTTTAATCACCACTCACATTGTTCCCTGTGGATTCGAACCCGACTCCAAAGTTGGGTAAATATATTGACGACGACCACCTTACACTAATTTGAGGTGTAAGATGAGCGTTATCAGACACTAGGGCAACACTAACATGAAGAACAACTTTAAATGAAAAGAAAAGATAGTTGAAATACATAAGCAAAGTATTCATTGATTGTTAAGAGATATCAGTACCATTACATCATACTAAAATAAACATGATATTTCTGAATCATCAAAATCCACACTAGGAATAAAAAATTTAAATCGGCACATGGGGATGACGAAGTGATACAAGGATAACAGAACTTAGGTGGGAGGGGGCTTAGGTGAGAATGATTTTATCACCAACTCCATTCTAGAAATTTCTGTAGCATGAGCATTTAGCAATTGTTTAGTGAGGTATTTAGCCTTGACATTTAGACCATGAACCTCCTGAGTGAGTTTTGCAACCTTGATCTTGGGATTAGCATTTTAAATCACAAGTTCTTTTGTGGCACCAGGTCCCTCTAAGGATATCTTCTCATTTTGCATCTTTAAATGCACTATCTCAACATCCTTTTCAACCAACTTAATCCTCATCTCCTTTATTTCATTCCTTAAGTTCTCCTGAGCAACCAATAGCTCTAAAACTTGGGACACAATTACCGTTTTTCCTTCAATGCATTCATTTTCCACCAATGTTGACAGACTAAACTTCTATTTGACTATTCCTGGAGTCTCTTTACTCCTAACTACTCAAAAGTGATCAAATGATTTGTTTAAAAAGTACCTATTTGGCATCCTATGTATTTATTCCTTCTCAACAACCACTTTATTCATGTGCTCTATCATAAGATCAGGCAAACATAATAGCTCAAACATACTCAAACTTACTATCAAAAATAAATCAACAATAGATGCAATGGTTTTTTTCTCTAACTTAGGCAACAAGACCTTGTTCACAAATTCATACACTAATTGGAACTCACATGTGAGAAATTTCTTTCCCACACCAACTATTTATGTTCCTCTTACCTTTGAAGCATTCATCATGAACTCAGTTGAGTCTTATTGCTTTACTATAGTCCTCACCACAATAACAAACATATCTAGGATTTTCCCCAGTGACTCTTCTTCTAGTTTGATATGTTTTCTTTACACTTTTGTTGTCAAGTATAACCTATCATTAGAGAACTCCATTGTATAATAAACTTTTCTCACTTTCTCTTTAAAAACCATGTTAGCTGGTTCCTCCACGAGGTGTAACCATCCCTGGTTTTTGACATATTCCACCAATTCAACCTTGTTAGGTTTATCACAAATCCTGGGATTATACACTCTCTCAGATAATACTTTGTATGTTTTTAACATCTCATTCCTTTGCTCTCTTTACTTAACCTTTTGTTTTTCCTCCTTTCTTATTCTTCTTTTAAATCACTAATTGTCTCTTCCTTTTCAATAAATTTTCTCTTCTTGGGACTAGGTCCCTTAGAGACTTTCTTCATTTTCATAGCAATATGTTTTTGATTCATTCATAAAGGTCTACCAAATCTTAAAAGGGAGGACCTAGTCCTTTCTGAGAAATGAGTTTCTTGTCTTCTTTTCTCTGTTGTCGCAATAGTATTAGGATCAATGTTCTAATCCTATATCAACTCTATAACTTTAATATTATCCTTCTCAACTACAATAAGTTTCTTGAGTCTTCTTATTTTAGTTGTATAAGACTTTCTAGCCTTCATAGCATCGACCAAAAGCTTTTTTTAATCCCCTAGTAGAATAGGATCCAACAACTTTTACACCATAATTGATCACTTTATTCTTGCCTTTTTATTTTATCACAATCCATATCAAATGTGGTTCATCATCATCCTTCTCATATGAAGGTAGCACAATCTCTCCATTCTTAGTCATATCATCTTTCTTAACAAGTGTTTACTCATTAGTACTATTGAGCTTTCCTTAGGATCATATACAAGAAGAAGTAAATTCTCAGCTACCAAATCTATACTATTGTAAAGATAAGACATCTTTAAAGGTATTTCTTTATCACATAATTGTGAAAAATAAGGTTTGACTCAGAACGAGTAGGGGAATCAAGTACTTAAGGGGTTCCTGGGAATTCAGTATTTTCTAGTTCCTCAAAATAAATAGGGATTTGAGGGTTTTCAAGTAATTTGGATTCTTTTAGGGAAGGAGAAATTTCGGATTGATAAGTTTTGTGTTCAATCGGTGAACCAAACCCTTGATTTGGATCCTCTATTAAGGTTGATTCAATCAAAATTTTGATGGTTGAGGATGTTTCAACATAGACAGGCTCAGTTAGAGGTTCTGGATTTTCTTGAGAGGACTCGGTAGGAAGAGTTGACATAGATTCTTGTTGATGATTTAAGCAGAAGTCTTCAATGGTTTTGGGTGTTAAGGGATGAGAAGGCTCAATTTGGGACTTTTCTGATTTCCTTTCTGGAGATTTATCAACTTCAAGATCTTTTATAGAGGTTGAGAAAGAGGGAATATTCGCCATTTCAAGATTTTGTGAGTGAAAGAATATAAGACCAGTTAAACTCAAGGATAAAGGACAACTAGAAAAGATGAATTAAGTTAATTTTTGGAAGAGCATAGAAGAAGATATATTTGGTTTGGTGATTTAAGTGAATTGATTGTTATCATTAAAATTGTTCCTTTTTGAAATGACACGTTTGGCTTTTATTGGACGACTCTTCATATTGCATATGAAATTATGACTTTTGCTCAGATAAGACAAGTCATGTGTCCTTTTAGATAGAATTTCATGATTATTAAAGCACATAGTTTTGGTACTAACCTTGAGTGATCGGACCAGATCCTTCTCATTCTTGAGAGAATCCATAGTTTTGTGGAAGTCACACATGTCCTCTTCCAAAGTTGTTTCTATGGGTGTATACCTACAAAGGTATGGTACTGAGTTAGACCAATATGTACTTACCATCTGCACAGAAATGAGTGAAAATCAATATGGAATATCGGGTATGGGAAAACACGCTTAATAAGGAACAAAAAAAGTAACAACCACGCATATATACCGACTATGCCTTGAGAAGTAAGCCAATCACCCAAACTGATATGTAGAAGAAAAATATAACACAAAACCCAAGGAGATACTTCTCGAATGAATTAAAGCCATACATACATAAAGATAGAGAAAGTCAAAATCGCAACAATAACATAAACTATCCCAAAACCCGGTATCATAGTGTAAGAACAAACTATGTATATATCAAATTCTAAAAATACAATTGAAATTCGAAAGAAGATATAAACTAGATAGGATAAGGTTAGAGGTCGACTCTAAAAGGATAGAACTGGCACTACCTCAAAAATATGTCAATCACCACCGAAACACAGCTACTGCATGGTACATTCATACCTAGATCTTCATCGAAAGGGCATAGTAGGGATGAGTATGGTCCACTTGTACTCTGGTACCATAGGCTGAATGAGCAAAGTAGAAAATAAGGTATATAAACACACACTACATGCACGTCACCTATAATCAGACAATGTCCATAATGATAGCCCACACCATTTTTACTAACAGTTCTAACTATATCATATACACCAATACAAGTATGACAAGGAAATATAAAATTAATAGACATTAAATCAAACATTATAATACAACACAAAAGATACAGAATGTATGAAATACGATAAGAATGCTAATGATGATGATGTGATATATCAAAGTTATTGCATTACCTTTGTATACATTTATCGAGAACTACTCCCGAGGTAGGACCCATGGGGTTTGAAACCCATACACAATCTCAATAACCAAATCTAGTCACAATATCCATATCTCCTCTGTGGCTCATGAACTATAACAAAGGGTTTTTAAAGGTGTCATATTTCTATCAGAAAAATAGTATTTCCACAATGGTACCAATATCTTATGAATGTATGTATGATATGATGATGTAATGATCACAAACAAACTAGAACGAGAATCTCAAATCCAACCAATATACACACACATGAGCTAAAAATCCACTCATTAGGCCATCCATCCATGATACAATATAAGACATGTACTAATACAGTGAATTATGCGAGTAAGACATCGATAATACTACAAGAACAACAACTTAGGCATTTTTAAAATAAGGAAAATAATCTAATGAATAAACAATGCCAACAATGTCTGATAAGGTCTTCACCGGCCAGACATAGAAAATATCATCTTAAATCACTAATAATATCAACATGAGCCCCCACATGGGCACACAATAGTAATAACATGATTATCATAATTAGTACCTATACACATATTATGCTCTTATATAATCATTACCTACAAAACCTAGTCTGAAGAAACTTAAGCCATAACCTACTGAAAGCGACAAAATTCAGTCCAAAACCCTTCAATGTGGATCCTTCCCCTTTAGAAAGGCATCAAAATTAGATAAAAGATACAAATATAGAATCTATGTGTTAAAGGAAAGCCAATGATACTCATATTGTCCACTTCTGAGTCGGGGTCAAAATGAACCCCCGAAATAGCTTTTCAGAAAGAAGGGGTAAAACTAGAATTTTAGTTCATAAACACATTACCAAGATTAAAGGAAGCCATAATATAAAAACTAAGTAAAAATAAGTTAAAAATGAGGTTTAGATTGAAGAAAACTATTTTTAGGCCTTCTAGGCAAAAATTTCAAAATTTCACTTTTGAAATCATGAAATAATAGGTTTTAGATAACAAGAATCAAAGTAAATTGATTGAAATAGTGATTTGGAGCTTACCTATGCTTGAGAATGGAAGAAACTGCTCAACAACTCTAAAATCCGAAGCAAAAAAATTGAAGAAAATAGGGAAAAAATGATTTTTATATTGTAGCAGTGTTGATCGTTAAGCAGACAAATTACCATTTTAGCGTAGGTCGACTTCTAAAGCAGTCCATCCCACAATGGATTGACCGCAAAAACAGTGGCCGCTAAAGAAGCCAACCCTCTGTATTAGTGGTACTTACCTGAATGGAAGGGTTTGCTTAAGAAACAACCACTTTAGTAGTCCTTTGGCTGCTAAAGCAGCTATACCAGATATGGTATGCACCAAACAACTTTGCTAAAAATGCAAAGTTACGGATTAAACTGCTAGGACTCATTAAGAATCCCGTGAAGGCAAACAAAATATACTATCAGATTAAATTTGATGTTCTAGACTCAATGAAAACATTAATTTTTCGAAAAACATTGTTTTTAGAGAATTGACCCCCGAGATTCAGTTTCACAATTTCCCAAATTGCGTATTGAAATGAGATATAAAAGCCATAAAACCATACCAACAATGCTACCAACTCCGAAGAGATGTTGCAGATCTATTAGTGCAATCCATTTGTCCATCCGACATACAGAACAACAAATATTAATCAAAGTCAACTATACGCCTTTTTAACTCTTAAAAATCACAAACTTGCACAAATAGCACCAAAATGTGTTAGAAACTATGTCAATCATCCCCACACCCTAGAAACATCACATAAGAACCATAAAGAGGGGTAAAATGGTCAAATTATGTAAAAATGAATAATTCAAAAAATCAAGTCCTTACATATCCATGATAGACCAATAGATGCTTCTCATCCTTGAACTCAAATCATATTCTAAAGTCACTGGTGAGGTCTTGTAGGATCTCTTGTAATATGTGATGCACTCAACAAAAGTAAGAGCATGTGTAGTATCAATACACAATAAAATAACGGTATACTATAGGGTTATTTTTCCAACCCAAGATGAGAAATATGAAAACTCAACCGTAATACAATATGACAAGTTAATATATGCTCATCTCTACTAACCTTAATACAACAAATTAAACTTAGAGCACCTTCAGTCACCGTAAAAACAAGTCAAAATAGATCAATAAATATTCCACTTAAGTCAAGTCAAGTTAAGTAATGTCAAGTCAAGAATCAGGTTCAACAACAAAATAAATAATTCCCTGGTTCATTCTTGGAATTGCCAAGCACATCTCTACCTTATACATATACATCAAGGGTCTTACAACTACCCACTAGTCCTGTCTATAGAGGAAAAATCATGTGCATGTACTAAATCCCAAACACAAGGGACGACCAAACTTATTAATCCAATATCCCATGAGAATGCCAAAATATTAAAAAAAACACAATCATTAATGGAATATGAGAAAGTCACAGAACACACGGATAGCAATCCCACTTGTAACATTCACAAGCTTTAGATAAAATTCGATGAAATATGAGCACGCCTAACAACATGAGTCAACAAGCAATACTAAGAAATAATTAACATGCACATATAACAAAAATTGAATTAACCTACGTAACCATCACCTACCTCAATCCAAGCTTGCTAAGTCAGAGCCTTTCCCTTCCATTAAATTTTTGCTTGATTTTGGTAGAGAAATACATGGAAAATGCATAATCAATTAAGTGACCAACCATGTTGGGAATTATAACGCAATATTAACCTCTAAGCTCAGGTTTATGATCATTCCCTCCACATTCTAGGTTTTTCTACCATAATTAACCTAAAACTACTAATTTAATAGATCATATAGTGAATTAGCAACATGTAAGTGTAAATTAAATATCATTAACTAAAATCAAATGATTTAATATTTAAATTACTTCCTTTTACTTGAAAACCAATAAAAACAAGACCTTATCGCTCCCCAAAATACGTAAACTAGTAATTCTAAGGATAGATTATAAATTTAATAGTTAACAGGAATAAATTCCTTACCTTATTGAAAGAAAATGATGAAAAAACATGTATTTTCATACAAATCACCACTCCCAAATCCTCAAAATGTGTTTTAGATGAATGAACCATTTTGGGGGGTTTTCTAAGTCCAAATATTGTGAATAGAATGGTTCTTTAAAGAGATCAAGCTAAACTACAAAAAATACATTCATTATGAAGAATAAATTTGAAGACAAGAAACTAACATACAATGTTTCTCACAAGGTGAAACGAATACTAGGTTCTTTCATAGTCTTGTCAAGGGGGAAGGAAACGACTATCTATTCATAAAATCAGAAAGGCTGATGGACAATGGGTTGAAGTGTTTGAACATGTGTTGATGAAACTTTACAATTCTATCAAGATTAGTTTTTATTTGTGAGTAGAGATAGTGATTGTACATTGAAGACACATAATTTTAACCCTCTAAAACTTCGATCTTTTTTTATTGCATTAGTTATAGTTAGCCTTCTCTTTATATGAAAACTCTAAAAAACCTCAAAATAGTGTCTAATCAAATGATGCCATTTGGTGAGGTTTCATTGATCTAAAATTACTTTTTAGTTTTGATTTATTTTTATTCTCATCTTTCCCACCAAGATTTGGTACGTTGTACTACCCGCACACACACCATAATCAAATTACACTCTGGTCACATGGGTGCTTTCCAAAGACAAAAAATTAATTAAACTAATCTCATACTCTACCTCACCACACCAACATAGATCTACCCACACCAAATAAGTTACAACTATACCTACTTTCTTGGAAACATCCTCACCCTACCAATATTAGACATGTGTCCACCCCAACACCCTACCACTCCTTGGCACATGCCCACTATCCACTACCCACCTAACCCCCTACCATCCGCGTCTATCCTCCCCTTTCTTTTCTTTTTCATTTTTTTCTCCTCACCTTATACAAGGGAATTTAATATACATACTGAAAAGTAACAATAAAGAGGAAATAAATAGAGGAGCCTTCATTTTTTCCACAGGAAAAAAATCAACCAATAACAGCATCAATAACTAATGCAGCAACAAAAATATACAAAAAAGAATAGAGAATAAAAAAATACTTCTTTTATTTGTATTTTTTGGCAAAGCTCACTAGAAAATTGACCCTCCACTGTGTTTCCTCCACCACCAATCAACCCACCACCGTTTCCCCTATAAAGCACCATCACTATCACTATTCTGGTGATGGAACAATCATTTCCAAACATCAATTTATAGTGATAAATCACCAAAAAACCCACTACAACCAGTGAAACCACTATAAAAAAAACCACTCAAAAAAATAAATAAAAACACCCATTTTTGGATAACTCCGGCTGGAAATCACCTCTCCTCTCTCAACCACCATTGAATTTTGTGAAAACTCACTAGAAAATAATCCTAAACACATCACTCGTTGATTTACTGGTTCAAAGTTTGGCACCTAGATCAATAAGAGAGTTGGAAAATTTTTGTTTTATTTTGTAGTTCGTTTGTTGAATTTGAGTTTTTTCGAGGTTCTCAAATCCATGAAGCTCTTTCAATCCCAACAAAATCAATTCTTAATTAAAATAAGATCAGTAATTTGAGGTCGAATTCTTTCTTTTTTTCCTCCTTTATTATATCGTGTATGAATGTTTATGTGTTCTATGATATGAACTTCATGTTGGGATATATGTTCCTGTGGATTTATTATTTTGTTTTGCTTGTATTATTCTTTGTCTGTAATTCATGTCGTTATTCTAAACTGTTAAAGCATATTGAAAACAGGTTAATTAATTTAGGTGAGGGATTAAAAAATGGCTAATTTATATTTTCTTAGTTTCATTTTATTTAATTTTTTATTGATTAATTAGAATCATGTTAAACTCAGTAGTAGCTACTTTAGGGTGAGGTAGGGCAGACAAACTTAGAGATTGATGTTAAATTATATTTTAATCAATTTCTTGCATGTTTATTTTATTATCTTGACTCAAATGTATTTATTTTCTGGGGAATGCCCTGTGATATTTTTATACTTGGCATCCGTTCATGGACAATGCCCGAGATATCGCGTAAATGTATAGTTTAGTCTAGTTAGGATAGCATTGGTTTATTTTTGTAGTTTCTTTTATTTTGAATTGTATAATCTGACTATACACTATTATTTTACTTTTGTACTCGTGCTTATGTGTTTGTATGATTTGTTTATGAAATTATTCATTTGTAGTATAAATTTACCCGATAAAAAATAACAAATCAATCGTGTTAAACCTTGGGATTGATGGGTGCCTCACACCTTTTCCTCGGTCAACATAATTCCTTAGTCATAATCTCTATTCATGGATTAGTTTGAAGAGTCAAATGACCCGAAAAGAATTTTTCTAGGTGACTTGGCACTTCAAAACTAAATGTCAAGTGGTGACTCTAATTTTTAATAAAAAATTCTTTTTGGAACACCTTTTTAGTCACATTAAAATTTGAAAACTCCTTTTGAATTAATAAAAAATTAAAAATATCTTTTGCAAAAATGGGGGTGCGAGAACTCTGGTGATTTCACTGGGAATATTTAGAAATCAAGCTTCAATGTTGAGTTGAATCAGCCTAGAAGACACTATATCTTAATAGACATTTTGTTTGTGTTATTATTTTCATCATTATTGTTGGATTTTACGTGCTACATGTTTACTTTTTTTTTCTTATATGTTACCATTTTTGTATTTGTCATCATAAGCGTTACTCGGAGTTATTTTTTCAAAACAAGTCTCGGTGTGTGTTGTAAGCATACACAAACCTTTTGTTGAACCTTTCAAATTATTTATAAGGGATGGCGTGGGGTGTGGAGTGGATGGACACCTAAAGCCGCCGATATTGACCACGGGCCACCCGAAATGGCCTTACCTTATTAGTGGACCCCATCTTAGGTCATTCTTTTGGAAAAAAATGCAAGTATCATATTGATACCTAGTAGGACTCGATTGGGATTTTTAGGACTCGTCCTAAAGCATTTCTATGTGTTACTTGTTGCATTTTGAGCACGAAAAGGTCATTGGCTTACTGATTTGAATTGAGTGTTTAAAAATGAGAAACAAGATAGGGTGGCAACCAAACAAAAAGAAAATAAAAATGAAAAAATTAATTGAAAAGATTTTTCTTATTTTAGGAGTTATTTATGATTTTGTTTTCCATTTTATTTTATTTTATTGGAATTTAGTAACCTTAATTTTCACAAATAAAAAAAAACTCAAAGAGATTTTTTCCTTTGTTGCATTCATTTCTTAAAATTGAAAATAAAAAAGAAATTGTCTTACTATACATTTGTATTAAAAAAAACAAAAAGATTTTTCCTTTTTCGATAGGAAATTTTGTACATATTCTTATAATGAAAATGCACAAAGATTTTTCTCTTAGCAACTTCGTGTTTTTATAAATTTAAAATTTAAAAATTATTTTATTTATGTTGGGTTTTTATTTTTGAACAATTTCATTTGAAAAATACAAAAAATATTCTTCTTTTGTCATTTTGATTATATTTCATCTTAAATTTCTAATTGAAAACTCAAAAAGTTTTTATTTTTTTGTGTTTCTTCATTTAATTTTAGCAAAAGAGTGTGCCAGTTACCCAACTCGAGGTCTAGTTTTTCTTACAGTCCCTAAGGGATCTAATTTGGTCTAACGTCGTATACCTGATTCTCTTTTTTCAGGAGTGAGATACGTTGACAACCTTTCTTGGGTTTGGTGATCTTATTAAAAAAACAAAAAATACTTTCTTCGCTCTTCATTTAGGTTAGACATTTCACATTCATCTCTAAAATAAAAATAAGATAAGATTTTTTTTGATAATTTTTTATTTTATTTTCATATAAAATTCAAAATCGATGAAAAAAGAAAAAGAGAAGATTTTCTTTACTTTTCTTTCTAGATTAGTTGTTTCGTGCATTTCTTAATATGAAAAAATACAAAAAAAAATCTTTGGTGATCGTTATTTTATTTTTCATAGGGATTCAAAGATGAAGAATACAGAAAAATTTCGTGAACTTATTTTGAAAAAGAATAAAAAAGAAAAAAACTCTTTATTTTGTCTTTATATTTTCATTTCCTCTAATGTTTCAAGATAAGTGTTTGATTGGTTACCTTGTGTCAAAACATCACAAACTAAGTACGTTTGATTCCTCTCTCTTTCTCAAGGGTGAGATATGCAGGCACCTTTCTTGGGTTCAGTGATTTTTCTTTAAAAAAATTTTTTAGAAAATGTTAAGGTCTAACATATTTGGGTAACACCCTAAATTTCTGTCTCTAAAGAATCCCTAATTTTTTATCTTACAACTCAGACCATAACTTACCTTATGAGTCGTATGGCGTCCATATGGGTCGTAGGACCCAAATTGTAGCCTGACTAGTAAGTTTTTTCTAGGTTAATTCTCGGACCATGACTTGTACCTCATGAGTTGGGAAGACTATATACAGACTGTATAGTGTAAATCGCAACCTCACAAGTATGGGGGGCACTTAATTCTGTTCTGACTATGAATTAGACCATACGAGTCTTAGGGTCACAATACTAGCCGTATGGTATGACTCATAAAATAAGTAGTGGGAACACCTCATGTTTTTTCCTAGGCTAAGACTCATGGTGACGAATCATAACGTGTCCTCACGAGTCCTATGGTGACTCGTCATCAATGGCGATAACTTTTTAGCTTTTAATTAAGGGCATGTTGGACATTTCCCTTTCTCACCACTTCATACCCACGATCATAAGCACCTTGGGGACCCTATTTCCATCCTTTATCAATAAAATAAAACTCTTAAATACTCTTAAATCCTTGAGTCAAGAAAACCTAGGGTTTTAAAGAGATTAGCAATTAGAGCTTCCAAAGGTGATTTCTCTCCGTAGTTCTTGATATCTAAGGCATGTTACTCTCCCCCAAATCATATATTGTTAAAGCATGTGTTATAAATTTTATTTAAGTTGTTTTGAATATTAGATTTGGAATATGGGCTGAGGGTTTTGAATGATTATTTTCTTAAATGATGGTCCCATGGTTTATATGTAATTTCTCATGCTTTAGTGATGGTTTTAAATGTTTAGGGTGCATGGGCATGGTGAATAAACTAGGGGATCATGGATTCCCCCAATTTTGTGGATTTGGATAATTGAATTGGTGATAACCTAAACCCAATCTTGTTTAAATTTCTTTGAACATGAGAAATACACATCGAAAATACCTTTGGAACAATTGCGTAGCATAAAAGGCTAAAGAACCAACTTTGATTTAATTAACAAAGGGGGTCATGGAATCCCTGACACTGATTTTATGGACAATGGGAGTTGTGGCATTCCCCCACACTGGTTTAATAAACAAAGAGGGACAAGGCATTTCCCAAGTTAATGGAATTGTAATGGCATAATTATAAACTTGCAAGCATAAGGGTATGACGATACCTATGGTGTGCCTTAGTGGTCAATTCCTTAGTTAAATAGATGGGTTTTGTGAAACTTATTTTAAATAGGCTTAATGAGGGTGATATATCTATGTCGTGAAGGTGGAGGTCCCAAAGGATTAATACTGGAAACTTGTGTTTGACGACATGAGGGTTGGTCTTGATGATCGTGTGCATGGTTCATACTATTGATACTTATTTGTATCCTGGATTGACGTGGGGTTGAGGTATTCCCAAAACTTCATTAATACCTCTAGTTTGTTTGGCTAACACACACTTAGGCTCTATTAGCAGGGGAACTACATCCATATAATCGTTGGGTGCCTTTTTATGACGGTTAAGCTACATAGTCCAGGCTAATATTTTAAAGTTCATGCTTAAAACTTATTCCCTATCCCAACATTATGTATATATGTATATTTTAATGTATGTAAACATGTACATTGAGTTTGGATTGGTTTTGAAATGGTGTTATTTTTTCCCTTATCCTAAGTTACATACTAACGCTCAACCCGCTAACCATGTCCAGACGTTGTATCTCCACGCAATGCAAGAACCGATGACACTTCTACTTTTCCTATGTAGTGATTGGATTCTTGTGTCGTCAACAGTCATATTTAAAGTGGTGAACTTCCATTCTCTGGATGGGCAATCTTTTTAATATTTTATTTCATTTATGTCTTGGACTACTTCTATTGGACTCTTTTGGCTATTGCCAGGGACATGTCCCAACTTACAGTGGTTTTGGCTTGTTTAGTTTCCTTGTGGATTAGTGTGTATTGGGATAGTTGTTTAAATGCTTAGACTTTTTTCTGAGATAGTTGAGTTGCCTATATTGTTATAAGTTTGGATTTTCTCCACTTCTAGTTTTATTATGTTCTATTTTGACAAGGCAAAGGGGGTGGTCTCCGGTCCTCGATGGACTTGAGATACCCATTATGGCTAGACCCTTGTTTGGGTCATGACAATTTTTTATATCTAATAGTCAATTAGTGTAAGGTATTTGGTTTATGGATTTTTTTCTATTCACCCATATTACACCAGGTCTAAGAGAAAGTTAGTTATGACCAATAAGGATATCGAGGTTGTTATCACTGATCAGACAAAGAGTTTGGAAAATGAGAATTTAGGACCAAATTAAGAGATTCTGAAACTAAGGCAACAAATGACAAAAATGCACCGGGCTTGGGTTAGATGGTTGACTCTTTCTTAATTTTCCACTAATAACTCAGAAAATCCATCTAGGTTAACTCCAGTGTCACATGCACAATTATCCATTTTCATTGACACACCATATCATACTCCCGTGTTTACTCGGGAGCAACATTATCCCAACACTTCAAATATTCATTTCCTAGCACCTCAACACAAAATTGCCACATATCTAGATCCACCTATTTTCCTTACTTTTATGGCTCCACCTCTACGTGAAGCTCCTATTTTTTATATTCGTCCAATAAATGTTCTTTCCTTATGTTCTTGTAAGCCTTTATTAAATATTTTTGATGATCAATATGCTCCCAATCCCATGTTTAAGTTAATCATTCCTTATGCCTACACTCAACTATCTAGATTTTATTTTGCTACTGAGAAACTTGTTATAATGATAGAACAGAAAGAAATAGATAGAAAGGTGAAGAGTATGGAACATACTATGAAAAATTTTCAGGGACTTGGGGGTTACAAAAGTTTCTCATATAAGGACTTATGCATGTTTCCAACTGTTAACCTCCCTCCTGGATTTAAGATGCCGAAGTTTGTGAAGTATGATGGACATGGTGACCCCATAGAACATTTGAGACATTATAACAATCAATTTAGCGGATCCGTGGGAAAAAGAATAACTTATGGCTTATCTCGGGGAAAGTCTAGCAGGTGTAGCTTCAAAATGGTTTTTTGACCAAGACATTGCTAAGTAGAACAACTCGGATGATATGGGTAATGAATTTGTGTGACAATTTCAATACAAAATTGATTTGGTCCCTAATGAAGATTCCTAGACCTATATAAAAAGAAAAAGTGTCTAAAGTTTCAGGAAATGTGCCATTAGGTGGCGTGAACAAGCTACTCAAGTGAAATTGCCAATGAAAAAAAAGAAAAATGATAGAGGTGTTTATTTAAGTAGTTGTAGATGCTATTATACCGGGACCATGACAAAACTCGAGAGGCCCATATGACCAATATCATTAGCCTCAACCCTGAGCTAATACACAAGATCCATATATTTACTTGCAATAAGGTTCCATCCCCTAAAATTACTCAGTATCCTCGTACGGTGATCAATTATATGTTCATCCACCTTCTTATCCATAATGGTGCACCCCAAACCCTTAAAATTATCCTCCTACTCTACAAATATAGCAAAGTCCCTCTAGACCCAATTTTTTATCTGAGCTAAACTATGAAAGCGGGAGGAATACATGGGATAATGTTAAACCAATTGGGGAATCATATACCAGTTTGTTCCAGAAATTAAAATTGTGAGGCATGATTGCTCCTCTCTTTGGGTATACTCTTGATTCATATTCAAAAAATTTGATCTTAATGTATGTGATGCATATCATTTTGATGTTTAGGGTGATAGTAATGAAGATTGTCGTTCTTTGAAATGAGAATAGAGAGGATCATTCAAGATAAGTCAATTATGACGTAGGACATTGACACTACATGCTCACACACAAAAAAAATTCTAGCATACAATAATACATAATGGGTGAGAAGTGTTGAGTTCGTCATGGGGACCCATAACCTATTTGCTGAGGGAAATATATTTGACAACGGTGAATGTTCTAATCATGCTGATATAAGATGTCATGCTTGGCAATTAGAAAGTCAGTCCTATCCCACCATGAAGGAGTTTTGGTATTTTGTTTTGTTGTTTCTTTCTGTTATCTGAATTATTTTTAGGCTTGTAATTTGGGATCAATCTTGTTTTGTTTCTTTGTCATTTATTTCCAAACCCTTCTATATTTTCATTCAACAAAATGTAGTGTCCCTTTTTTTTAACTTTTTAATATATGTTGTTTGTTTGTCTTTTTTACAAATGCTATAGAAAGGTTCTCTATGAAACTCGTGTAGATTCTCATCATGCTCCACTCATGTCAACTTTACCTTACTTTCAGGATAATCTAAATAGTGAAGCTTAAAGTCCTATAGATAGAGATTTCTCAGACAGTCCTTGCAGACAGTTGTAGGATTACACGCAGGCTCGAAAGTGTTCCATCAAGTTCTTTTCTGTTCCAAATTTTTAAATATTTCATTTATATTCATGAAAATTATGCACTAAACATAAATTAAGATGTGCCCTCAGATCCTTTCTCAGTATTTTATGATAGCATATGACCTAGAGTTAGAAGCATGAAACTAGGAGTTTAGCAACAGGAGTGGAGTTGGGATAATGTTATCTGAATTTGAGCAGATTATATTTCATGGGGCTAGTTGTGTGAAAGGTCATTCAGTAGGCTTGAAGCAGTGTATACAAGAACTCAAGTTTGTTGATTTGAAGATATTTGTAGGCTATGGTGAAAGTAGTATGGTTATTAAAGATTTGGGGATATCCATGTTATGTGTTAGAATCTAAGTTTGAATCTTTAAAGGTTGAGCTAATAGAAAGAAGATTTGAAAATTTTAAGTTAGTCTGTCTTTAAGTTATTGTATGATGAATATTGGGGCTATAGAACGTTAAGAGTTCTATCTCAGAAGAATGTACTCGCAGTGGGTTTTACACTATCAGGTATAGTTTTTTAGGGTGAGTTTATCATTTATGCATATTGTTATACCCTATATTCTAAGGTAAAGTGGTGATAGTTTAGTTTAGAGTTGTTGATTAAGTGGTTCACAAACTTAGAATGATGGCTTTAAGATAAGGGGAGATGGTAGAACAAGTAACCAAGTTAGGCTCTCAAATCCAAGTAGTGATGCCAGTTCGTGTAGAAAAGCAGTAGGAGAAGGATGATGCCCAACCCATTCTTATCTTAGTGTAAGGTTTTTCAGTCATCACGATGTCTACTCATGCCTTACATCTCAGCTCCATCATCATAGCCCATATTCATACACTTTCTATAGAATCATGTACTTTTCCAGTCCCTCATATGAGGAGTTCCAGTTTGCTCAACAATGCGAATCATGTTCCATGAATTTAGAAATTCCTAACTTAGGTCAAGCATCTCATGACTCATGTGCTCATGCTTTATAGTATGTTGAGTTCCAATACTCATGCAATGCTCTTAATGATCAGAAAATTCAGATTTATGTCATGTATATCCTCAGTTTAGATCTCTTGACGAGTTCATGATATTGATATTCTATTTCTCAACCCTCAGTTATGTGTCAAGTTCTGCATAGTGTTCCTTCATTCTTTAGGTCCCATGTACTAATCTTTCAGTGACCCCCCTTATTATGTGTCGGAGGTAATGAGTAAATTGTTTAGGTATGAAAGAGTAAAATTTTTCATGTTAAGGAAAGATTGTTTCATGCTTGCTTTACACGAGGCTGTAGTTATGAAGATATGTTTGAATGTCATATTGGTGTGCAAGTGCATAAATGTATTGTACGTTAGTGAATGACTAGTAAGAGGTTGTATTTAGTTGTTGAAGGGGAATCAAAATTATTTAGGAGATGGGAAGTTATGAAATATAGGTTGTATTGAATTCATGATTCAGACCAGTATTATAGTGTTATGTGTTCATTTTGTAGATTCGAGTAGGCTTGAACATAGTGAGAGAATTCAGTTCCGCTCAGACTTTAATAGGTATAGTTATTTGTGCTTATGTGAATATTTTTAGTAATGTCAGGTGAAGTTCAGTATTAAGGTAGAAGGTATAGTTAAGGGAGTATTAGAGGAGTATGTCTAAACTTGAAAGTAGCAGTTGCATTGTCTAAGGCATAACAATTCAATCCTAGATTAGGTTTTGTAGGCCTATGTTCCATGTTACTAAATTATATCCATGATGGGATTCCTTATATAAATGTATTATTCATTCATGCCCAAGGTTATCTGCTTTCTAATATTATTAGAATTTCTTAGAAAGAACGTTCAAGAAATACTCCAGTGTAGTATAAGTTTTTAGTATGAGTTAGTCCGTAAAGCCAATAATTCAGTTTAGCAGTCAGACAGACAAGTTTCTATGGTTTCCCATCTTTCTATCTAGTCATACTATTTGAAGTCTCATGAATATGACTATTCCAAGAGGAAAAATGTTTGCATCCTGGTAGTTTGTGAGTTCAACTCAGTTCATGTATCATGCCTTAGTTTCAGATTCCAGATATTCAGTCATGATTCAGTCCGTAAGTGTCCCATTCTTAGTCTTTCCTTAGTATTTCAACCAAGTCAGTATCATTTTGTAATACCCCGCATATTACTAAGCTAGGAGACGAACCATTTTTTTTCTACATATGAAATCTCCTATCCTGTGATTCATACTTGAGTACATGACTTACAATGAGTATCCTAGCGATAAAATAGTTTATCATCCATTAAGCATGTTCATATGAGTCACTTAAGGTAATACAAGCTAAGAGTTTTTGAATCCATCAAGTTTTAGTGTTTGATTTCGTAAGGGTCATATTTGAACGAGTATAACTCAATGTTAATGTCGTATTTCTGCATATTTAGACCCACCAAATTGTAGAGAATCGAATTAGCTTTCCAACGATACCAATTTAGCCTTAATCCAATACCCGAGCGAAAAGTTATGTCCATTTTCGTGAGAGACAGTAAGGATAGGTGATTGGTTAGGCACCGCCCAACCAAACTTAGGTGATTGGTTAGGCGCCACCTAAGTCAGTTCCAAGTGCCAAAAACACTCTGTTTTCAGTTATTTTGAGGGTAATTAAATCTTTTAACACTCCTTATACGTCCCTAAACTTAACCCTACGAAATATATAGCTTCTAAACACATTACAACCCTATTAACATCTCAAAGCTCATCATCCAAGAGCACCATAGGTGAAAAACAACTAGGGTTGCACAATCAAGCTTGAAGATCAAACTTCAAGGAAATTCCTCCGTCAATCATCAAGAACCTCCCTTCCAAGGTATGTGTAGTGTTCATCTATGGATTCAATTCGTTCATAGAGCTCAAGAATCATGCTTTTAAATGTTGTTTTGTAAACTTTTTATGGTAATATGAATATGTGCATGTTGATGATGGATGTTTAAGTTTCAAATGATATCTAAGGATGTTTTCATGAAATATATGTGGTTGTTGGTTGAAAATCATGAACTTTGGGTGGTTTAATATAATGCAAGTATAAAATCCACCTATGCTTTAAAGAATGCATGCAAGGTGTTTGATTAAATGCCTAGGATGCTAGAAATTCCTATTTACATGATTCCATGATATTCACATGACAAGTCCATGTTAGCTATACACTTCAATATGAATTTCCATGGTAATTATGTATTCTTATGGTAGTGGCATAAAGCATGTATGATGATGAAGATATGAATTACGTATGCGAATTATATACATGCTTTCCCTACCATGTTTGAGATGTTGAATAAATACATGAAGTTTAATATCCCCAAATCATTACACTATGAACTAAATGTTACATGTTGCCTTTCCCTTATGCTTGAACGGTTTCCATGCCATTGCTATGAATAGTATATATTGTCAGAATATCCATGATATTAGAATATGAGATTTATGACTTGATTATAAGCATTCCTATTCATGATAGATATTATGATGACCATGTACTTCATGAAATCCCCCACTCATGTATTATGGATTGTTATTGATGGTCGTGTACTCAAGAAATTCAAGTTGTGTCAGTTTCCTTCCATCGAGTCCTGGGGGTACTTGTACCCAAAAAATATAGTTGTGTGCCTAGAGCCATGTCATGTTTTCATGATACTCTCAGTCTAGACATGCTCTATAGAATTCAGTCAGCTCAGGAAAATTCAGAAATCTTAGTAATCTCAGTAGTCCAGTAATCTCAGTAATCTCAGTTCTCAGTAACCTCAGCAACCTCAGTTTTCACAGTCAATCTCAGTAACTTCAGTACTCTCAACCAGTCCTCATATCTTAGTATATTCCGTCAGTCATCGAAATCCGATAAACTTAGTTTAGCTTCGCTAAACAATACCACTAGTATCAGTCCAGTTAATCAGTATCAATTCATCTAATTAGTTCAGTTTAGTTATTCAATTTAGCTTAGTTATTCAGTTCAGTGTCCTTCAGATGGGAGTAGAAGTTAGCATCGAGTGAACCCAAGGATAGGAACTCACCTGCCAGTTCAGGGTGTGAATCTTAGTAGTCATCCTTGTGTTCCAGAACTATGTAGCCAGCGTAGGTTGAGACATCTCAACCTGTCAAATTAGGGTTGATGAGGTGGCTTAACCTGTCAGTTTAGGGTTCCCACCGTTCTCATTTGAGTACCTACCAGTATAGGGTTCTCACAGCTGTCCTTTCCAGTGGTGCAGTATTGACACCCCTTCAGTCGGGGCAGAGATTGGACCCTAGCTTAGCTATTATAGCATATTTGGGGCATGTCGGTTAGATAACTACTTCCCACATTTTCAGTATCAGTCTCAGTAAAAGAACTCAGATAGTTCTTCAGATTTCAGTATATCAGGACTGTCAAATACAGTCAACTCAGAAATAGAATGGAACTCAGATAGTTTTCTTCATATTTATGGACTGTCAGATACAGTCACTTATGCTATCAATCACAACAGTTATCAGAACTCATGTTATTAGTACTAAGCTTTAGGACTGTTAGATACAGTTAATCAGACCAGTTCTTCATAATTCAAACTGTCAGAAATAATCATTCATTTATCAGTAATGCAATATCAGTTTCTTAGTATTCAGTAATACAGTATCAGATCCATCACTTATTAGTGATTTACATATCAATATCAGTAAACTTAGTCTTTCAGAAACTCATTAGCAGTACACTCATGTTGTCAGTATTCAGACTCAATAGTCAGTATCTCCACGAGTTTAGTTATAGTTACATATGCATGTATGTACTCTCACGTTCATATCAGTCAGTATTGTTCATGCATATAACCCTTTGCATTTAGCCTACCTCACTCGTATACTCAGTACATTCAGACGTACTGACACAGTTGCGCTATGGTGCTTTCTCTTATGTTACACCATAGGTTCAGAGGCATGATCTCCAAATCAGTAGTAGATTCCAGGATTAGCAGTCAATGTTAGACGTGAGTCCTCATACTTAGAGGACATGGTGATTTCATTTCTATTTCAGTTTTCAATTTATTTCAGTAGTTGTAGTTAGTTGGGGACATGTCCCATCAACTCCTTATTCAGTTCAGTTAGAGGATTTCAGACTACATATCAGATTAGATGTTCAGACTTCAGTATTTATGTTTCTTTTTGGTATTGTTATACCATGTTTTTCAGTTATGTATCAGTATTGAACCTTATAGCCTTACAGTTCATATTTTCGCATATTTTATGAGATATTATGTAGTTTACAGGTACATATATCAGTCATGGGTTAGCTTGTGGTCCTTTAGGGTCATGAGCACCGTGTAGCATTTCGGTTTAGAAAATCGGGGTGTTACACATTTTGAGGGCTAACTATCCCATGGTGGGGATGTTGTAATACCCTGAGTTTTCATGTCCTAAATCTCTTATCTTTTCTTTATGAAACCAGATCTAGCTGGAGGTAATGGTTAATTATAAGTTGACTCTCTCGTTTCTATTTCATCCTTATAACTATTCTCATGTAAGTGCATGTATTCATGAGGCCAGTTCAGTTCAGGTATTATGCCTATGCTCAGTTATAAAATCATGTTCAAATTCATGCATGTTTAGTATATGGTCTGAGTTACCTTAGTACTGTACTCTCAGTCTAACCAGTCTCATTCGAGGATGAATATTCCCAAGGGGGAGATAATGTAACACCCCACATTTTCAGGCTAGAATTTAAATTATTTTCCCTATGCGTACAGACTTGAAAATAATTAATCTACGTATATACATGTGTTATTAGAAAATATATGATGTCGGAATATCTTTGTATATTGATCGAGATCATAATACCCTCTTAACTCAAATATGAGTTGAGGACTTTTCTGTCGATAGAGTTTTGAAAAATACTCCATCTAGGGTTCAATTTAAATGAGTGTATATCCCAGTATATATCAATTCAGGTTTCCTACATTATATCAAATGAAAGGTCTTTGAGTCTTCTTTCCAACACAATTGGCTTCACCTTAGTCCGATATCAAAGTGGAAAGTTATACCTATTTAACCTCAGCATGTCTTTCTATCAACAAAGTGACGACTTAAGGTGATAAGCCATCAACTAAGTGTGACTTATCAGCCAAGTCGTCAACCCAAACCAGAAAGTCATCAACTTTAGCTTCAAAGTGATGACTTGAGGTGATAAGTCATAATCTAAGTGATGACTTAACAACACAAGTTGTCACCTATGACCATCTCAACTACAAAAGTGACGACTTGAGATGATAAGCCATCAACTAGTTGATAAGTTATCAACTCAAGCCATCAACTAAAAATTACAGCAACTCTTATTTAGCTTCGGATAGGTATTTTGGTATTTTTCTCACCTCAAACCCTACCTCCCATGACATAAATCATCAAATAAATGTAATAAACCATTATCATATAGTTTTAAAAGCCATTAACCCTCTTTATTCCCAAGAACAAGATTAGGGTTTCTTCTTAAGTTCATTTTCCAAGAACATCAAAACTCCATTACATTCTCTTCAAGAAAATCAAGAAATTGTGTTTTCCAATCCAAGAACATTCAAGAAAAGTTGATTCTCTTTCAAGAATAAAACTTCAAGGTATGTGTGATGTTCATCCATGGGTCCTTTTACCAATCCATTATCATTGTTTATCAGTTTTCAGACAGTTGTTTTCAGACCTATGATACAACAATGTTCTTAGTATTTAAAAGCTTAAGGCGTAATTAATTATTCGGCATATGTGTATTTTGTTACTATTATTCAGTGCTCACAGCTGGTACCAGTTCATGGGTTAGCTTGTGATCTTTCGCCGTGTGGCATCCAGGGTGTATTTCCGGGGAATTATAGTAGCAACTCAAATTTTCTAAACTTTTTCTTATTATTCTGGTCCATTTCACTTCCAACCAACTTACCATACGACATACACAAAAATATACTTTATATATAACAAAACTGGCTAAGTATTTGCATATTTTAATAGTTTTAAGCATCAAAAGTTCCATGCGGGGGACATCAATCCTCAACACGAAGCCTTTCCTTCCTGAATCACCTAAAAATCAACTAAAATGTACAAATATACAATTTTTGTGTTAAAAGGAAGATAGCGATACCTATATTGCCTATTTTTGAGTCATGGTCAAAACGAAATCCCAAATTGAGTATTTGAAAATGGAGGATAAAACAAAAAGTTTTATTCATAAATACATTACCCATGATTCAAGGAAGCCAGAGAAAAAAACCCAAGTGAAAAAAGGTATAAAATGAGGTTTAAAGTCAAAGAAAATAATTTTAGGCCTTCTAGGACAAAATTCCCAAAATTTACTTTTGAAGTCGTGTTTTCACAAGCTTTAGATGACAATAATCATGTAAAATAATTGAAATAGAGATTTAGAGATTACCCAAGCTTGAATATGGAAGAAATCGCCCAAAAACTTTAGCACCTGAAGCTCAAAGTCTCACAAAATTATGGAAAATCGAGAAAATTTGATTCTTATAAAGATGCCTGCTTAAGTAATCGTTGCTTAAGAGACCAAGTCGTTGCTTAAGAGACCAAGTCATACCTTAAGTGGCTAAGGACACATCATTTGGCTGCTTAAGCGACCTCTTGGTCTCTTAAGCGATCATAGGATCACTAAGCTACTGCATCAGCTGATGTTGCACTAGTTAAATACTTGGAAAATACAAAGTCTCTACCGACCCCTCGATATTCACCTAAAATTGAGAGAACGCAAATGATTTATGCTACACTATAAAATTCGATGCTTCAGAATGAATGATGAGATCAGATTTTTGAAATAAGATTGTTTTCATAGAATTGTCCCCAAGATCAAATTTCACAATTTCTTAAATTGAGTATTGAAATGAGATATAAGAGCCATAAAATTAAACCAACTACACAACCAATCCAAAATTGATGTTTCAGATCTGATGGCGCATTTTTTCATCTGACACATAGAACAAAGAATATTAACCGAAGTCAATTTGAAGCCTTTTTAACCTCCAAAAATCACAAACTCACACAAATCACACCGAAATGCATTAAGAACCATGTTGATTATCCCTACACACTTGAAATATCACATAGGAACCATAGGGAGGGATAAAAATACTCAAATTACATAAAAATCATAATTCAGAAAAATTAAGTCATTATAGTTTAGGCTAGAGAAAACATTAGAGTTTTCAACAGCCATCCAATTATCTCTAACCACTTGCTAAAAATCATCCTTCTCTGTCTAGAATTTGAGAAATATAAATGATATTCTTATTATATTAGACTGATTCCCACAAGAGAGTAATAAAGGTGCATGATATGAGCCAGTCCTTCATCTATGTTCTTACTCTACCAAATCAAAACAACCCAAAAAGGATTGGTTCACCACGAATCTATCTAATATTATGAAAATTCATTCATTGTCAATCCTGTCACTCCGCTAAGTTAAGGTATTATCTTTGAACTTGACATCAATAAGATCACAACAGTTCACACAAAAAGTAAAATCCTCATACTCTTGAGGATAAATAGGAAGACCCCATATCTTCTTTTCATCACTCAAAATGACATTAAAATAACCACCAAACAATCAAGGCAAGTGCATACTCATAATCAAAGAGTATATATCATCCCATAAGGACAATCTTTTTTGCGCATCACATTTTGTATAGACCATAGTGACCAATAAGTACTGGTAATTATAAGTGTATCTCAGTTGTTGACACCCAATTTTAGCTCTCCTTTTCATATTATTAATTTTTCTATGCTTCTTAGTCCTGAATACTTTATCAAAATGTTGCTTTTATCCTTCATATTAATTTCAGTAATTTTAGAGTAAACATAATAATTTTCATTACTATATATAAATACTTTTGTTTAAACATATGCACATATATTCATATTTAAGTGAAAACGACTGCAAAAGATTTGATTTTTACAAACTTAATTTATTTATGCAAATTTTTGGGCCATTTCTTTTAGCCAAATAGCAGACCAATAACATGAAGATCGGCTCAAAATCTTTTTTTTACCTAAACCTAAAACCAGCTCAACCCAGGCTTTGGTATATAATTTATATCGCTTAGATTTAGCATATAACTAGGCTTTAGTATATAATTTATATCACTGAAATTTTATAGGCGAAAATATATCTTTTAGAGTTTAATGGTCGTTAGCTCTTATTTAATATAGAATAGGAGCCTATCTTTAGAATCAAAGTTAGTTTTCACTAATTACTAGTATTGAATTAATCAAATATAGTTTTTGCGGTAGGCGGATTTATCATTGCTAGACTCGGAGATCGGCTTTAATTATTTCGAATATGGTAAATCAACTCCCTTTTCTCATCAATTTCAAATAGAAGGTAGTATCTTTTTCAACTTGATCCGATGAGGCATTTTCTTAAGATTTCAAATGAAGAAAAAAATATTTTTAACAACATGAGTTTTTCTTAACAAAAATAAATAAATACTCAAGTCTTTATGGATTTAATCATTTATTTTTATTTTATCATTATTTTTCATGGATTCATTAAGAATAGGATAATTAACCATCTTATTTACCTCTATTTTATAAACTTTGACCAAAAAAAAGAGCAAAAGAGTCGTTTTAAAAAAAAAAAGTAAAGTTATTAACATATTACTTTTTTAATTATCAATTGAATTTTTTTGTAAATAAATGATTTTAAATAACTTTATTTTCGATAAATTAAGGTTCAGCATTTTTCAGAAATCTTATAAAATATTATCTTCGGTAATTTTTGTAAAGTAAATTTTATGGCGAGGATGTTCTAAATGTTTTTCTAATCTTCTCTCAGAAATAACCATCGTATGTTATATTTAGTAAGATATATATATATATATTGTGTACCTAGCTTATATCTTTTCTTAATTTAACATTTACTTTTCTTAGCTAATCTTTGTTTGGATGGTTAACCGTAGTTAGCGAATCCTTTAGGAAGCCTAATTCCTTCCCTATAGGATAATCCAAACCCTTACCTTAAATCATTTTGTTAAGTAGACCTTAAAATGAAGTCCTTATTTTTCTTTAATCACTTAGTTTATAATGGGTGTCCTAATTCACTGTAGATCTAATTAGGTGGTGACTTTCTTAAATTTAATTAAAAAAATTTCAATATGTTGTACCTCGATTTGACCAGTGTTAAAATGGGGTATAACAACTTGGTGACTTCATTGGGACTATTAGGTTCTTAACCATAACGAACTTAGGTTAATATTTACATTTTTATATGTTGTTATTTTTTTCACCCTAGTTATCTTGATTTATCATGTTTATGAGACAAATTATTTATTTGCTATTATTTCGTATAAATTACTTATTTATTTATCGCTTTATATAAATTGACATTCCATTCATATTTTCTCCACTTTTGAAAGCTAACACTCACACACATTGTACCCGAAGAATGTATGTTGTACTTTTCTAAAATTCTTTCAAATCACCTTATTTTAGAGAGTCGACGCATATATGGGGTGAGCGAGAGTTTTATTATTGTGTGACCACGTGCCTTCTCATATGAAAAATTCAACTTTGTGTCCGCCCAAATCGTACTAAAACATAAGATAGAGCGTTACCACCTTTGATTTAAGCCATGCGTGCATAAACCTTAGGTGGATTGACCTATTTTGTCATTCCACAAATAGGAGAACACCTTTTATCTCAAATGGGTTTCACGACCCAATGACGACCCTCATATTATGTGTCGAGATAATGATAAATTGATCCAAGTCAAAATTTAACCAAACTGAGTTTACAAATTTCTAACTCCAAACACGAGTAATGTCATTAATTAAAACTTGGATCAATTTATCAAAATCTGAATTAAATTTTGACGCTTAGGCCTACCTCTGGCATAAAGTAGTCACCTGCATATTAGGTCATATTATATAACGTATTTGTATTATTTGTTTTGTAAATTTTCTTGCTTACGTGCTATTTGACCTATATGAATTTATTTTCAATGTAATTTGACTTGATATTTATTTTTAAAAATTCACCTTTATTTTGTCCTTAATTTCAGAGAAGAAATTAAATATTTATACATCTCTTTATTATCTATTGCATTCTTATAAATTTTATATCATCATATTTCCTTAAAAATATATTATTGCAACACTTCTGTGCTTAACACAATTTAACGATTCTATAGCACCATTTAGAAAATTATCTCAAACACGTCAAACTCTTAGTATTTCAATTAGGGTATCTTCCATTTTTATTTTATGATCTTCTTTGGGGTTCACATTCTTTCTTTAAATTTTTAATGAGTTTAATTTGTAATCATTTTAAATCTTTTCCTTGAGTTTTTCAATACTTGTGTTTTTAATTTATTAAGAACTTTCCTTCTACTCTGTTAATGTGGGCATAATTCTTCGAAAATATTTTTCCCGTCTACTCTTCCTAAATAATTCATTTCAAATTTTGCCAGACTCATGAAAAATTCAAACCGTTTGATTTTCTGTCGTTTTGATCTCTTCCAAGTCCTTCTTTATAGGGTGTAATCTTTTGTTTGTAGCGACGAAATATTTAGCCCATTAATTTTATATTTTGTAGTATCTATTTAGTGTCAATCTACGTCATGAAAATCTTGCTCGCGGTCTCAATTTATTCCGGCCTTGTATTGGCCTTCAGGCCATTTGTTGCTTCTTAAATTGGTAGATGTCAAAATTTATTTACACGAACTATCAAATCGCACTTTATTTTATTTGTTCAATTTTCTCCATTAATTTGTTTAGA
The DNA here is from genome assembly GCA_030864215.1 of Capsicum pubescens. Lineage (NCBI taxonomy): Eukaryota > Viridiplantae > Streptophyta > Magnoliopsida > Solanales > Solanaceae > Capsicum > Capsicum pubescens. The sequence continues at coordinate 197,640,013 of CM061541.1, forward strand.
GTAAAGATCCATGTTTGATACTTCTTTATAGTTTCACTCATTCAAAATGTTTGTCATTCCTATCTTGGGATTATTGGAATTGATTTTTTTGCACTAATTTTTTAATTCAAGTTTTAGCACGTATATCAAAAAAATATTATTGGTTGACATTTTCTTCATCCTTGGCGATTTTTTAACTAACAATGATAAATTAGAATTTTGCATCATTTACAATCATTTATTTTTATCAAAGTTTAATATCCTTGCGCTCTAGTTTCTTATTAATTATTATCTCAAGCTAATATCGCTTATAGAACTCAATCCATCGAGCTTATATGCCTTATCGGACTCGATCCTTTGGTTTCCTTTAAATCACATTTCTAAATGCTTCATACATAACCTTTCATAACTATTCTATGCTAATCGAATGTATCAATTTTCTTCCAAAGGTTGATTTAAGTTGAGAACAAAAGGTAATTTGAGAAAAATATGACCGACCAAATTACTGTGTTGACCTAGTTAAGGATGAGTTTGACTACGAAGAATCAGAGTCATATCTAGATAAAGTTAATAAGCTTGAGATAAAAGTGTCACAAATAGAGAAAGAAATTGACAACAGGAACGAAATGATTGTCAGTCTTACGAATTCATTCACTGAAGGCTTAGAAGCATACTCACCCTTTTGCGCTACCGCACTTCCCACCTTTGATTTCTCAGAAGCTTGCTCATCCCTTGGCACTGCCAAGCTTCCCACTTTTTCTTATAATGCCCAACTTTTCTCTAACATGCACTCATTCTCGCCAAAACAGACATTCAACAACATGGCAGAGATGAGAAAAAGAGGAGAAAATAGTAGACAATATTTTAATATTGAGACTAATCAGATTTCCTTTACAATGACCTTACTTTACCATTTAAGATGGATTATGGAGATATTCCAATTTATGATGGTGTAGGTAGTCTTGTAGATCCCCTTAAGGCATACGTTGATTGGGTGAGAAATATTGTGCAGGACAATGAATTTAAGATGAGACTTTTTATTAGGATACTTGGTATGCAAAACCACACGAGTGGAAATGGTCTTCTTAGGGAAATCTAGTCGATGATTTTCTTAAGAAATATAGGTCTCCTAGCGAAATTCCTTGAGGAATTGGTCCATTGAAAAGGAAATACATATAGTTTCTAAAGGTCCAAAAGGAAAACAACCAAGTTCATCTTTTTCCGCAATATTTGTAAGAACTTATAACGGAGTCGGGCAGAACTCTATCAATGATTTCCTTGAGTATGACGATTAAAATGCAATGGAACCTCTTTTAAAATTGACATCTAGGAATTATGTAGTAGTATGATTAGTTTTTGATCAGCATCTTATGAAAAAAAATTATGTAATTTTGTAAAATTAATGATTAATCCCTTGTACGTTCGTAAATTTTCTTTTATGTAAGCCGAACTACAATTGAACTAATTTTCTTTGTGGATACTTAGGCAGCCCACATAGGGACTCGATCATATTTAACATATAATTTTAACATTACTTTGGCATATAATCGAAACTACGTTCGACCTAATTTTCTGTCGGACACAAGATACGTAGGCAACTTACATAAAGCTCGGTCTCTTTATTATATTTTTGTTTTCCCTCAAAAATAGAGAAAACAATTGGGCCATAACCTTGGTATGCAACCGAGGCATCATCATCAAAATGTCTTAAAGACTGGGACAGTATTTTAGCACGCAAGATGGGGCATCATCATTAGAATTGTCTTCAGACTGGGGAAAATTTTGGAATAATCTAGAGTTAGCAAAGCATAAGGATCAAGCTACAACCAAGCTTTGGTGTTTGACATAATTCAACCTTTTTTCTGATTACTAATCCAAATCATCTGTTACTTTTCTTTTACATCCCAAGCGTTAGAGCCTACTAGCTAAGAATTTTTTTAATCCACTCATTCCGCAGCTAAGATCATCTCTTCTAGTCAAGAACTCTCACTCAGGAAACTCACGAATTAATATTTTTAACATTTTTTTTATTATTATATGTATTTTTCATGTACTAACACTTTATTTTATGTTTTAAGTTTCATTTTTGTTTAGAGATTGTCAGGTATTGAACACTGTTTTGACTGTGAATTTGTGCCGAGTACGATACAATAATGATAAATAAGATTGAAGCATTCAATATTAATATGGTTTTAATGCAAGCACGACATGATGATAGCAAGAAGAATATGGTCTTAAGAAATATTTTGATCGATTTACCATGTACATTTAGCCTTCTTCCTACCACTACCACTGATTCAAGCTCAACTAAATAAATTTGTTTAACCATATCTGTAACATCCCGATTTTCTGAATCGGAATGCTACATGGTTCTTATGACCCCGAAGGACCACAATCTAACCCATGACTGATATCTATACCTGTGCACTACAATACATAATGTAACAATGCGGAAAACATGAACATGTAGGCCATAAGGTTCAACTAAATAAAGAATCTATAAAATACTAACATCCGTGTGGGTGAAAGATACCCCAAACAACTGAAAACTGAATCAAATCTGAACTAAATCTAAAAGCCTCTAAATACTGTATGAATAAGGAGTTGAAGGAACATGTCTCCAACTAACTCCGTCTAGCAAAACTGAGCTGAAATGATAAATGAAATAAAATAATATCGTATCATCCTCGAATGAAGAGGAATCACTGCAACTCTGCTACTGCTGGTCTGGAACTCGTGTCTCTGAACCTATGGTGTAACATGAAAATAAAGCACCATAGTGCAAATGCGTCAGTACAACTGGAGTACTGAGTATACGAGTGAGGTAGGCTAATGCAAAAGGTTTACATGAATGAATAATACTACTGACTGTCTGATATGGACATAAGAGTACAAACATACATACATAGTAACTAAGATCATGAGTACGTGATGGCTAAATCTGTACTCTAATACATAGATGGAACCGTAGTTATGATAACATGGATGACTGTATCTGAAAGCCCTGAATCTGGTTGAACTCTCTGAGTTTCATGCTATAACTAAATTTCACCGTATCTAACAGTCCTGGTATACTGATATCTGAAGAACTGTCTGAGTTATTTTACTGAGACTGATACTGAAACTATGGGAGGTAGTTGTTTAACCGACATGCCCCATATGTGCCATTATGGCTAAGATAGGGTCCAATCTCTGCCCTGACTGGGAGGGTGTCAATACCGCACCACTGGTAAGGACAATATATGAGCAACCCTCATATAATAGGTAACTCTAGTGAGAATGGTGGGAACCCTCATATAACAGGTTAAGCCACCTCATCTAACCTCATATAACAGGTTGTGATGTCTCAACCTATGTTGGCTACATAGTTCTGGAATGCAAGGATGACTTCTAAGAATCACACCCTCATATACAGGTGAGTTCCCATCCTTGGGTTCACTCGGTGCTAACTCCTACTCCCATCTGAAGAGACTAAACATGATTCAACTGATTGTACATGGATAAATTAACTGACTTCCATTGACTGATGGAGTAGTACTATTATCTGAGAGTTAACTGGGATAATAAGATTTCTGAGATTTCCTGAGTCACATGACTGACTTAGTTCTACAGATTAAAGCTTGACTGAGATTATCGTGACAACATGACATGGCTTTAGGCACACAGCTATGTTTTTCGGGTACGAATACCCCCAGGACTCTATAGAAGAAAACTGACACACATGACATGACTTGATCAAAAGATTGGAGTCCACAATTCGCTATATCATAAGTAGGGGATAGTATACTTTATGTATTTAATCAACTCCTTAAACATGGTAGGGAAAGAATGGATATAATTCGCATACAAAATTCATATTTCTATCATCATACATACTTTATGGCATCACCATAAGAATACATAAATAGCATGGGCATTCATATTGAAGTGTATCACTAACATGGACTTGTCATTTAGATATCAAGAAATCATGTAAATATGAACTCCTAACATCCTAGGCATTTTATGAAACACCTTACATGCATTCTTTAAGGCATAGGTGGATTACATACTTGCATTAGTTCAACCCACCCAAAGTTCATGATTTTCAACCAACAATCACATATATTCCATGAAAAACATCCTTAGATATCATCTTGAAACTTGAACAACAATCATCAACGTGTACATTCTTATATCACCACAAAAGTTTACAAAATAACATTTAAAAGAATAATTCTTGAACTCTATGAACGAATTGAATCCATAGATGAACACTACGCATACCTTAAAGCTTGATCTTGAAAGAGATCTAATGTTTCTGAAGGTGCCTGAAGAAATCCTTAGGCTTGCCCTTGATTTTTCTTGACTAGGGTTTAACCCCTTTGGGAAAGAATGTTCTTGTTCCTGAGGAGATGATCTTGAGAGGAAACCCTAATCTTGTGGTTGAAAGTGTATGAGAGAGCTTTTTGAGATGTTTTAACTAAAGAGAATGGAAGATAATACGTTCCTTGAGGGTTATAAGTGGGAAGTGAAGGAAAAAGAACAAAATACCCTTATGAAATAAATTCCCAGTTGCTGAAAATAATAGCTGATGATATTTGTGACAAGGCGTCAAAAATGTGGTAAGCCATAAAAAATATCGTCACACAGAAGCTGGAACTAATGGTTTCTGCCTAAGTCAGACGACCTTCGTGGTAGGGCATCACAAATTTGGTAATCTACCATGAATTTAGTCACTTAGGAGCTAGTTTCTACCTAAGGCTGACGGCCTTCATGGTAGGGCGTCACACATATGGTAAGCTACCACGAATGTTGTCACACAGGAGCTGAATTCTGCCTAAGGCTGGCGACCTTCATGGTAGGGCGTCACAAATATGGTAAGCTACCATGAATTTCGTCACACAGGAGATAGATTCTTCCTAAGGCTGACGACCTTTTTGGTAGGGCATCACAAATGTGGTAAGCTACCACGAATGTTGTCACACTATTTCCAGCCTGACATGCTGGAGTAAAATAGGAATAACTCTTTTCTCCGATATCTGATTTAGGACAAATTGGTATCATTGGAAATATAATTAAATTATCTATATTTTTATAGGTCATGAGATAAAAAATTCTAAGTATAATGAGAGATATGCTCATTTGAAGTTGACTATACCAATATCCTTCTCAAGAATTCAATCGGTAAGGAATGTTTTGATTCGTATGATAGCTGGGAGTTATTTGAAGCCTTAATATACATATAACCTACTCATAAAACTATAAAAGAACTATGATGTACTATGCATGATCTTGGTACATGGCTCTAATATTGGTTTGGATTTTTTGGGGTATTACAATATCTCCCCCTTGGAAACATTTGTCCTCGAATGATGACTGCTTAAGAGGGAAGAAAAGATAAAACGACGCATACACTGATCATGATCAACTGGCACATGATTTTAGGACTGAATTTAATTCTAAACTAAATATATCCCAACCGAACATGCATATCTGATGCAAGACTGATAAGCTGAACTCATGATTGCATGATAAGCTACGCACTGATACTTGATACCAATTTTATACTGGAATTTTGAATATGTAACTGAATAATCTTAAGGAAAATGGTTACCTCGAGCTAAGTCTAAATTAGCAGAGAAAAGATGAGGGTACTTGGTTCGCATGTCTGCTTCTTCTTCCCAAGTAGTTCCCTCCATGGACTGATTCCGCCAAAGAATCTTGACTAGAGGGACTTCTTTGTTCCTCAGCCTATGAGTCTGATAGTCGAGGATTTCGACTGGAATCTCTTCATAAGAGAGGCTATTCTGAATGTCAACGCTTTGAATAGGGACTACAACTGCTGGTTCACCTATGCACTTCTTGAGAATAGAGACATGGAAGACTGGATGAACTGAGGCTAGATCTGAAGGAAATTCGAGCTCATAAGCTACCTTGCCGAAGCGATTGAGAATACTGAAGGGACCGACATATCGAGGACTGAGATTTCCCTTCTTGCCAAATCTCTTCACTCCCTTCATGGGAGAGATCTTGAGATAGACATAGTCATCGACCTCAAATTCGAGATCCTTTCTACGAACATCCGCATAAGACTTCTGTCGGCTCTGAGCATCCCGGAGTCATTCTCTGATCAACTGAACTTTCTCTAAGGCATCAAATAGTAATTCAGGCCCTATGACTGTGGTCTCACTAACTTTGAATCAATCGATCGGAGACCTATATCTCCTACCATAGAGAGATTCGAATGGAGCCATCTGAATACTGGAGTGATAGTTGTTGTTGTATGCGAACTCAATCAAAGTCAAGTGGTCATCCCAGCTTCCCTTGAAATCAATTGCACACTCTCTTATCATATCTTCTAGTGTCTGAATAGTCCTTTCTGCTTAACCATCTGTCTGAGGATGAAACACTGTACTGAGATAAACTTGGGTACCAAGACCCTTTTGGAACGCTTTCCAAAAGTAAGAGGTGAACTGGGTACCTCTATCTGAGATGATAGATACTGGAACACCATGTAATTTAACCAACTCCCTGATATAGAGTTTGGCATAATCCTCGACTGAGTAAGAGGTACGAACTGGAAGGAAATAAGCTGATTTGGTCATTCTATCTACAATGACCCAAATTGAATCATGCTGATGACGTGTTCTAGGTAAACCTGTCACGAAGTCCATGTTCACTTTTTCCCACTTCTAAGTAGGAATAGTGAACTCCTGCATGGAACCACTAGGTTTTTTATGCTCTATCTTAACCTACTGACATGTAGAGCACTTAGCCACAAACTCTGCAATATCCCTCTTCATCCCACTCCACCAATAGATCTCTCGCAAGTCGTGGTACATCTTAGTGGCCCCTGGATGAATAGAGTATCATGAACCATGCGCTTCTGCAAGAATTTTCTACCTCAATTCATATACACCGAGAACACACAGAGGACTCTGACAACGAAGAACACCATATCCCCCTCGAAAGCTAGAGATGACTCTGAACTACTCTTAATAGATACACCACCCTCTGAAGAGTCAACTAAGAGAACGCCTAGTCTGGAAAGCTGATGAATCTCCTGAGCTAATATCTTCTTACCATTCTCAATATGGGAAAAACTACCCTTGGACAGTCTACCGAGAGCATCAGCCACTACATTGGCCTTGCCAGGATGATAAAGGACACTCATGTCATAATCCTTCATGAGCTCTAACCACCTTCTCTGACGAAGATTGAGATCTTTCTGGGAAAAGACATACTGAAGGATCTTATGATTTGTGAAGATGTCTACATGAACACCGTATAGATAATGCCTCCTAATCTTTAAGGCAAAGACAACTGCTGCTAACTCAAGGTCATGAGTAGGATAATTCTTCTCATGGGGCTTTAACTGTCTAGAGGTGTAGGCTATGACTCTACCATGCTGCATGAGGACACAACCTAAACCTACTCTGGATGCATCACAATATACTACGAATCCATTGAAACCATTGAGAAGTGCTAAATCTAGAGCTAAGGTGAGTCGAGTCTTCAACTCCTAAAAACTCTTCTCGTAAGGTTCTGACCACTGAAACTCGACCTTCTTCTGAGTCAATCTGGACATAGGAGATGTAATAGAAGAAAATCCCTCGACAAACCATCGGTAATAGCTAGCCAAACCTAAGAAACTCTTGATATCTGATGGAGAGACAGGGCGAGGACAGTTTCTTACCACTTCGGTTTTCTGAGGATCTACTCTAATGCCATCACCCAAAACAATGTGGCCAAGGAATGCTACTGATCTTAGCCAAAATTCGCACTTACTGAACTTGGCGAACAACTGGTGATCCCTGATAGTCTGAAGATCAATTATGAGATGGTCTGAATGATCATGCTCTGTGCGAGAATAGACCAAAATATCATCTATGAACACTATGACAAATGTGTCCAAGTACTGATTGAACGCCTGGTTCATCAATTCTATGAAAGTTGCAGGGGCATTGGTAAGACCAAAGGACATGACTAGAAGTTCAAAGTGACCATACCGAGTACGAAAATCTATCTTCGAAATGTCATATTCTCTAACTCTGAGATGATGATAGTCTGATCTGAGGTCTATCTTTGAGAAATAACTAGCACCCTGAATTTGGTCAAATAAGTCGTCTATCATAGGCAGCGGATACCTATTCTTGACCGTGACTTTGTTGAGATGACGGTAATCAATACATATTTTGAGAGAACCATCTTTCTTGCACACGAATAAGACTGGCGCACCCCATGGGGATACACTGGGCCTGATGAATCCCTTATCTAAGAGATCCTTCAACTGATCTTTTAGTTCCTTGAGTTCTACTGATGCCATTCTGTATGGTGAGATAGAAATAGGCTGAGTATCTGGGAGATGGTCTATGCCGAAGTCTATTTCCCTTTCGGGAGGAATGCCTGGAAGATCTTCGGGAAAGACGTCTGAATATTCATTAACCACAGGGACTGATTCGAGACTGGGAGATTCAGAACTGGAATCCTTAACATGCACGAGATGATACACACACCCCTTAGAAATCTTTTTCCTTGCTCAAAGGTAGGAAACAAGATGACCCCTGAAAGACGAAGTGCTACCCTTCCACTCTAGGATGGGCTCATTCGGGAACTGAAATTGAACTATCCTATTTCTACAGTCGACTATGTCATAGTAGGAATGAAGCCAATCCATGCCGAGAATGCCATCAAAATCCGTCATCTCTACCTCGACTAGATCTGCTGACATGGATTTCTGAAATATCATAACCGGGCAGTTCCTGTATACCTGCCGATCTATGATGGTTTTACCCACTAGGGTAGAGACTGAAAAGGGCTCTGCTAAAATTTTGGGACTGATTCTGAAATCGCCTGCTATGTATGGAGTGACAAAAGACAAGGATACACCTGGGTCTAGAAAAGCATAAACATGAACATGGAAAATCTGTAACATACCAATAACGACATCAGGAGAATTTTCCTGATCCTGTCGGGTCTGAAAAACATAGAGTCTATTTGGGCATTGCCCACTAGTAGCACTGGAAGTGGCACCCTGCTGGTTCAGGCGACCGGATTGAGCTGTGGAATGATTCTGCTGACCCTGAAGACCTGGTTGAGGACAGTCCCTAACTCTATGGCCTGACTTGCCACAACCAAAACAAATTCCTTGACCCGCTCGACACACACCCTGATGGTGCTTACCGAAGGTCTGACACTGAGGATAAGTGTGGGCACTGCTAACACTGCTCTGAGATTTAGAGCCTGGTGCTCTGTCTCTATTGCCGTCCCTGAACTTCGGCACTGGAGCACTAGAGGAGGAAGGGGCTGGAACTGCTAACTTAGGACGAAACTGCGAATGATTTCCTCCCTCTGATTTGGGCTGAGCAAAACTGAAACTGCCTGATCTTACTCTCTTGTTCTGCCTCTCCGTAGTCTTAACCTTCTGCTCCTCTATCTGTTGAGCGTGGGTCATGAGCCTGGCTAAAGTCATATCATTGTTCAGCATTGCAGACCTATACTCATTCACCACGCTATCATTCACCCCTGACATAAACTTGCTCATCTTAGCCCTGTTGTCTACAACCACATGAGGGACATATCTGGATAGCTGAGTAAATCTAAGAGAATACTCTCTAACTACCATATTTACCTGCCTGAGATTGATGAACTCAAGAACTTTGGCCTCTCTCAGCTCTTGAGGAAAGAATCTGTCTAAGAAAGCCGTGACAAATTCTTCCCACTCAACAGGGCCTACATCATCTAGCCTTTATGCTAACCACTGTTTGTACAAAGTGTGAGAGACATCTTGCAATTGGTATGCAGCTAACTCGGCACTCTGAGAAGAAGTGACTCCCATGATATCAATGACCTTCTGGACTTGGTCAACGAATTCCTGAGGATCCTTGTCTGGCTTAGACCCAAAGAAGGACGGAGGGTTCATTCAGGTGAAGTCTCAAATCCTAGATGCTACCGAATTAGCCACTGGGTTGGATGGAACGACTGCTGGTCGTTCATTCTGGGAAGCTACAGACTGAACAAGAGCGGTAAATGTAGTCCTGAACTCCGTATGAGAAACATGTTCGACCAAAGGATCTTCGGGCTGAGGAGCTGTCTTATTTCTTCTCTTTGGAGGCATGTTTATGAAATAAGGGAAGAGTGGATTAGACTGAGTTTAACACCCCGTATTCAAGTACGTGTATTGGCGTATTCAAGTACGTGTATTGTCCTTATTTATATGGAATTAATTTTTTTATTTTATTTATATCGGAATTTACCCGTCGATGGTTCCATGCAAAGGTTATTGAATAAGCTTTCCAACGATATAAATATTTCAAAAAATGGATAGTTTTTGGATATAATCGAGCACGTTCGAAACTATAAAATGGTGGCTGGGATATTTGGGAATAGTAAATGTGCAGGAAAATTTCCTGCACACAAACTACTGAGGGCAGCCGAATTTTTGGGTCAAATTCGAATGATCATAACTCACTTAATATAATGAACTGGGAGATCTTCGAACTATGAAAAGAAATATCTTTGAGTCTTCTTTCCAGTGCAATTGGTTTCATCCAAATCCAACGTCTGAGTAAGGAGTTATACTCATTTTACTTCAGCTTATCAAAATAGATTTTTAGGGTCAACTTCAAACAACCATAACTCCTTGTACAGGACGAACTGGGTGGACTACTTTATATGAAATGAAATCCCTTTGAATTATCCTTCCAAATATACAATTTTCGCTCAAATATGATATCGGAGCACAGAGTTATGGTCGATCTACTTTAGTTTACCAAAACAGTCCACCAAAGGACAGATTTGACATTATTTAAATTTTAAAGGCATTTTGGTCATTTCCTATTATATTATGGACGGGAATATGTGTATATATACATGTATATGAGTTCAAACACTCATTTTTATCATCAATCATTAAGAAAGAACAAACCCTAGCCAAATTTGACCTTTAAATTACTTTTGATTCAACCGTAGAAATTCCAAAGTAATCTGATAACTGCGTTTGTCATCTCGAGAGCTTCGAACGACACCTATTATTTGTGCAAACTAGATTTCATAATCAAGAGGTGAATTCTAAGGTATGAATATTGTTTTCCTTTGTTCTTTTCCATATGTATATGTGTGATAGAGGATTATATGTATTGGTTGTTATTGAAAGGTGATGGAAATAGGGTTATGGACTATTTTGCATGGTTTGGTTGTATTGAATTATGAAAGGTGGATATGGTAATTGAGTTATGGAAGGTGGATATGGTAATTGAGTTATGGAAGGTGGATATGGTAATTGAGTTATGGAAGGTGGATATGGTGATATACTATTGAATTGATGATTATTTATGTCTATGGCTCAATTTGGTTTAATGGATTGGTTGGAAGGATAAATGAATCCAAACTTGACATTAGAGGATGTTGTATGAATATGCATGGCATGTGAATGTAATTGGAGTATAAGAGGGTTAAAGTGACACCCTTTATGGTGTAATTAAGTCTTACTACTTAACCACTAGTTTGGTGAATTCAAATAATTGAATTGTGACGTTTGGTTACTAATACTAGATTGCTATATATGTTCATTGTACATAAGTAATCCGAAAAGACGGGAAGTCCATTTGGGACTAGTATTGAAGGTTGATAGTCAGGTATGTAAACCATACTCTATACCATATCTTTGGCATGAAAGTGAACAATTGTTAAATTAAGAAAGTTTCCAAAGTTATTCAATAATATGTGATCCATAATGGTTTGGTATGATGTCCTATGTTACCAATGAACTTGTTTCCACCCTACAAGATGTCAAGACATTCCAATACTTACTTGTTTTTCAAATCTTACATGTTTATTGCACTAATGAATGTCATAAGGTATCCGGTTACTCAAACAAGATCCATGTTCTATTAATGACCAAAACGTTTCATTGATATACCAATAAGTTCCTACTTCATTGTTATGGCATTGATGACTCCAAAACACTTCATTGATGTGCCAATGAGTTCTTACTTCATTGTTATTGCATTGATGGTCTATTTATATGTCTCTTATTGATGTATCATTGTTTCAAAGTATCAAAAATGTGTTGGCGACCGAAATAACAATCTCAAAGATTAATTGAACTAAGTGATGGAAGTTCTCTCTTATCGGGTGGTATCCCAGGGGCATAAGCCTATCATGGGTCGATCCCTATTTATGTGTTTATGGGTGGTATCCCAGGGGCATAAGCCTATCATGGGTCTATCCCAGTTGATATGTACTGGAGGCAACCTCATGGTCATAGTACAGTACAGTAATGATTACAAAGATGATAAGAACGAAGGTAAAGTGATTGAATAAATACAATGTACAGGTTGTCACAAGTTCTAGTAAGTGTGGTCCACTTCTATTATGATTTATTCAGTTGTTTCTGATTTTTATTGAGCTCCTATATCATATGTGATTATCTACAGCTTTACATACTCAGTACATATTTCGTACTGACGTCCCCCACGGGGGACTTGCATTTCATGCTACAGGCACAGGTACCTCAGCTCATACACCGCACAAGTAGGAGCCAGGATATCCAGCTGCTTTTGGTGAGCTCCAGTTTGCTTCGGGGCTTTCCGTGTCATATCCAGTCACTTTTGGTATTGTATAGAAGTTAGTTATATGGCGGGGTGTGTCCCGACCTTAGTTAAACTCTGTGTATTGTCTAGAGGCTTTGTAGACTTGGTGGTGCTTTGTTAATAGACGTGATGGCTCCAACGGCCTAGTATTGTATATACATATATATGTGTGCTCGAGCTTATACAGGTTATTATTTCCTTTTATATGCGACATGATGCTGTCCGAATTTCGGGTTGTCATAGAGTTATGCATGGGAAGTATAAGGTTATGAGCTGGTTCTCCCGGGCCTCCTCAGTTACGGGTGCCAGTCCGCCCCAATAGGATTTGAGGCGTGACAAAAATGGTATCATAGTAGTTCATCCTAGTGAGACTACAAAGTCGTGTCTACGTAGAGTCTTGTTTATCAGTGTGTCATGCACCGCATCTATAAACAGGAGGCTTTGGACATTTAGAAATTATTTCTTTTCTTCATGTCTTAGATCGTGCAATAGAGCCTATATTGTATATGAAGTCATAGTTGACCACTGAATCTGTTTGTTTCTCTTATTATAGTAATGATGCCGAATACCAGAAGCAAGAATACCGGTAAGCAAGTAGATGCGGCTGCCGGAGAGGGGACTAGTAAGTCACCCACTATACCAGCTAATCAAAGTGAGGCTCCAGCTGAGCATGCATATGAAACTTTTTCCACTCCGAAAGAAATAAGAAGGAGGAGAACTATATCCCCTGAGCCACCTATTAATTTTGCTGATCAAGATCTTAGAATTGCAGTGCAACTTTTGACTCGTATAGTTGCTGGGCATACTCAAGGGCAATCCATTCCTACCACGGGTCCTAGTGGTACAGATAGGGCGGCTAGCCTTCAAACATAGGATTTTCTTAAGATGGATCCTCCCACTTTTACTGGATCAAATCTTAACGAGGACCCACAGGACTTTATTGATCAAATTCAAAGGGCCTTAGATGTTATGCATGTAACAGGTAGAGAGACAGTGGAGTTAGCAGCGTATAGATTCAAAGGGGAGTCTATATATTTGTACGAGGACTGGAAACGATCTAGGGGTATTGATGCACCCCCAGCTACTTGGAAAGAGTTCAAAGAGGCATTTCTTGATCATTATCTTCCATTCAAGATTCGTTCAGCCCGTGCATATCAGTTTTTAAATCTTCATCAGAGGAATATGAGCGTGAGGGAGTACATTCTCCGATTTAATTCCTTGTCGATATATGCTCCTAATATTGTAGCTACTATGCATGACATAGTTTATCAATATGTGGATAGGCTGGATCCATATCTGGTTAGAGATTGTACTATTGCCGTTTTGAACAAAGATATGGACATAGCGAGGATCCAAACTTTTGCACAGAAAATGGAAGATCAGAGGGAAAGGAGAAGAACACAGGAATTAGAAAGAGGATATTCCAAGAGGTCCAGATCTATAGGGCAGTTCATGGCATCCCAAGGAGGGTTCAGACCACAGTTTTCTGCTAGACCACCTCGGTCATTATTTTCTTATTCTGCAGCTAGTGCCCCACCACAGTTCCAAGGGTCCAGAGGAAATCAATTTGGGCACAGAAGTAAGAGTCAGAGTTCGTGGACAGTGGGGTACCAAGGGCAAGAGAATATGAGCCAATCGAGACCTCCTCAAGAGCCATGCAATAAATATGAAAGGTATCATTTGGGCGCATGTCGGATGGGGACCAATGTTTACTTTTGGTGCAGTATATCGGGGCATATGATAAGAGAATGCCCATGAAGGGGCTTAGGTGGTATGGCACGACCTACGGGGTTATTTGTTGCATCATCATCATCGATGCCTTATTCAGGAAGGGGTGCACAACCAATGGGTCATGTTAGAGGTGAAAGAGTATCCACGAGTTCTAGCAGGGCTCAAAATCATATGTATGCTCTAGCGGATCGACAGAATTTAAAGGCTTCCCCAAATGTGGTTATGGGTACGTTGTCTATCTTTTCATACGATGTATATGCCTTAATTGATCCTGGTTCTACATTATCTTATGTTACTCCATTGGTTGATGGAAAGTTCAAAAGAATACCTGAACTGTTAGTTAAGCCATTTAAAGTGTCCACACCGGTTGGGGAATCTATTATAGCTAGAAGGGTTTACCGAAACTGCATAGTAACTGTTTGTGGTCGTGATATGATGGCTGATCTTGTAGAGTTAGAAATGGTAGATTTTGATGTTATAATGGGTATGGACTAGTTGGCGTCTTGTTATGCCACAATTGATGGTTGCATGAAAAAGGTATATTTCCATTTTCCAAATGAATCAGTCCTTGAATGGAAAGGTGAAATTGGCGCGCCAAGAGGTAGATTTATTTCTTATTTTAAGGCAATAAGAATGATTTCCAAGGGATACATATATCATATAGTTAGAGTAAGGGATACAGAAGCGGAGCCATTAACTCTTCACGCTGTTCCGGTGGTAAATGAATTTTCTGATGTATTTCCTGAAGATCTTCCAGGTTTGCCTCCTGAATGAGAAGTAGAGTTTGGTATTGATGTAATACCAGACACCCAACCAATCTCCATTCCTCCGTATAGAATGGCCCCAGCAGAATTATGAGAATTGAAAGAGCAATTGAAAGATTTGCTAGAGAAGGGATTCATAATGCCTAGTATGTCTCCCTAGGGAGCACCAGTGTTATTTGTATGCAAAAAGGATGGCTCGCTGAGGATGTGTATTGATTATCAGCAATTGAATAAGGTGACTATTAAGAATAAATATCCTCTCCCAAGAATTGATGATTTATTTTATCAGTTACAGGGCGCCAAGTGCTTTTCTAGGATTGATTTGAGGTTAGGTTACCACCAAGTGAGGGTCAAAGAGAAGGATATACCCAAGATAGCTTTCCGAACATAGTATGGTCATTATGAGTCTCTAGTTATGTTATTTGGGCTAACAACTGCACCCACAACTTTTATGGATTTGATGAATAGGGTGTTTAAGACATTCCTGGATGTATTTGTGATAGTTTTTATAGATGATATTCTAGTTTATTCTAGATCAGAAGAGGACTATGCCAATCACTTACGACAGGCTTTGCAGACTCTTCATGATTGTAAGCTTTATGAAAACTTCTCTAAATGTGAGTTTTGGTTAAAGTCGGTGGAATTTTTGGGTCATATTGTATCTAGTGAAGGGATAAAGGTTGATGCTCAAAAGATAGAAGCTGTGAAGAACTGGCCAAGGCCCACAATGCCTACGGAGATTCGTCGTTTTCTCGGGTTGGCCGGTTATTATAGAAGGTTTGTTGAAGGCTTTTCTTCCATTTCTGCACCCTTAACCAATCCAACCCATAAAGCATCCAAATTCCAATGGAATGATGCCTGTGAGAAGAGTTTTCAAGATTTAAAGATCAAGTTGATTTCTACACCCGTGTTGGTACTTCCAGAAGGCACCGAAGGGTATACAGTGTATTGTGATGCTTCTAGAATTGGTTTAGGATATGTATTGATACAGCATGGTAAGGTAATAGCATATACTTCTAGACAATTACGGCCATATGAGAAAAATTATCCTACACACGATCTTAAGCTGGCAGCAGTTATTTTTGCTTTAAATATATGGTGCCACTACTTATATAGGGTTCATTTTGATATATATACTGACCATAAGAGCTTGCAATATATTTTTAATCAGAAGGATCTAAATTTAAGGCAGCGGAGATGGCTTGAACTATTAAAGGACTACGATATTGATATCTTATACCATCCAGGGAAAGCAAATGTGGTAGCAGATGCGTTAACTCGTAAGGCTATGATGGCACCTATAGAAAGGCAAGGAATGATTAAATATCTTCACCAGTTATCTAGTTTGGGAGTTCGCCTTCTTTAAACTTTGGATAAAGAGCTTATCATATATAATGTTGCGGAATCTTCATTAGTAGCTGAAGTGAAAGAGAAGCAATATGCAGATCCTATTTTATTACAGCTTAAGGAGAACGTTCAGAGTTGTGCGACCAAGGAATTTGAGCATACGCAAGAAGGAGTACTTCAGTGCCAAAACCGATTGTGTGTGCCAGATGTAGACGGGCTAAGAAAGAAGATTATGATAGAGGCACATTGTTCAAGGTATACCATTCATCCAGGATCAACCAAAATGTATCAAGATTTGAAAGATATGTATTGGTGGAATGCCATGAAGAAGAAGAGCATTGCAGAATTTGCAGTTGAATGTACAAATTGTCAAAGAGTTAAAGTTAAGCACCAAAAACTCGGAGGTTATATGCAATGCATTGATCTTCCAAGCTGGAAGTGGGACATGATAAACATGGATTTCGTTATTAGTTTGCCTCGTACATCCCGGAAGTTTGATTCTAAATGGGTGATTGTTGGTAGGCTTACCAAATCCGCACATTTCCTACCAGTTAGAACCACTTACACAGTTGAAGAGTATGCGAAGCTGTACATTAAAGAGATAGTCCGATTACATGGAGTGCCAATCTCTATTATATCAGATCGGGGAACCCAATTTACCACAAAATTTTGGAATTCTTTTCAGAGGGGTTTGGGAACACAAGTGAAGTTGAGTACAACTTTTCACCCTCAAACAAATGGAAAAGAAGAACGTACCATCCAAACACTTGAAGATATGATACGAGCTTATGTAATAGATTTTAAGGGCAACTGGGATGATCATTTACCTCTTATTGAGTTTGCCTACAATAATAGCTATCATTCAAGTATCAAAATAGCACCATATGAAGCTTTATATGGAAGGAAGTGTAGATCACCAATAGGATGGTTCGAAGTGGGTGAAACTCTTTTGTTCGGACAGGATCTTGTTTATCAAGACATAGAGAAGGTTAAAGTAATTTAGCAATGACTGAAAACAGCCCAAAGTCGACACAAGTCATATGCGTATAGTAGAAGGAGAGGTCTAGAGTTTTCTATAGGTGATTGAGTATTTTTGAAGGTATAACCAATGAAAGGGGTAATGAGATTTTGCAAGAAAGGGAAGTTGAGTCCACGTTATATAGGCCCGTATAAGATCAGTCGAAGGTTTGGAAAAGTTGCATATGAATTAGAGCTACCCCAAGAGCTCTCATCAGTACATCCGGTATTTCATGTGTCAATGCTTCGAAAGTGCATCGGAGATCCATCACATATCACTTCTACTGAGGATGTGCAAGTTGCGGAAGATCTTACCTATGAGGAAGTGCCTATTGCTATTCTAGATCGCCAAGTTAAGAAGATGAGAAATAAAGAGATAGCATCTGTGAAAGTACGTTGGAGAAATCATCAAAGGGAAGAGATTACATGGGAAGCTGAGGAAGCAATGAAATATAAGTACCCTCATTTGTTCAAAGATGAAGAGGAGGTTCAAGAAACAGAGTTAGAACATTAACAAGTAAGTTTTTTTTATATATGCATAGTATTTATGTGATGATATGAATATTAATGATGGACTTGAACTTGTTTCGGTTGAATAACTATGCTAACATTCGAGGACGAATGTCCTAAAGGGGGTAAGTATGTAACACCCCATATTCGAGTATGTGTATTAGTGTATTCAAGTACATGTATTAGTCTTATTTATATGGAATTAATTTTTTTATTTTATTTATATCGGAATTTTCCTGTCGATAGTTCCATGCGAAGGTTATTGAATAAGATTTCCAACGATATAAAGATTTCCAAAAATAGATAGGTTTCGGATATAATCGAGAATGTTTGAAACTATAAAACGGTGGCCGGGATATTTGGGAATAGTAAATGTGCAGGAAAATTTCCTGCACACAAACTACTGAGGCCAGCCGAATTTTTGGGTCAACTTCAAACGATCATAAATCACTTAATATAATGAACTGGTATATATTCGACCTATGAAAAGAAATATATTTGAGTCTTCTTTCCAATCCAATTGGTTTCATCAAAATCCAACATCTGAGTAAGGAGTTATACTCGTTTTACTTCAGCCTATCAAAACAGATTTTTAGGGTCAACTTCAAACGACCATAACTCCTTGTACAAGACGAACTGGGTGACCTACTTTATATGAAATGAAATACCTTTGAATTATCCTTCCAAATATATCAATTTTACCCAAATACAATATCGGAGCAAAGAGTTATGGTCGATCTACATTAGCTTACCAAAACAGTCCATCAAAGGACAGATTTGACATTATTTAAATTTTAAAGGCATTTTGGTCATTTCCTATTATATTGTGGATGGTAATATGTGTATATATACATGTATATGAGTTCAAAAACTCATTTTCATCATCAATCATTGAGAAAGAACAAACCCTAGCCAAATTTGACCTTTAAATTACTTTTGATTCAACCGTAGAAATTCCAAAGTAATCCGATAACTGCGTTTGTCATCTCGAGAGCTTCGAACGGCACCTATTATTTGTGAAAACAGGATTTCATAATCAAGAGGTGAATTCTAAGGTATGAATATTTTTTGCCTTTGTTCTTTTCCATATGTATATGTGTGATAGAGGATTATATGTATTGGTTGTTATTGAAAGGTGATGGAAATAGGGTTATGGACTATTTTGCATGGTTTGGTTGTATTGAATTGTGGAAGGTGGATATGGTAATTGAGTTATGGAAGGTGGATATGTTAATTGAGTTATGGAAGGTGGATATGGTGATATACTATTGAATTGATGATTATTTATGTCTATGGATCAATTTGGTTTAATGGATTGGTTGGAAGGATAAATGAATCCAAACTTGATATTAGAGGATGTTGTATGAATATGAATGGCATGTAAATGTAATTGGAGTATAAGAGGGTTAAAGTGACACTCTTTATGGTGTAATTAAGGCTTACTACTTAACCACTAGTTTGGTGAATTCAAATAATTGAATTGTGACGTTTGGTTGCTAATACTAGATTGCTATATATGTTCATTGTAGATAAGTAATCCGAAAAGATGGGAAGTCCATTTGGGACTAGTATTGAAGGTTGACAGTTAGGTATGTAAAGCATACTCTATACCATATCTTTGGCATGAAAGTGAACAATTGTTCTATTAAGAACGTTTCCAAAGCTATTCAATAACATGTGATCCATAATGGTTTTGTATGATGTCCTACATTACCAATGAACTTGTTTCCACCCTACAAGATGTCAAGACATTCCAATACTTACTTGTTTTCCAAATATTACATGTTTATTGCACTAATGAATGTATGAAGGTATCCAATTGCTTAAACAAGATCCATGTGCTATTAATGACTCCAAAACGTTTCATCGATAGACCAATAATTTCCTACTTCATTGTTATGGCATTGATGACTCCAAAACACTTCATTGATGTGTCAATGAGTTCTTACTTCATTGTTATTGCATTGATGGTCTATTTATATGTATCTTATTGTTGTATCATTGTTTCAAAGTATCAAAAATGCGGTGGCGACCGAAATAACAATCTCAAAGATTAATTGAACTAAGTGATGGAAGTTATCTCCAATCGGGTGGTATCCTAGGGGCATAAGCCTATCATGGGTTGATCCCTATTTATGTGTTTATGGGTGGTATCCCAGGGGCATAAGCCTATCATGGTTCGATCCCAGTTGATATGTACTGGAGGCAGCCTAATGGTCACAGTACAGTACAGTAATGATTATAAAGATGATAAGAACGAAGGTAAAGTGATTGAATAAATACAATGTACAGGTTGTCACAAGTTCTAGTAAGTGTGATCCACTCCTATTACGATTTATTTACTTGTTTCTGATTTCTATTGAGCTCCTATATCATATGTGATTATCTACAGCTTTACATACTCAGTACATATTTTGTACAGACATCCCCCACGGGGGACCTGTATTTTATGCTACAGGCACAGGTACCTCAGCTCATACACCACACAAGTAGGATCCAGGATATCCAGCTACTTTTGGTGAGATCCAGTTTGCTTCGGGGCTTTCCGTGTCATATCCAGTCACTTTTGGTATTGTATAGAAGTTAGTTATATGGCGGGGTGTGTCCCGACCTTAGTTAAACTCTGTTATTGTCTAGAGGCTTTGTAGACTAGGTGGTGTTTTGTTAATAGACGTGATGGCTCCAACGACCAAGTATTGTATATACATATATATGTGTGCTCGAGCTTATACAGGTGATTATTTCCTTTTATATGCGACATGATGCTGTCCAAATTTCGGGTTGTCATAGAGGTATGCATGGGAAGTATAAGGTTAGGCTCTGATACCAAGTTTGTAACACCTCGATTTTTTGAACCGGAATGCTACACGGTGCTTATGACCCCGAAGGACCACAAGCTAACCCTTTACTGATATCTGAACCTGTGCACTACAATATATAATGTAATAATGCGGAAAACATGAACATGTAGGCCATAAGGTTCAACTGAATAAAGAATCTGTAAAATAGTAACATCCATGTGGGTGAAAGATACCCAAAACAAATAAAAACTGAATCAAATTTGAACTAAATCTGAAAGCCGCTAAATATTGTCTGAATAATGAGTTGAAGGAACATGTCTCCAACTAACTTCGTCTAGCAAAACTGAGCTGAAATAAGAAATAAAATAAAATAATATCGTATCATCCTCGAATGAAGAGGACTCACAGCAACTATATATACTGGAATACATCTGCTACTACTGGTCTGGAACTCGTGACTCTAAACCTATGGTGTAACATGAAAAGAAAGCACCATAGCGCAAATGCGTCAGTACAACTGGAGTACTGAGTATACGAGTGAGGTATGCTAATGCAAAGGGTTTACATGCATGAATAATACTACTAAATGACTGATATAGACGTAAGAGTACAAACATACATACAAAGTAACTAAGATCATAAGTACATGATGGCTAAATCTGTATTCTAATACATAGATGGAACCGTAGTTCTGATAACATGGATGACTGTATCTAACAGCCTTGAATCTGGTTGAGCTCTCTAAGTTCCGTGCTATAATTGAATTTCACCATATCTAACAGTCCTGGTATACTGATATCTAAAGAACTGTCTGAGTTCTTTTACTGAGACAGATATTGAATCTATGGGAGGGTGTCAATACCGCGCCACTGGTACGGAAAACATGTGAGCAACCCTCATATAACAGGTAAATCCTGTAAGAACGGTGGGAACCCTCATATAATAGGTTAAGCCACCTCATGTACCCTCATATAATAGGTTGCGATGTCTCAGCCTATGCTGGCTATATAGTTCTGGAATGCAAGGATAACTGTTAAGAATCACACCCTTATATACAGGTGAGTTCCTATCCTTGGGTTCACTCAGTGCTAACTCCTACTCCTATCTGAAGAAACTAAACATGATTCAACTAACTGTACATGTATAGATTAACTAACTTCCGTTGACTGATGCAGTAGTACTATTATCTGAGAGTTAACTGGGATCATAAAATTTTTGAGGTTTCCTGAGTCACATAACTGACTGAGTTCTATATATTATAGCTTGACTGAGATTATCGTTACAACACGACATGGCTCTAGGCACACATCTATGTTTTTTGGATACGAATACCCCCAGGACTTGATAGAAGAAAACTGACACAAATGACATGACTTGATCACAAGATTGGAGTCCATAATTTGCTATATCTTAAGTAGGGGATAGTATACTTCATGTATTTAATCAACACCTCAAATATGGTCGGGAAAGCATAGATATAATTCGCACACAAAATTCACATTTCCATCATCATACATACTTCATGCCATCACCATAAGAATACATAAATATCATAGGCATTCATATTAAAGTGTATCGCTAACATGGACTTGTCATTTAGATATCATGAAATCATGTAAATATGAACTTCTAACATCCTAGGCATTTTATCAAACACCTTACATGCATTCTTTAAGGCATAGGTGGATTACATACTTGCATTAGTTCAACCCACGCAAAGTTCATGATTTTCAACAAACAATCACATATATTCCATGAAAAACATCCTTAGATATCATCTTGAAACTTGAACAACAATCATCAATTTATACATTCTTATATCACCACAAAAGTTTACAAAATAACATTTAAAAGCATGATTCTTGAACTCTATGAATGAATTGAATCCATAGATGAACACTATGCATACCTTAAAGCTTGATCTTGAAAGAGATCTAATGTTTCTGAAGGTTCCTGAAGAAATCCTTAGGATTGCCCTTGATTTTTCTTAACTAGGGTTTAACCCCTTTGGGATAGAATGTACTTGTTCCTGAGGAGATGATCTTGAGAGAAAACCCTAATATTGTGGTTGAAAGTGTATGAGAGAGCTTTTTGAGATGTTTTAACTAAAGAGAATGGAAGATAATACGTTCTTTGAGGGTTATAAGTCATCGAAAGTGAAGGGAAAAGACAAAAATACCCTTATGAAATAAATTCCCAGTTGCTGAAAATAATAGCTGACAACATTTGTGACAAGGCGTCAAAAATATGGTAAGCCGTCAAAAATATCATCACACAGAAGCTGGAATTGATGGTTTCTTCTTAAGTATGACGACCTTCGTGGTAGGGCATCACAAATATGGTAAGATACCACGAATGTCATCACTTAGGAGTTGGTTTCTGCTGAAGGCTGACGGCCTTTGTGGTAGGGCGTCACAAATGTGATAAGCTACCACAAATGTCATCACACAGGAGCTGAATTCTGCCTAAGGCTGACGACATTCATGGTAGGGCGTCACAAATGTGGTAATCTACCATGAATGTCATCACACAGGAGATGGATTCTGCCTAAGGCTGACGACCTTCGTGGTAGGGCGTCACAAATGTGGTAAGCTACCACGAATGTCGTCACACTGTTTCCAGCCTGACATGCTGGAGTAAAGTAGGAATAACTCTTTTCTACGATATTGGATTTAGGCGAAATTGGTATCATTGGAAAGATAATTCAATTATATGTATGTTGATAGGTCATGAGATAAAAAAATCCAAGTATAATGAGAGATATGCTTGTTTGAAGTTGACTATACCAATATCCTTCTCAAGAATTCAATCGGTAAGGAATGTTTTGATTCGTCTGATAGCTGGGAGTTATTTGAAGCCTTAATATACATCTAACCTACTTATAAAACTATAAAAGAACCATGATGTACTATGCATCATCTTGGTACATGGTTCTAATAGTGGTTTGGATTTTTTGGGGTATTGGGTATTACAATATCTCCTCGCCCAACTCCCGCCTATACGATCTCTCCATAATTGCCATCAGTATATTCCACCAATCTCATAAATTTCTAGCCTACTATGATACCAAGTATTCATTCTCCCATAATTGTGCTTTCTTCTAAGGAAAATAAGCATGACCAGCTAGCAGTTTGTCAAAATGCAAAACATGGACAAGTGATTTTGTCCATTTACCACAAAAATCTGGGAAAAGAACTCTACAATCTGAGAAATGCACTTGATGAAGAGTTGCGCTTAAGAAATTACTAGATTATAAAATATGAAGATTTATGTGTGCACTCAAATGTTGAGCTTCCACCAGGGTCTAAGCTATCAAAATTTAATATTTTTACCTGCGAAGGTGATCTCGTTTCTCACCTAAAGGATTACTATTGCAGGTTAATTAGAATTGTACATGACGAAGCCATATGAATAAGATTGTTCATTCAAAATTTATCAGGATTGGTGCTCACTTGGTATATCAAGCAAGACTTTAGCCAATGGCACACATGGGAAGATATGACTTGTCACTTTGTAAGGCAATATGAGTTTAATATCGTAGGCAATCCAGGCATGACCGATTTGCTTTAAAGTAAAGAAGAGGATGGATAAATCTTTTCAAGTATATGCCACACGATGGAGGTTAGAAGCTTCAATGATACATCCCCCACTTTTCGAAGAAGAATTGATCTCATCCTTCTTCCAAATTCAAGAAGGCATATATTTTGATAAGTTATTTGGAGCATGTGCACGCAACTTCTCCAATTTAATTCGAATTGGAAAAGAGATAGAAAGTGGAACTTAAGAAGGAAGAATTGCAGAAAACATCAAAACAAAAGTTGTCCATCCAGTTATCCAATCAAAGACATTGGGAAATCCTAAAGTGCAAACAACTCAGCTTTTGTACATCAATAAGAATGTCATCAAAGTCATCAATTTGCACAATCTCATGCTTCTTCTGACCTTCACAATGCACATCTCCAGCCTCATTGTCAGTAAAACTTTTAGAATAGCTCCTAGTAGCATTTTCTTCAAGAGCAATCTACCTCACAATCACATAAGAAGATGAAATCTTCTCTTTTCACTCCTCTGAATAATCCATTGGCCAATATATTTGAGAGATTGAGAACTAAGGCACTTTCGCAACTCAAAAAGGGATTCATACCTAAGTATCAATCTATAAACTTTGATTTATCTAACAAATAATCTTATCATTCAAATATTCAAGGATATGTGATAACATCCAAACTACACCTTCTCTCAGAAGATGATACAGTCGCTATCAAAATATAGTAACCTAATGAAGGTTGGGGTAAAATACCAAAGGAATACATGGAATCATAGATCTCAACAGTTATAGTCAGCGGGCAGAACAAGAAAAGTAAATAGGGGTTTTGTGTAGTAATCTCGAGCAAGTAACTATATCAACTTCGATTGTAATCAGTCGTTGGTGAACACTAGAATTGTGTTCCCCCTGGAATCTAAGGTCTGTAGGATTATCGTGCTTTGTTGAACCAACTCAATAATTTGTATGCAGAATTGATAAGTTATATAGCTTTTATAGTCTTTTGGACGAGCTGAAGGATTACACCTTTTACCTCCTGAGTCTCAGGATATTTCCTTACTAACCCTATCTTTATCCCAGTAAACTATTACCTTTTGAGTATCTAGTTATTAGATTAAATCTAAACATCATACTTAGATAAAATCGAGATTTGTGGATCGATAGTTAAACTCCAAATTACTGTTGTCTTTATCTTTTCCTAGTCACTACTCATTTTTGGAGCAAGTAGAAATATCTAGGTGGGATCCTAACGTGTGCACCCATTAAGAAAACTATTATAATGAAGATAAAGCAATGAATGCATGGGTATCTGTTAGAACAACAACAACAACAACAGTTCCCCTACTTTGTCAATCCACTAGGGTTTCCATAACCCTAGCTATGGGTTTTAAGCTGCTACTTCTTGTAAATAAATCAATAACATTCATAATCAAAATCATAGATGAAATCACAATGATAAGAATTATAAAAAAACACAAATGTAATTGAATTAATCAACTGAAATCAATACAAGAGAATCCCAAGATCAAAATCGAATCTTGGAATCAAAATATGTTTTTGTGCATCACAAGTGTGTAACTCCTACTAAAAAACACATAAAATGTATTTATAGTACATGAGGAAACTCTAAAACCAAAGTTCGAAGAAAATAGGAGAAAACAGGGTCGGTGGACACATGTGTCCTGTACTTGAGACCTGACCCTGGGCGCAGGTAGTACCTGCGGTCAGCAGGGTGAGCGTAGGTACCAGATGAAAAATCCCTGCAAGTCAGCTCTCTGGAATTTGGTCTTTTGGTACTTCCTTTGCCTACTTATGGTCCTTAGGTCTTGCTCTTGGTCCACATGTTGACTTAGTAAGTGTCAGGATTCATCTCTCCAGCTCTTCTTCGATTTTGGAATATGATTTGATCACAAACAAGCCAGAAAGTATCCTGAACATCCATAATTGCTCCAAAGAATCCAAAAAGATCTTTTTAAAACCTTTTTCATGAATTTTGCATCCAAAACATGATTTCTTGCAAAACATACATAAAAAGCATCATATCTAAAAAATAACCTCAGAAACTTGCATAGTTTGCTCATTTTATGCGTTTAAAGTGTTGTATTTCTATAGAACATCAATTCCCTCAACTTAGAACGTTTGCATGTCCTCAGGAAACCAAACACAACAAAAACAAAAATGATGCTTAACTAGGAGAATCTAAGCTATCCAAGGAAGTTAGTCAATACTTAAAGCTTAAACACAACACCCCTCAAATCATATTTTTCAAAACCAACTGTGTATGAACATGAATCATAACAATATTATACAATGGGATCAAGGTATGGAAATTATATTAGTAACAGACAACCACTCATATATACAATTTGTACTACCCGAAATACGCAAATAGCTAGCAATGTGACTCAAGTGCTCTTATAACAAGGATGTCCCACTAACTCATATGAAATAATGTATGTCAATGCAGGGACAATCAGGAGACACTCACACTCAGAAGAGCAGTTCCAATCAATGTGCATCAAATACCATAGGCTTGACCTTATTCTTTTTTACCTTAGCATTCAAATAGTCAAGTTAGGATCACTATAGGGTTTTTATCATTTTGAAATGTAGGCTTGGGGGTTGGTATGATACATATGGACATATCAAGTGTCTAAGCCTCCTTGGCACTACACTAACCTTGGGGTCTCACTTACTAACCAATTTTATTTTATTCCATCCTTATTTCTCCCATTTTATTATTTATTGAACATTCGGGTTGGATGTGGTTTCTTATTCTTTCTTTTTTGTTTTTTCATAATTTTTCTTTTAGTTTTTCTTTTTCTTTTCTTTATCTACCACACCCTACCCTACTAACTTTTTCTCTTATTTTACCCTTCTTCATACCCATTTTACATGATGCACCCCTATAATAGACACCCTCAATTTAGACATTTTTTCTAAGTTAAGGTGCACAATGTCCAAGGAGGACTAGGGCCAAAACAAGTTCATTGTTATATAAATGGGAAGGTAAATGGTGAAATGAGAAAAATAGGCTTATAAGGCATAAAACAGGAATCAAGGGATATCATTTACACATAGAAGGTCATTTAGGCAAAAAGTGGACTAAAAACAAAAATGGCCTATGATCATTTCCTAACCGACAATCCTTCAACCTAGGCAAGACTAACCAGGCAAGTCCTGAATTCAACACTCAAAGGCACCTAGCCTTTATCTCTCACACCCACAGAGCACAGAGTCAATATTACAAACTACCACCTGTTCGGTTCATGTAATTGTTAGCAAGTGATTATCATGTCCCTAATTCCAATGCCATAACAAGGTCTACAATGTTCACACATATATATATTCACACATCAAAATATAAATCAAAACATGACTATTATCCTAAATACTTTAAATTCTCCTAGTTATATAAATCAAAACACAATAAGAAGTAAAACACAATACGACATAAAATTATCCTAAACATGTCGATTCTACAATCATACCATAGAAAAGAGAAAAAGAAGCACAACAACAAGAACCTGATATAGCATGGTGTGCCCAACCCCAACTAAAAATTATGCATTGTCCTTAATTTACTAAAATAAAATAAAGGAAAGTGAGAACATACCTTGGACACACTAGGTGCCCGAATCATGAACATCCTCAAATGGGGGCATATCATCTCGCTGAAGGTGGTAGAGGTGGAGGTGCACTATTATATGATACACCCGCTGCTATAAATACAAGCCTCTGCCTATCAAAAAATACAGTCTTCATTATATTATGTCTGGCCTTTTTAACTACCTGGTCATATGGCAAATTAGGGTCCTACCAGTCATCAATGTGACCTCTCTTGGCCCCAACTGTTAGAACCTCCTAATCACCCTCCGTAAAAAAATCATACTATCTCTATGTTCATGGAGGTGATATCTGGACCACAGGGGGTATAACAGATAGAGTGACCAGTACACAGCTTTCAATGAGAGAGCGTACCTCTACTCCTAATGTATCAAACTCCTCCTTCATTTAGGCTAAATCCGAAATATCTGTATCTATAAAATGGGGTGTAACTCTCCTCTCAAACTCATCAAGCTATTTTCGGAAATCAGAATGTAGCTCTGACAGTGCAACTCCCTATGCGGCCTTCCATCGGGCCTTTGCCTGCTCAAATTTAGTACTAAACCCTTCTCTCATCTACTCATAGAGGGTAGTCATTTCAGTCTTAACAATCCTCAACCAAGAATCAGTGGACCTCTGGCATTCCACTAAGATCTGCAAAAACTCACTACATATAGTGACCATATATGTTGTAGAAGTTGAAGTGGATGGGCGAGTAGGATTTGAATATACATCAACCAACTTTGAGGTCAAAGCCAGAGCTAAAGATGAAGTAGTTGGTGTCCCCTCACCCTACATACAAGAGTTTGGAGCATCTCTCTACTCCCTTATATCCATATAAATACTAACACCCACATCACATAGATGTGCCTCATCAGGCTTTGTGGAAATTATTGGGCCCTCCGTCTGGGCCCATGGTACTCCTGCCTGCACTCTTAATCTTATGAAGGGCTCGGACATGCAAGATTGTTGAGGTATAACATACAAGTAAGTGAAACCAATCATACAAGTAATAAGTGACTAAGATAGTCTGATATCGTGCCCATGAGGAGTATGATACTAGAAATTTAACCAACTTTAGTTTTCGACAAGAATGTATATAGTGTACTAAAGTATTAAGATGATTGCGAAGTTTTAAGTAAAAATATAATTAATAAAGAAATAAAAAAAATGCGATAACAACAATGTAAGCAGGGTTGTAAACAATAATAGTGAGAATCCAGGGTTGAGACAATTTAACAATCTTACAAGTCTCTATTCTTATCATAGATTAGTTGATTATCGGGTTATTGATTCACAGGGTTTAGAGTATGATCATGGTCTCTCTATCCTCTAATATTCTACCTAACTTGATATTACAACTACATCGTTGAGTAGGGAAGCAATAATCCAATTGGATGCATTAAGCTATCTTCCTGCAAGTGAACCAAACAAGGCTTTTAGGTATATATCTATCCTAGATGCTAAATTAAATTCCTTTTTGTAAAATAGAATAAGAACCTTGCTCATTAACCTCTTCGTTCTAACCTATGATTCTCCTCTCGGATTCACATAGGATTATAGGTTTATTTTAATGGTGGTCAATCATCAAAATAGTAAGCATAAGAGATTAGGAATATCCCATATGATAATTAAACAATAAACTATGATAAAGAAAATCAAAGTGCAATTATGTTTTTGACCTCAACCCCAGAACAAGGGTGTTTAACCACTTATGTTTGAATTCAATATCAAAAATTAATAGTTAATCATACCAAAATCTAAACATGGAATATTGAAGTTCAAAGATAAACTTGGAATAATGAAGTTCAAAGAACCCTAAGTGAAGTATTAAAAGTGTTTCTGCCTCTGTTGTATGTTTCCAAAGTAGTTTCAATTGTGTTTAAGTATTCCTTTGATAATAGGATGATTTTTACCTAGTGGGGAACCACCTCCGCGTCGCGAGGGCCAGTCCACTAGAGTAGGGGTCATGCCACATTGCTTAATACACTGAAGTAGGGGTCATGATGCATTGCTTAGTCCACTGGAGTAGGGGTCGCACTGTGGGCCTATCGTGAACCCCCACTGGAATTCACTTCTTTTCTGCAAATTTACTTCTACTCAATTTATTGTTTCTTTCTTTGCTTTTATATCTAAATGAATGCTTTCCGAGCTCATTCCACTTCTTTTCAAGTTCATACAATCAAACCCAAAGCATTAATCGTCACTCGCTTCACGTCATACATCCAATTTCATCCAATTCCATTAAAAAATCCACTCTGCATCACTAATCATGTCCATTAGCTAAATCATGTAATTACACATCAAAGACAATAGGAATAGCACATTTTAGATCGTAGAACAAGTCCTATTATGTGTGAATACTGATTCTTGGACATATAAAGATGCCCAATATCACCACCCCACACTTAGAACCTTATTCGTCCTTGAACAACTTCAAGCAACACTATGTTCAATTAAGAATAACATCACAACCTAGGCAAAATACTTATGTTGGGCATTCATAAACCAAAAATGACTTCTTATTCACAACATGTCAATTCACTTCTATAAAAATAGAATTATTCTTTTCAAAAACATCTTTACCTCAAAGGTGAACTTTCAATTTGCTGGCAAATTCAATTAAGTTACTCGATCTAGAACATTATAAGTCACCTGACTATCATCCACATGCACCTTCACAAATAGAAAATTTCCCATATTCATTCACAATCTTACAATATACAACGGAATGGGAATATGAAAAATAAATTATTAACTCTTAACGAGGGATTCATACATGATAGACAATGAACCATAAGCTTTCCCTTAGTGTACTGCTCTACTAATAGTCGAATGTTGAGATGAAGGATCAACTAGGTCTTCCAAGGTTATAATGTAGGCTAAGGGATGGGTAGGAACTATTTGGGTGAATAGTGGATAATCCTCCTAGGCACTTTAGTACATCATGTAAACATTTAAATCATCAGATTAACAACTAAATTCTTTCCTCACAACTTTCCCTTCTTCTCTTTCTTTAGCCCTACCGTTTTAAACTTAGTACACACTATGGTGAGAGTGTCACTTATTCACCACCTTTTTTTTTTTTTAAATTTCTTCTTAATTTTCTTCTCATTATTTCATATGCTAAACCACCACATATATTAACTTCCTATCTCAATAGCAATCTCTTAAGGTCTTCAATTTCACCATCGTTCTTATAAAAATTTCTACTTCTTACTCTAATAATTTCAAATAAAGTGGTTAGGAGTTTTTGGATCAAATTATGGTTAAAGAGTAAAGGGAGAATAGGATACTTATGAGGCTACCAAAGAAATTAAGTTATAGGTTCAACGGGCTAACTAGGGATATGCACAAGGAGAGGTAAATGAGGTCTAATAATTCAGCTATCAACAAAAATACCTTCATCATTTTCTAAACTCAACATTCTTTATTTCACTTCATAATCACAATGGGAAAGTTCTACAAATTACTATGCATGAAAAATAACTAAACACCTCTCTCACTCTTGGTGCATGCTAGAATCAAGTCGGATCCCTATGGTTTCTGATCTCATGCTTGTCAAATTTAAATTTAAGTCAACAAATTAAAAATTACACCTACTGAGATTAAGTGTCTACATTATCTCTCTTTTCAATTCAGACATGCTTCTATTTGAAAATAATTATGTTCCAAGTTAAGAAACCACAAAGTCCAACACAAAGCATTTCTCATTAAAGTTGTGATTCGGTTCTTATCACTTCTTAATTTCCTATGACTAATTTCCCTTAAGATGGTCGTCATCCATCCATCAAAGGGGAGGACACCTAACTATGATGACTCATTGAGAATTTCCTAGAGGGCAAAAAAAAATTTTACTCCTACTTTAAACAAAAGTAATTATTAAGAACACAACTAAGAAGCAAACTACTACTAAATACTAACTATTACAAACCGTGTAGCTCTAAATAGTTAGAATGACTAAATCCAACACACAAAAAGAAAAACATCCAATAGAATGAAAACATCAAACAAAATAAAAATATCCAACAAAATAAAATAATAAGAGTAGAAGGAATTAGATACCACCACCCCACACTTAAAATAAAGCATTGCCCTAGTGCTTGCAAAGTAAACCAAGTATGAGGTGGGGAACAACTCCCTGGTCTTATCTCATCCATGTAATCATTAGACTTTAAACTATAGGCCTAAGATCCTAAGTCTTGGTCATTGGCGTCATCCTTCTCATATAACTCTAAATCTGAATCACACAGTCGATGCTCCTCGTCAGTGGGCACATCATTTTCTACTGACTGTATAAAGTATGGACCAATCCGCAACATGGCCCTATCATGAAGGCCAAGAGTATAGTCAAGCTCAAAAGATCAAATATCTTGTTGTGTCGCTGGGCATCCCTCTATCCTCAACTGTAATAGCTGCAGCCCTAATATTTGGGATGTGATTGCGTCGTTCCAAGCCTAACACTCGATAATAGTCAATATTAGACCATGAGACCCAATGATCCTCTTAGTACAAGATAAATCTACTTAATGAGTGTCCACTGTGGCCTATAATCAAGGTCCTCCTTCTCTACACCAAGATCTCTCAAAAACTGGGTTAGTAAACCACCAAAACCATACTTGTGCACTACCTGGAACCTCTCCATATTCATAGCCAAAAAGATGAGAACACCTACATTCACATCAATATCATCACACATTAAGTCATAAATAAGTCATACTCTATCGTATGTCATCTCATTAAAATGTGTCCCATGAATGAGACAATCATAGATAATCTTCGCCCACATACGGGCCTCGCTGTTTATCTGACTGTAGGGGAATGTAAGGTGAATGCCGTTATATTTATGATGTATCCACCTAGCTATAGAGTGGTTCCAACATAATAAATGACGGACGTCTGCATAAGGTAGTTCAATATTCATTTGATTCTTAAGCTCATCATCTACCTTATGTGTACCGAGAAGGACATTCAAAGAATGAGTAGTGAAAGTTACCACCTGGCCTCATATATTGACTTCTAAGTCCCTCTCTTGTGGGTCCCAATTTGTGTAAAACTCCCTAATAAGTCTTAAGTTACACTCATGGGGCCGCTTAAACAAGAAGTTCATGTGTAGCTTCTCTATGTGGGATACTATGCTGGGGAACTCTCTCAATATGCTGGCTCAATCAATTAATTGGTCTGTAGAATACTTAGACTTATTGTACCTTGCATAGCACTTATTTTCAGCCTGTACAACCCATCTCATGTTGTAACTCCTAGCTTGCCCGTGTGAGATAGTCGGAGGTCGGGGAACACGACCAGTTTGCATAATCATTTTGTGTGCCAGCTCAGAAGGTCCAGCCAAGCTCTTACCCTTTTTCTCACTAAGCATGAGAAAGTGTTAAAGCCACCCCAAACTTAGTTGCTAGCACAGGTGCCTAAGTATGAGAACTAGGGTACTCAGACTTCCCATATTCAATATACATTTTGTATAAGAACAACTCCTCATATATTAAGAAATCATTAATTTAGGTCGTCATTCAATTTTATGGAATTGATAATCCATATCACTTCATCGAAACAACTTTAGGTGTTCAATGTCAATATTTTGATAGAACCACACCAACATGCACTCATACATTTTCACAATTTAACATGTTTACACCAGTGTATTAACAATTTCAAGCATAAACTCAAATCAATTGCATATGAATTACATTTTTATAGCAACCACTAAGTGTGTGGAGATTTACAAACCACCCCACAGTTAGTTGTTATCATGGTAGTATAACATAACAATCCCTAAGGTACTTAGACTTCCCTTTTCAACAATGAACACCACACATGATATAGTAAGTTCGACTACTTAACTCACACCTTCACTAAACATTTTGCAATCATGCAAGCTACCCACATGGGCTATATTTCACTCACAACTCATGGCATTAATTAATTTTCACAACAATGGACAAGAAAAGCACATATAGTATCATGAAAATTTAATAGCACAAACATCCTTTATGAACTTAAAATATCTCACTAAGTAGCAAGCAAAGCAATTATACAATTTAATTATGCATAAAATAAATTCCCTTCTTACACTCAAATAAATCAAAGAAATAAGATTATAGTTGTGTTGAAGAAGATGAGTGAAAAGCTTCTTGTTGTTTGATTGAAAATAACACAAAATAGAAGAGAGAATTTAGCTTAGGGAATAGGAGGGCAGTACGGCTAGGCTTCCTATGGGAGAGGGGAATTAGGAAAAAATGGTGTATATAAAATAAAGAATGAGGAAAAGGATCGATTATTGGGTTTCAACACGGTATGGGAGTCGCATCACGGGGCTTAGTGTATGTGATATCCCTCGCACTGTATTACTTGCTTCACTAGATGAGGCCTCATGCCGCGTTGGTTATTTCACTAGAATCAGCCTCACGTTGTGGGACCATCATAAGGAGCTACTTAAAATTGCATATTTCTCCATGGATTTTTGAATTGTGGGGGAATATTTCATTCCTCTTTTACTTTTTCACCTTGTACCTCTCTGTAGTGCGTATTTTACTTAACCAAAACTTTTCCCTTAACACAGTCTCAATTATTTCTCGTTTTCCCTCATGCCACTAAGTTTCTTATTCCTGCACACTTAAAAAAACAACAAAATCACATAAGAAAATATAGATTGCCTCCCACTCAGCACCAGAGTTTTGGTCGTGGCACAACACATATTTTTGTATTTTTTTCTTTCTTTTCTATTTTTTTATAGTTTTCTTTAAACAACTAAGAAATAAACTACACTATTACATTACATTGTGGGTTGCCTCCCACGTAGTGCCTTAGTTTATGTCGTGGCACGACCCAACTCAAATTCATTCATCTACAAAGGTGATGGATGTCTTGTACTGATCCCAATAATCTACCCAATAGTGTTTCACTATCTGTCCATTCACCATGAATTTTACACTATTATCCTTTGTCCAAGGTTCAACAACTCCATGTAGAGTCATTCTCATAACTTTAAATGGTCCAGACCACTTGGACGTCAGCTTACCTGGAAACAACTTCAACCTAGCATTGAATAATAGCACAAGTTGTCCCAGATCAAAAGTTTGATTCACAATATGCTTATCATGCCACCTTTTGGTCTTTTCTTTATATAACTTTGTGTTCTCATAGGCATGTAAGCAAAACTCACCAAGTTCATTAAACTGCAACAATCTTTTTTCCCCAGCAACCTTCATATCAAGATTCAACTTCTTTATAACCCAATAAGCTTGATGCTCAAGCTCCACAGGTGAGTGACTAGCCTTTTCATAAACAAAGTGAAAAGAAGAGGTCCCAATGGACATCTTACAGGTTGTCCTATACGCGTATAATGCATCATCCATATTCTCTGACCAATCTTTACGCTGTTCGTTTACCGTCTTCTATAGAATCTGCTTAGTCTCTCGATTAGAGACCTATACTTGGCCACTAGTCTACGGGTGATATGTTGTGGCCACTTTATGCCTAACACCATATTTATCCAATAATTTTTTGAACCAAGTGTCCAGAAAGTGCATACCTCCATCACTGATAATTTCTCTAGGTGTGCCAAAATGAGAGAAAATATGCTTCTTGACAAAGTTCATAACTACTCTCGCATTATTTATGGGGAAGGAAGCAGCTTCAACCCATTTGGATGCGTAATCAACAACTACTAAGATGTACATATTGACACAAGATGAGAGAATTATCCCCATAAAATTTATACCCCAAACATCAAATAGCTCAACCTCTTGAATATTATTTAGGGGCATCTCAAAGTGCCATGATATTGTTCCCAAATTTTGACATTGGTCACATCCCCTAACAAAGTAAACAACATCTTTGAACAATGTTGGCTAAAAAAATACTGACTATAACACTTTTCTCGTTATTCGCTCACCACCATGATGGACCCCATAAGGACATGAATGATAATTTTGCAACATTTGTTTAGTTTAGCTTCAAAAACACATCTATGCACAATCCTATTAGCACCTTGTTTAAAGAGATATGGATTATCCCATACATATGCATAAGAATCATGTAACAGCTTTTTTCTCTGTTGACCAGTAGCTTCGAGAGGGTAAACACCACTTACTAATAGATTCACAGTATCTGCATACCAAGGAATCTCACACATATTAAGTGCTAACAATTTCTTATCTAGAAAATATTCTTGGATGCAAAGTGTATCATCAGCAATGTGATCATGACTATCAAGCCTTGACAGATGATCTTCCATTTGATTTTTAGCTCCCTTTATGTCACGAACTTCTAGATCAAATTCTTGAAGCAAGAGTATCCACCTGATCAACCATGGCTTTACATCTTTATTCTTTAACAATGCCTGAGTTTGTTCTCTGGGACTCCCTCATAGTTTGTATGAATAATTACCTTAGTACCCACCAAAATAGATTTGAATTTATCGAATGCAAAACAAACGCTAACATCTCCTTCTCTATTACTATGTACTTTACCTGGAATGTGTCTAAGACTTTACTTGCATAGTAAATAGAGTGACATACCTTGTCTTTTCGCTGCCCCAACACCGCCTCCACAACCACATCACTGGAATTACATATTAACTCGAATGGTAATGCCTAGTCAGGAGAAATAAAGATGGATGCTTCTATCAACCTTTTCTTCAAACCCTCAAATGCTTGCTAACATTCAGTCCTAAAATCAAACTTATTTTTTTTCCAACAACTTTGACATTGTACATGCGATCTTTGAAAAGTCTTTGATAAAGAGCCTATAAAATCTCATGTACCCAAGAAAGCTTCTCACTCCCTTCACTAACACCGAATCCAGTAGATTTATAATAACTTTAACTTTTGCTCTATCTATTTCAAGTCCTTTATGTGACACCTTATGACTAAGGAAAATTCCTTCCTTTACCAGTTCAGTACAAGATTTATCTCTTCACAATGGGATAAGACTCTATCTAGATTCTGCAAGAACACATCAAAGGAGTTACCATAAACAGAAAAGTCATCCATAAATACCTATATAAATTCTTCCACCATATAGTAGAATATAGCCATCATGCATCTATGGAATGATGCTAGAGCATTGAAAAGGCAAAAAATCATGCACCTGAATTCGTACGTGCCATATGGATTGGTAAATGTGGTTATTCCCTAATCGTATGGTGCTATTGTGATTTGATTATACCCTAAATAGCCATCCATAAAGCAATAGTAGTCCTGTCCTACCAACCTATACAACATTTGATCGATGAATGAAATGTAATAGTAATCTTTCCTGGTAGAATCATTCAATTTCCTTTAATCTATGCAGATTTTCTATCCAGTAACTGTGCGGGTTGGAATAAGAACATTATCTTCATAGTCACAATGGTCATACCTCTTTTATTTGGGACACAGTGCACTGGGCTAACCCATTTATTTTCTGATATAGGATAGACTGTCCCAGCATCAAGCCACTTTATTACTTTCTTTCTGGCCACTTCTTTCATCGTCGGATTCAGTCTTCGCTGATGTTTCACACTTTCTTTATATCCCTATACCATATATATATTATGCATACAGAAGGATGGATTGATTTATGTGATGTTCGACATCTACTATCTAATTTCTTTCTTCTTTCTTTTCAACACTGACAATGCCTTTCTCTCCTATACTTTAGACAAACCTGCAGACAAAATCACAGGCAAAGTATCTAATCGGCATATTCAACAGTTTAAACTCAGTAACTCTAGTGTCAATTAATGTCAAATCCATAATTTGCACTATTTAAAGTGCCTCAAGATCACCATAAAGATCATACCCCATCAAAGCTCGCTCAAGTGGGTCATTAGACAATAGAAGGTAGAGCTCAAACACAAGGTATTTAACTGTTATAGCTGAAAATTCTTCATATATAGTAGGCAACATCATTGCTTTGTACACATCAAAGACCTCGACCTTGTCATGAACTCTCATAGTTATCTTCCCTGTAGCTACATCAATAAGAGATTGTCCAGTTGCTAACAATTGATAACCCAAAATAAATGGAATGGATAGATCAGCATCAAAGTCAAGAATAACAAGATCCACTGGGAAAATAAGTAATCCTACTTGCACCAATACATCTTCAATGATCCTGTCAGGCCTAGCAAGAGGCCTGTCAGCTAACTGCAAGATAATAGTGGTGGGTTTGGGACTCTCAAGACCCATTTTTCTGTACCAAGATGTGGGCATTATATTTTTGCTTATCCTTAAATAACATAAACCCCTGGCACTAATGGATAATCTGATGGTGATCTACAAAGTAAAACTACCTGGATCTTTCAGATTCATAGGCAATTTATTCTAAATCTTGGATGTGCACTCCTCAGTAAGTGATACTATAGCATATTTTGTCAAAAGATTCTTGTTTACCACTATGTCTTTTACATACTTTTCATACTTTGGAACACTCTGCAAGATATCAATACGAGTTAGACTGGCATAAACCTACTTCAAAAGCTCTAAAATCTTCTTATAACTAGTTTCCTCTTGGTGCTTCTGAAGCCTTTGGGGGAAGGTGGCGGTATAGTCTTCTTCTCTACTTTGGTTTCATTACTTGCAGCTTTTTCTTCAACTATTTTCTCCTCATTCTTCTCACTAACACCATCAATAACCTTGGGATTTAATTGCTCAGGTTCCAACTCATTTAGTTGCAAACCACTCCTAGTAGTGACTGTATTTACCTATTTTAGATTTTCCTCGGTATCACTAGGTTGACCTCCCTGAGTTCTGGTGTTTTGTACTCCTACTATTTGACCAATTTCCATCTCCAAATTCTTCGTAATCAATTGTTGATTCTTCATATCTGTTGCCAACTGTGGTTGAGCATCTATTACTTATTGCAACAACTCTTCCATATTGCTTATTTGAGTCATAACCTGATTACTCTGAACTTATTTTTGTTGATTTTGTTTTACTAATTATCGGTCTACACCTGGTTTCTTCCCCATGAGAAATTTGGATAATTCCTCCAATTTAAATTTTAAGTGTTACCATAGTTCTACTACCCTTGATGATTAGAATTCTCCCCATAATTGACAAAATCTAGATTAATTGCACAAGCATCTATTTCATGCTCATTACTTCCAAAAATCTCACACCATGCATTCACCTATTTAACTGGATTAGTTGTGGATGCCAGTTGTGTAACCCCCAATATGATACTATTGAATTGATTAGTAATCTAATTTTGTAGTACAACAAGTAGAGCTGATAAAGTAGTAAACTAATCTACCTCTAACATACCTGAAACATTTTAAGGAGAACTCTTTGAGTCTGCATGCCACTCAGGATTCAATTGTGAAATCTGATTCAGCAGTGTATATAATTCATCATAAGTCTTCTCAAGATCCTACCCACCTGCTGTTGAATCTATGAGAAACTTGGTGTTGGTCTCAAGACCTTCTATGAAAGTATGAACCAATACATCATTAGACTAAAGATGATGAGGGCAATTTCTAAGCATGCCCTTAAATCTCTCCCATGCTTGTTATAGATTTTCTCCTTTTTTCTGCCTGAAACTCAGAATCTCACTTCTCAAACATGTTGTCTTCCCTAATGGAAAGAATCAAATAAGGAACTTCTAAGCCAGATCATCCCAGGTAGAGATAGAGTTTTGTGGTTCAGCATATAACCACCTTTTTGCTTCCCCAATTAAAGAAAAGGGGAAAAGTATCAGTCTGACATAATCAGTAGATACCCCATTAGGAATATAGGGATCACTAATTTCAAAGAAAGTCTATATGTGTTGCTGAGGATCTTCATATGAGAACCCTGCAAAGTTTCCACTCGAATACAACATATGTACCATATTCTGCTTCAATTAAAACCGACCACCCATCTCTGGCTTCGAATGCAATTAGTACCATGATTTGTAAGATGGATTGCCACTTTATGAATAGTCCTAGCTTTTTATCGAGAAGGAGCAACTGGAATAGCCGGAGCTGAACCACGTGCAACATTTGGATCAATTGGATTAATAAGATTAGGATCTCCTTGCCCTTCTATTTGAACTTTCTTGATTGGATAGTGAGCTTTTCACCTCTAGTGAAATGTCTATTCTGGTTTTGAATAAGGCTCTACCAACTCTCTATCTCTTTCTAACCCAACACCTCGCTAGTCCTGCAAAAGTCAGCCACTAAGAAGAAGACTTTAGCACTTAAACTAATTATTAAAAACAAAATATTTAGAAAATTACTAATTATACTAGTCCCAGACAATGGCGCAAGAAACTTGTTGTGGTCTAACATACACACAAGTTCACGCAAATGTATAAGTAATATAGTGACTCAGATAGTCGGATATCGTAGCCACATGGACTATGTAACTAGCAATTTAACCAATTTTAGTCGACAAGAATGTATTAAGTGTTCAAAAGTATCAAGATGATTATGAAGTCTGAAGTAAAAATATAATTAATAAAGAAATAACAAATTGCGACAATAGCAACACAAGCAGGGTTTTAAACAGTAATAGTGAGAATTCCAGGGCTGAGACACTTTTAACAATCTTAAAAATCTCTATTTTTATCGTAGTTTAGTTGATTATCGGGTTATTGATTCACAGGATTTAGAGTATGATCCTGGTCTCTTGATTTTTTAATCTTCTACCTAACTTGACATTACAACTACATCGTTGAGCGTGGATGCAACAATCCAATTAGATCCACTAAGTAATCTTCCTGCAAGTGAACTAAAAAAGGCTTCTAGGTATATCTCTATCCTAGACGCAAATTCAAATTCCTTATTTAATGAAAGAGTAAGAACCTTGTTCCTTAACCTCCTCGTTCTAACCTATGATTCTCCTCTCGAATTAACATAGGAATATATGTTTATTTTAATGGTTGCCAATCATCAGAATAGTAAGCATAAGAGATTAAGAATAACCCATACTATAATTCAACAATAAACTACGATAAATAATATAAAAGTGCAATCATTTTTTTGGCCTCAACCCCAGAACAAGGGTGTTTAGCCACTCATGTTTGAGGTCAACATCAAAAATAAATAATTAATCATGCTAAAAATTAATTTTGGAATAATGAAGTTCAAAGAACCCTAAGAGAAGTATTGAAAGTGTTTCTTCTTTTGTTGTACGTTTCCAAAGTAGTCTCAAATGTGTTTAAGTCTTCCTTTTATAATAGGATGATTTTTTCCTAGTAGGGAACCACCTCCGTATTGCGAGGGCCATTCTACTAGAGTAGAGGTCATGCCACATTGCCTAGTCCACTGGAGTAGGGATCGATCCATGTTGCTTAGTGTACTGGACTAAGGTTCGCGCCGTGGGCCAGTTGCGACCCCCTACTGAAAGTCACTTCTTTTCTGCAAATTTACTCCTTCTCATTTCATTGGTTATTTCTTTGATTTTGACACAAAATGTATGCTTATTGAGCTCGTTCCAATTATTTTCAAGTTCATATAATCAATCCCAAAGTGTCAATCATCACTCGTTTCACGCCATGCATAAAATTTCATCCAATTTTATCAAAAATCCACCCTACATCAGTAATCATGTCCATTAGCTAAGTTATGCAATTACACATCAAACACATTAAGAATAGCACCTTCTAGCTCATAGAACAAGTCCTATTATAGGTTAATATTGTTGATTGGACATATAAATACACCCAAGATCACAGATCCTTCATATTTTTTATCAGTGCGGCCATTGTCGGAAGTACCTGACACAACCTGACCTGGCGCTCTATTGTAATAGGCATCCCAAGTCCAACCAGGACTGGACACCACCCTTGTTACCTAACCCAACTAACCTAAGCATATCCTTAGTCGGATGAATCCCGAACGTATAACATGATAGCTTATTTTACTAATTTCTGTACTCTGGGATAGGTCTAAGACCGTGACCGGCCTAAATAAGTCCAACCGTCCAAACCCATACCAATAACCAATTACAAAACCAACCATGATGCAACAACCAAAACAATAACCAAGTTCCTGTCCATAACATAATATAAGTAGATGAAACAATCATAAATTTAACTAGATGGTATCAGCACTAATACCAATGCAATACTAAGGATGACACCACTATCGATCCCACCCATTCAAGCATATAGTAGTCACACAAGCCTCTAACCAAAAGAAAAACAACATTTGGTTGGGGGATACCCCCAACCATAGCTAAAACCAATATCTATAAAATAAACCAAGTAAGGATATCCATGATCTGTAATGGTATCTAATAGTAGATCCCCAATCTTATTACTAACCAAAAGGAGTAAAATGGTCAATTCCTACATTGCGTGGGGATACAGCCACCCAAAGATGGGTTAGCAGGAAAACGCTAGGATGAACTCAGGATAAGGATAAAATAATGCCATCCAGTAAACCAAACATATGTACAAAACCATACATATATATGTATATCTATGTTGGGAAAGGTGTCTAGGTTTAGCACTCATTTAAAACCATTAACCTGGGTAGGGGTAGCTAAACCATCCTAGAACCACCTATAGACTATATGGGT
Source organism: Capsicum pubescens (assembly GCA_030864215.1). Taxonomy (NCBI): domain Eukaryota; kingdom Viridiplantae; phylum Streptophyta; class Magnoliopsida; order Solanales; family Solanaceae; genus Capsicum; species Capsicum pubescens. The sequence continues at coordinate 197,682,388 of CM061541.1, forward strand.
CCAGTGTAACCCCCTGAACGGGCCTCTATGTGTATATCTGCATGAACCAGAGATACCATAAGAGTAGGGGATTCCCTAGTGTCCTTTGCTCTCCATGATACATATGTACAGTGTACTTAGAGTATTCCCATGTACCTCATAGTATAATATATGGTCATTATGAACAATCCTCATGTCAGCAAAGATGAGTTTCCAGTATCCATCCATTGGACACGCACCTTCACAGTTAGCTATAACACCCAACAATTATTTATCAATTAAAACCATTACCATTCAACCAAATCTTTATTCCATTATTATTATCCAAGGCTATAAGTGGTGTTATCTTCATACCGACTGTAGCTTGCAAACAATGTACTTAGCCAACCTTTTTATGTATAGGGATTCCCATGTACCCATATATTATACTATCAAAACTTAGGAGAATCTCGTGTACCATGCAAGTGTTCCATTATTATGTTTGCTTGGGGTAATCCCATGTATCTATAACACACCATATTTCCCTAGCATAAACTAAGTCCCAATACAAGAGTATTTGTATATGAATTTTTTTAAAAAAACTCATTATTTTTCAGTTTAGAGCCTGCCATTGTGTAGAAAATTCAATTAGCTTTCCAACGATATAAAATTTTCCCAAATCCAATAACCGGGTAAGAAGTTATGGCGATTCTATGTTTCAGTCGTTAAAAATCATCATTTTGACCCTTAGCACATTGCGGAGCATGTCTAAATAACAATTGTCAGTTTCCAGTATGTTACCGTGATGTCAGTGCATCGCACCAAGGACCCAGTTCACGTTTGGCAATTTCCAGTGAGCCTCTGCGATTATGGCACATCGCGGAGATGGCCAAAATGGCATTCCAGTGAAGGATTGAGATCTTACCGCATCACGCCATCATCCAGTTTCTCAATTGTACCTTTTCTAGTGGCTTTCCATGATAGTGGCGCATCGCGCCAAGGCCAAAAATAGGGATCTTCAGTTTCCAGCTTACATTTTAAAATTCGTTTAGGGGTATTTGGGTCATTTTCCTATGCCCTAAACTCTTCCAAAACACGAAATTTAACACCTAACAGACCTAAATACTCATCATTATTCAATTCCTCTAAAATTAAAGATCCCCTTTTCAAGAAAAAGAAACCTTAGCTCTCAAATTCAAGGCCAAATCTCAAGAACTCGCCAATCAATCTTTCCAAATTCATTAACTCAGATATGTTAGATGTTCCTTCATGGATTCCTTTCATCCATGGAGTCCAACTATCCATTTTAATTACAAAACCATCATATTTTCATGTTTTTTTAATTTTAAATTATGATTTCATCTATGAATCTACATTTACTATTGATTTTATACCATGTTACCTTGAAATTATTGTTATTATTCAATTTCCCGTGTTTTAATATCATCATTTATTGAACAAAACAATGATTTAGCCCTATTATGTCATATTCATGCTATTTTTATATGTTTTAGGACATTCATATGATTGCTTTGAACCATGAACTACAAGTGTTTGATAAAATGCAAAAAAGAGTGATTTATTTAATAAGAGCCTTCATATTTTGGTCTTCAACCTTTAGTGTGTTTTTATAATTGTTGTTTTGAGTCTTGGGGGTATTGAATACCCAAAAACCATAGTTTTTTATTTAGTATAGTCTCAGTATATTACAAAATAGTTTTCAAATTATAGTATGAGTATTCTCAGAAAAATCAGATATCAGTCATTAAACTCAGAACAGTCTAGAATCTCAATGTCATTCAGGTAGGATTAGGATTTAGCACTGAGCGAGTGTAGGGATGGTGGCTTACATGTCAGATAGGCAGATTCATTAGTAGAAGTATCTATACTCCAGAACTCCGTAGCCAGTGTAGGATATAAGTAGTCACCCATCAGATTAGGCTTGACTATCTCGCAGAGGTCACCCATCTGTTCAGGCTTGATACCCTTAGTCTTTTGGACTTTATATCATTTTAGTGGATCCAAAAATACATCATAAGTACTCATGGCACGGTATTAACATCATTCCAACTAGGTTGCAGTTTGGACCCCGATTAGCTCAAATTGGGGAATGTTTGTAGATGATACCTCCCACAGTCTTAGATATAGTATCAGTTACAGTCCCAACTCAGTTATTCAATTTTAGTATTGTTTGACCAAAGCATACAGATTTTAGATATTTCAGTTTACAGATTTTACTCAGTTTATGTTATATGATTGGTCATGCATCTCAGTATTTATAGATTTTCATGCATTTTCAGTATCTACAGACTCCATACCCTTTATTTAGTATTTCATACTTTACATACATGTCCAGTTAATTATTATTATTACTATTCATGAGACAATGCATATCAGCCTATCTCATTTAGCATACCAGTACATTCAAAGTACTGATTGCATACCTTTATTTTGTGCTATGATGTATCATATCATAAGTGTTAGCGCTCAGTTCCCAGATCACACCTAAATTTTTAGATTATCAACAGTATAGTAGCAGTGGTGAGTCCTTATCATCCGAGGATAGATTATATTACTTCATGTTTTATCTCAGTAGTTAGTAGAGTTAGTTGGGGTCTGTCCCATCAACTCACAGTACTCAGTTTAGATGTTTTTCAGACACTACAGTTAGCTTTTCATATTATTCATATTTCAGTATTTTTCCAGATTCATAATTCAGTAGTTATTTTATAATTAAAACCTTACGGCAATGTCAGTATTTTTCCGCATTTATGATATTATTATGCAGTGCTCACAAAAGGTACCATCTCAGGGGTTAGCTTGTGGTCTCTCAGGATCATAAGTACTATGTAATGATTAAGGGGTAGTCTCAGGTCGTTACAAACTTGGTATCATAGCCTAAGGTTATAAAGTGTCCTAGGAAGTCTAAAAGCCGCGTCGAGTAGAGTCTTGTGCATCGGTGTGTAGCGTATCATACTTATGGATGTGAGGCCATAAGACGTTTAGAAATAGTTTCCCTTCTTTCAGTATTCATGTTGTGCGAGTGAGCATGAGCTCAATTTAAACTCTCTGTCTAATCCACTTCTTCCTTTAATTTACAAAGCATGCCTCCTAAGAAGAACGGAAGATGAACAGGAACTCAGCCAGCCCCTCAGCACGTCCAGGCAGATTCTCTGGATGAGCATATCTCTCATACAGAATTCAGGGTTGCATTCACTACTCTATCCAATTCAGTAGAAGCACAAAATCAATGTCCAGCTGTTGTTCTGGCCAATCCAGTTTCCAATACTACTATAACTAGAATTCGAGACTTCACCCAAATAAATCCTTCTTCCTTCATGGGGTCCAAGTCTGAAAAGGATCCACAGGAATTCTTATATATGGTTCAGAAGGTAACGGATGCTATGGGTGTGATGTCTAGTCAGAGTGCTGAGTTGGCTGCATATCAATTGTAGGATATAGCCCATACTTGGTTTAAGCAGTGGAAAGTTGATAGACGTGTTGATGCAGGGCCTATAGAATGGGAAGAGTTTGCCACAACTTTCTTGGACAGATTCTTTCCATTAGAGTTGAGGGAGGCCAAGATGTTAGAATTTATTAATATGAGTCAAGGCAGCATAAGAGTGAGGGACTATTCTCTCAAGTTCACTATGTTAGCTAGATATGCTCCTCATGTGGTAGCTGACAGTAGGTCCAAGATGAGTAAGTTTGTGGCTGGCGTGTCTGATAGTATGGTTAAAAAGTATAGGACTGCAATGCTGATTAGTGTGATGGACTTGTCTAGACTGGTGGTCCATGCTCAACAGATAGAGGAGCAGAAGATTAAGGAGGGGAAGAGAGAAAATAAGAGAGCTAGAATGAGTAGTTTTAATTTTAATCTGCCAAAGTCAGAAGGTGGTAACCGTCCTCAATTTCATTGGAGGTCTTCATCCCCAGCTCCCTCTTTAGCCAGTGCCCTAGTACCCAAATTCAGAAATGAAAATAGGGATAGGGCACCAGGCTCTAAGTCCCAGGTCAGTGTTAGCAGTGCTCATACCAATCCTCTATGTTAGAAATATGGCAGACATCATCTGGGTAAGTCTAGTGATGTGTTTATTGGGTGTGGCAAGCCAGGCCATCAGATTTAGGAGCATTGGGTAATTGCTTATAAGGGTATGGATGTGTTCCAGCAGGGCTAGTTCTATCAGTCATCAGTTCCATCCGGCCACCCAACTCAGTAGGGTACCATTTCCAGTGCTACCAGTGGTCAGCGCCCGAATTGATTTTATTCTCTTTAGTCCCGCCAAAATCAGGAAAATTCTCCTGACATAGTTACTGGTACGTTGTAGGTCTTTCACTTACATGTATATTCTTTACTATACCCTGGAGCTTCTCTTCTTTGGAACTCCATATATAGCCTTCAATTTTAAAGTCAGTCCCGAAACTTTAGTAGAGCCTTTTTTTAGTGTCTACCCTAGTAGGTGTTTCCATTGTAACCAGGAAGGCACACAAGAACTATTCGGTAATAATATCTCAAAAAGTTACCTCAGTTGATCTCGTAGAGTTAGAGATAATGGATTTTGACGTCATTCTCATCATGGATTGGCTCCATTCATGCTATGCCTTAGTTGATTGTAGAAATAGTATAGTTCATTTTCAGTTCCCAAATGAACCAGTCCTTGAATGGAGGGGTAGTACTATAGCTCTTAGGGTTCAGTTGATTTTGTACCTTAGAGAGAGAAAGATAATATCCAAGGGGTGTTTCTACCATCTTGTATGAGTCAAAGACTCTAGCTCAGAAACTCCTACTCTTGAGTCAGTCCTAGTAGTAAATGAATTCTCAGATGTGTTTCCTAAAGATCTTCCTGGAGTTCCTCCTGAATGGGAAATCGACTTCCGAATAGACCTTCTCCCAGATACTTAGCCTATATCTATTCCACCATACAAAATGGCTCCAACTAAACTCAAAGAGTTGAAAGAATAGTTAAAAGATCTCCTAGATAAGGGATTCATCTGGCCCAATATCTCCCCGTGGGGTGCACCTGTTCTATTCGTGCATAAGAAAGACGGTTCTCCCAGAATGTGTACTGACTACCATCAGTTAAACAAGGTCACAGTCAAGAACAAATACCAACTTCCTAAAATCGATGACTTGTAGCTACTTTTCCAAGATAGACCTTGGATTAGGTTATCATCAGTGTAGGTTCAGGGAATGTGACATTCCTAAAATAGCTTTCCAAACTCGATATGGTCACTTCGAATTTCTAGTCATGTCCTATGGTCTCATGAATTCTCCAGCATCCTTCATGGACTTGATGAACCGAGTGTTCAAGCAGTTCTTGGACATGTTCATCATAGTCATCATTGATGACATTCTAGTCTATTCTCCTAGAGAAAGCGATCATGCAGACTATCTCAGCATAGTGCTTCAGACTCTTAGAGCTCACCAGTTGTTCGCTAAATTCAGTAAGTGTGAATTCTGGCTAAGATCAGTATCTTTCCTTAGACATATTATTTCTGGTGATGGAATTAGAGTTGATCCTCAAAAGACCAAGGTGGTGATAAACTGGCCTAGACCCATCTCTCCATCAGATATCAGGAGATTCTTAGGTTTAGCTGGCTATTACCATCAGTTTGTTGAAAGGTTTTCTTCTATTTCTTCCCCCATTTCAAGATTGACTCAGAAGAAAGTTAAGTTTCAATGGTTAGATTCCTGTGAGAAGAGTTTTCAGGAGTTGAAGACTTGACTCATCTCTGCCCCAGTTCTTACCCTACCAGATGGTTCAAATAGTTTTGTTGGGAACTGTGATGCATCCAGAGTAGGTTTGGGTTATGTCCTCATGCAGCTTAAGCCTCATGAGAAGAATTATCTGACTTATGACCTTGATCTTGCAGTAGTAGTATTCGCTTTAAAGATTTGGAGGCATTACTTGTATGGGGTGCATGTAGATGTGTTCACAGATCACAAAATCCTTCAGTATGTGTTCTCTCAGAAAGATTTAAATATGCATTAGAGAAGTTGGTTAGAGTTATTAAAGGATTATTACATGATTGCTCTTTATCATCCGGGCAAGGCCAATGTAGTGGCTGATTCTTTCAGTAGATTATCTATAGTTAGTATTGCTCATATTGAGGATGGTAAGAAGAAGTTAGCTCAGGAAGTCCATCATCTTACCCGACTAGGTGTCTGTTTACTCGATTCAGCAGAAGGCAGTGAATCGGTGCAGAGTAACTCAAGTAATCTCTAGTTTCCGAGGTAAAGGAAAAGCAAGATAAGGATCCCAGTCTAGTTAAGTTAAAAGAATCAGTCAGAGATCAGAAAATGGAGGTCTTCTCCCAAGAGGGAGATGGTATTTTGCATTGTCTGGGTAGATTATGTGTGCCTGGTGTAGATGATTTGAGGCAACAAATTCTTGCAGAAGCGAATGGTGCGCGTTACTCTATTCATCCAGGGGACACTAAGATGTACCATGATTTACGGGAGATCTATTGGTGAAGTGGGATAAAAAGAGATATTCCAAAGTTTGTAGCTAAGTGCTCTACATGTCAGCAAGTTAAACTTGATCACCAGAAGCCTAGTAGGTCAATGCAGAAGTTCAATATTCCCATGTTAAAATGGGAGAAAGTGAACATGGACTTTGTGATAGGTTTTCCTCGTACCCGCCATCAGCATGATTCTATTTGGTTTATCATAGACAGGATGACCAAATTAGCTAATTTCTTGCCAGTCCATACCTCTTATTTAGATGAGGACTATGCCAATCTCTATCTTAGAGAGTTGGTTAGGTTGAACGATGTTCCCTTATCTATCATCTCAGATAGAGGTATCCAGTTTACCTCTCACTTTTGGAAAGCATTCCAAAAGGGTCTTAGTACCTAAATCCATCTCAGTACATCTTTCCACCCTCATACATAAGGCCAAGAAGAACGGACCATTCAAACTCTTGAGGATATATGGAGAGCATGCATTGTTGGTTTCAAGGGTAGTTGGGATGACCATTTTCCTTTGATTAAGTTTGCATACAATAACAACTATCATTCCAGTATCCTTATGGCTCCATTTGAGGATTTTTATGGTAGGTGATGTAGATCTCCAATTGGTTGGTTTAAAGTAGGTGAGGTTGTAGTAGTAGGGCCTGGCTTGGTATTTGATACCTTAGAGAAGGTTTATTTGATCAAAGAAAGGCTTAGGGATGCCCTAAGCCAATAGAAATCGCATTCCAATGTGAGGAGAAAGGATCTCAAATTTAAGGTTGGTGATTTGGTGTACTTGAAAATCTCTCCCATGAAGGGAGTGAAGGGATTCGATAAGAAGGGCAAACTCAATCCCTGATATGTAGGTCCCTTCAGAATCATTAGTCATTTTGGAAAGATAGCTTACGAGCTTGAGTTTCCTTCAGATTTAGCCTCAGTACACCCAGTATTCCATATCTCATTTTTGAAAAAGTGTATTGGTGATCCATCTATTCTTGTTCCCTTAGAAAGTGTAGATATTTAGAACAAGATTTCCTTTGAGAAAGTTCCAAACGAAGTTCTGGAACATCAATTTCGCATACTAAGGAACAAATAAGTTGCACTAGTCAAAGTTCTTTGGCGGAATTAGTCCGTTGAGGGAGCAACTTGGGAGGCACAAGTAGATATGTGGACCAAGTACCCTCATCTTTTCTCCGCAAATCCAAATTTAGTATAAGGTACCAATCTTTTTAAGATTTTTTTCCTCTGTAATGCTCCGTTTCATCCCTACATCATGTTCATGTCATTTGTCCATTCATGAATTAGTTCAGTCATGCATTTCATGCCTCAGACATGCATATTCAGTGTGTAAGCTCAGTTCTTCAGTTTCCTCAATTTAACAAGTTTCATTCGGGGATGAATGATCCCAAGGGGGAGATATTGTAACACCCTGTATTTCCCTAGCATAATCTAAGTCCTAATACATGAGTATTCATATATTATTTTTTCAAAAAAAAACTCATTATTTTTTAGTTTAGAGACAGCCATTGCATAGGAAATTCAATTATCTTTCCAATAATATTAAATTCGCCTAAATCCGATAACCGGCTAACAAGTTATGGCGTTTCTAAGTTTCAGTCGTTAAACACAGTCAGTTTGACACTTAGCGTGTCGTGGAGCCATTCAAAATAACATTTGTCAGTTTCCAGTGTGGTACCGCGATGTTGGCATATCGCACCAAGGACCCAGTTCACGTTTGGCAATTTCCAGAGAGCCTCTGCGATTATGGCGCATCTCGGAGGTGGCCAAAATGGCATTCCAGTAAAGGAACATGATCTTACCGTGTCGCCCCATTGTCCATTTTCCCAATTGTCTCTTTTCCAATGGCTTGGCGCGATAGTGGCGCATCGTGCCAAGGGCAAAATTCGAGATCATCAGTTTCCAGTTTGCATTTTAAATTTGTTTAGGGGTATTTGGGTATTTTTCCTAATCCCTAAACTCATCCTAAACATGATATTTAACCCCTAACTAGCCTAAAAACTCATCATTATTCAATTCCTCTCAAATTAAAGATCCCCGTTTCGAGAACAAGAAATCCAAGCTATCAAATTCAAGGCCAAATCTCAAGAACTCGCCATCAATCCTTCAAAATTCATAAACTTCGGTATGTTAGATGTTCATCCATGGATTCCTTTCATCCATGGAATCCAAGTATCCATTTTAATTACAAAACCATCATATTTTCAAGTTTATTTGATTTTAAATTATGATTTCATCCATGAATCTCCATGTACTATTGATTTTATACCATGTTACCATGAAATTATTGTTATTATTCAATTCCCCGTGTTTTAATATCATCATTTATTAAACAAAAACATGATTTAGCTCCATTATGTCAAAGTGTTTTATTTAAAGGCTCCATTGGGTGCATAGTATTTTCAAAACCAAATCCAATTACCAATGAACCATTCTCATGCAACCAAATATCCAAACCACCATTAAAGCATGCACAAACATAATTAAAACATGGGAAAACCATAACCAAGCATTTAATACCAAAACCCCAACATATATTTGAAAAGACCAAAATGATACAATAATCATGCCATGAAATTATTGTTAAATCATTCCTTTTGTTGGAACTAACATTGAGAGAGGAGTACTTGCCTTAGATTATGAAGATGATGGAGAGAAATCACCCAAGAAATCCCCAAATTTCTATACTAGATGAAACCCTGGCCTTCCTTTACCCCAGAGCCTTAGAGAGAATTAGAGAGTGTTTCTAAGTGTTTTAGATTAAAATAATAGGGTAAATGATGTCCCAATAGAGTTATAAGTCGTGGGGCCCTAAGACGTTAAGTGGCGAAATTTCTAGATTACCCCCAACTTAAACTGCTTAAAATTCCCATCGAATAGTACGACTCCCTCATAACAGTCGTACCCTCCAATACGAGAGGAACCCACCAATCGTACCCTAGAGCTCTCCTTTGGATCCAACACCGTCCACCATACAACTTACCCAACCAAGTCATATCCAACCATACAGTTAGTACCCCTAAACTATATCCCTGGCAGAATAGAATACTGTCAACCATATGAGTTAATGGTATGACTCGTACCCTATCATACGGCTCATGGTGAGCCACTTGTACTCAGATCCAACTTAAGTTACTAAGTCTTACATTAAGTGAAGGAAAAACGTAAACCATACATCCTGTCAACCACCATATGACTCGTACAAACCCAAGTTGTACCCTTTCTAGAGACCAATCCAACCCACCAACCATCACTGGTTAGTATACGACCAAACCTTACCAACCGTACCGTAGCGTAGGACATGTACCCCCTAGTCGTATCTTGTCCAAAATCCAAAAATCCAAGAAGTTTTCTAAGGGTCCAAAATCCAGGGTGTTTCAGTCTCCCCCACTAGGATCATTCACCCATGAATAATGAAAAAGGTACGTCAAACACAAGCACGATTTGTTTACATTATCAAATATCAATCCAACCTTTAACCAAGTTAGAAAACAAAGATGTGATCAAGAACACATACCTTTCTCATAAATATCGGGAGAAGAAAATAAATGAAGATATTTGGACTTTATGTCTACGTCCAATTCCCTTGTAGCCTCTTCCACCTTGTGGTTCCTCCATAGAACTTTAACCGAGGCCACATCCTTCGTCCGTAATCGATGAACCTGCTGATCCACGATCTCAATCGGGATCACTTCATAACACAAAGAATACAAGATACCCAAACCTTCCAAAGAAGGATCACCAAGACATTTTCTCAACTTGGTGACATAAAATACAGGATGAATAGAGCTCAAACTAGAAGTCAACTCTAATTCATACGCCAAATTACCAACCCTCCACAAAACCACATAAGGACCAATATATCAGGGACTGATCTTCCATTTTTTACCGAACTACATCACTCCCTTCATGGGAGATACCTTTAGGAACACCTTATCCCCAATATCGAATTACAAGTGTCTACGCCTTACATCCGCATGGACTTTTGGTGACTTTGGGAATTCTAAAGCCTATACCGAATCACCTTCGCCTTTTCCATAGCCTGATAAACCAAATCTGGACCAAACATACCTGGCTTACAAAGCTCAAACCACCAACTAGGAAAACTACAACTCCTACCATACAATGCCTCAAAAGGGGCCATCCCAATACTAGAATGGTAACTATTATTATAAGAAAAATCTACAAGAGGTAGATGCTCAACCCAGCTACCACCATAGTCAATCACATATGCTCGAAGCATGTCCTCTAATATCAAAATAGTCCTCTCTGCTTGCCCGTCCATCTGTGGATGAAAAGCAGTACTCAGACTAACCTTAGTCCCCAACCCTTTCTTAAAAGACCGCCAGAAATGAGATGAAAATTGTGTACCATGATCAGAGATAATCAAAATAGGTACCCCATGTATCTTTACAATCTCCTAAAGATACAACCTCGCATAGTCCTCAGCCAAAAAGTTAGTTCATACTGGCAAGAAGTGAGCGGACTTTGTCATCCTATCCAGATGACCTAAATCAAATAAAATTAATTTTGAGACCGAGAAAGACCGATAACAAAATCCATATTGATTACCTTTAATTTTAATTTTGAAAACATCATTTCTTGATGCAACCCATCATGCCTCATTTGTTCAACTTTTACATGTTGTCACACAGGAATTTGGCAAAAAAAGAAGTCACATCCCTCTTCATACCATTCCACTAATATATCTCTTTGAGATCATGGTATAGTGTTTTTGAACCGCAATGAACAACATAGTGTGATTCATGCCCCTCAGGCAAAACCCTTTGTCGCAAACCATCGACAACAGAAACATATAACCACCCTTGGTACATAAAGGTACCATCACTACTGATCTCAAGCACCATCACTCTTTTCCCACCAACATCACTCTTTATTTTCATCAAGATAGGATCTAGAATTTACTTCTCATTAATCTCTGGACCAAGAGATGACCGAACCACTTCCTAAACCATCACACCACCATCATTGGAGTCCACGAGATGAACTGCAAAATTAGCCAAATGGTGAATATCCTTCACCAATTCCCGTTTCTCCTTATCAATATGAGCCAAACTCCCCTTGGATAAACTACTCAGAGTATCAACAACCACGTTAGCTTTACCTGGGTGGTAGTGAAAACTCATATCATAGTCTTTAAAAAGTTTCAACTATCTCCTCTACCTAAGATTTAGATTCTTCTGAGTGAACATATACTGTAGACTCTCATGATCAAAAAAGATGTCTACATAAACTCCTTACAAATTATGCCTTCAGATTTATAAAGTAAAAAACACCGTTAAAATCTCCAAATCATGAGTAGGATAATTACTCTCATGTACTTCAACTGCCTGGAAGCATAGGCAATCACCTTTCCATGTTGCATCAAAATGCAACCAAGTTCCATCTGAGATGCATCAAAGTAAACCAAAACCCCTCATTACCTTCAAGAAATGTAAAAATTGAAGCCAAAGTTAGCTTATCCTTAAGCTCCTCAAAACTCCCCTCATAAGCAACCGACCAAGAAAACTTTACCTTCTTCTAAATCAATTTAGCCGATAGGTCAGCTATCACAGAGAAACCTTTCATGAACCACCTATAATACCTAGCCAAACCCAAGAAGCTCCGAATGTCGGTAGGATTCATAGCTCTGGGCCACCTTTTAACAACTGCAACCTTTTGCGGATGCATTTTGATACCCTCACTAGAAATAATATAACCGAGAAAGTCTACAACATTCACCTAAAACTCATGCTTGGAGAACTTAGAATACAACTACTACTCCTTTAAGGTCTGCAACACCACACGAAGCTAATTTTCATGATCCACCTAACTCCTAGAATACACCAGGATGTCATCAATGAAAACAGTGACCAAAAAATCTAGAAATTTCCTGAAAACCCTGTTCATCAAATCCATAAATATCGCCGGGGCATTAGTCAAACCAGATGACATCACAAAGAACTCAAAGTGCCTATCTCGAGCATGAAAAGTCATCTTAAGGATATCCTCCTCCCTAATCTAAAACTGATGATTCTTGGACCTAAGATCTATCTTAGAAAAGAATTTGGCACCTTGAAATTGTTCAAACAAGTCATCTATCCTTGGAAGAGGATACTTGTTGTTAACTTTTACCTTATTCAATAGCCAATAGTCAATGGATATTCAAAGGGTACCATCCTTCTTTCGCATAAATAACACTGGTGTATCCCATGGAGCTATACTAGGACGGATGAAAACCTTATCTAAAAGATCCTTAAGTTGCTCCTAGAGTTCCCTCAACTCAGTCGGAGTCATTCTATAAGGAGAAATAGATATTGGATGAGTGTTCAAAACCAAATCAATAACAAAATCAATCTCCCTATCCAGAGGAACAGCGGGAAGATCATCCAGAAAGACCTCAGGAAACTCATTTACCAGTAGAATTGAATGTATAGAAGGACCTTCTGAGTTAGAATCTTTAACCCAGACCAGATGATAGAGAAACCCTTTAGAAATTAACCTCTAAGCTCTAAGTTAGAAAATAAACCTCCCCTAGGATCTAGGAAACAACCCTCTCACTCAATAACCGGTTCACCAGGGAACTTAAACACAACCATATGGGTCTGATAATCTAATGTTACATAACAAGACTTTAACTATTCAATCCCCAGAATGACATCAAAATCCACTATATCAAGTTCAAACAAATCCACCAAGGTCTACCTACTACCAATAGATACCACACACCCCTATAAACTCTCTTAGCAACCACAGAGTCTTCTACTGGGGTAGAAACAGAAAAAAGTATCCAAAATAACCTCGAGATCAAAACCAAAATACACATCCCCATATGGGGTCACATAAGAAAGAGTGGGCCCCAAATTTAGCAAGCATTTCATGTCATAAGAAAAGAGTTATGATGTACCAGTCATGACATCAGTCGATGCCTTAGATTCCTACCGAGTAGAAAAAGTATATAACCTATTCTGACCTGCACCGGTACCAAAAGCAGAGAATAATACAGAAGCAACACCCATTGGTGCAGGAGTAGAAGATGAAGCAATCAGAGCCTTACTCACTCCTAAAGCACCTTACCAGCTGAATAATTTCTCAGCATATGGCCCAACTGACCACATTTGAAATATTTGTCCCTCACTTCATCACAGAAATGCCTATGCAACAAATAACATAACCGATAAGGAGGGCATGATGAGGCCGACTGAGCCCCACTTGTCTGAGATTGAGAACTCTATGACTAGAAATTATCACCACCTTATTGATTTCTATCACATAATTATTTCAGGTACGGAGTACTAGTTGTAGAAAAGGGACCAGAACTCCCCCACTTCTTCTTTGGCCACATACCGCCATCCCGATCACCTTGATATTGAGCATTACCTTATTCAGATGACCTAAACTTCTTACCCTGTCTTCCCCAAACTCAGTATGCTTCCTTTATTCCTCTTCTACCTATTGTATATGAACCACCAACCTATATATATCCATATACTTGATAGCAATGCAGTCTTGCTTTCAAGGATAAATTCTCGAGACAACCCGGAGTCAAATTTCCTTATCATGGCCCTCATATCAAACACCATATCTAGAGTATACCTTGACAACTGATGAAACTTCAAGGCATATTTCTTAACCGACATCTTTCCTTGCCTCAAATTAACAAACTCTTCTTCTTTTTCTTCCCCCAGCTCCTGAGGAAAGAAGCAATCCAGAAAATTATTGGAGAAAGTATCCCATAAAGTCGATTCCTCAGCATCACCTCTCACCTAAACACACTCCTCGTACCATTGGTATGCCATATCCTTAAGCTGGTAAGAAGAAAAATTCACCCCTTCCATATTCGTGGCATGTATTACCCTAAAAACTTTCTCTATTTCATCCAAGAAACCCTAAGCATCCTCCTCCACCTTCACACTAGTAAAGGCAGTAGGATTTTTCTTTATAAACTGGACAACCCTTATGGTCTCAGTAGATGAAACCCCATATGCATCCCGCTCAACCTGAGTAAAAACTAACTGAGCAATAACAAGAATCAATTGGCAAAATTCCACATTAGTCATCTCAATACCACAGCATACGACTTGTACCCATAGCCATATCTTCTCCAGGATACAAAAATCTAGGAAATTTTTGAAGTGTCCCAAACCTAGGGTGTTTTAGTACCCTCTTGTCTACTCCTAGTATCTCAGGCACACCGAGCTTATCATACACCCTCTGAATAATCCAATGGAATAGAAGATTAGTCAACTCCCCAAATGCTCTATCGAGTAACTCATATATGTGGATGGAATAAAAATCAACAGCATATCCAGCCATCATACAAACAACTAGCGTTGCTCTCTTCTACATCAACGTATTATCCGAAGCAATAGGTATAAGTTGGTATCTTGTCAGCAACCACCAAAACTTGGCTTCAAATACTAATTGGCCCTTTTTATCATATTATACCCCTCAATAAATAGGGTTTCATCACCTAGAGGTGAAATATAATTGGCTATCCACCTAGATAACTCAACCTTCTCTCATTGGTGCTTAGCCTCTTGTATGATAGGTTGATCATGTGCGACCCTCAGCCTATAGTCACACTCAATTATATATGCAGGAGTAATGTAATCTGGGCCAATGAAAACTCTGTGAATAGTCTATATGAAAATATCAACTCTGACCCCTCTAACTAGTGTATGATCAAACTGTGTCTCTCTCGCGAATCTCACCAGGACTGGATGTCTGCACATAGGAAGGACTAATATAGATTAGTATGGTGTATAAAATTCGTGTACCATAACTGGTTTGTAGGAACTGATTGGCATAGTCATCTACTCTAGCTGATATCTATCAAATGTCGCTCATAACTGTGGTACTTGATCTAGCCCCGATAGGACAATTTAATGCTCCTTAAAAATTTACCTCCTAGGCCTTCCTTTTTCCCATACACAACTGTTAATAGTAAATATCTCTCGCATATCTTCCACACACCACCTTGGATGTCCCTTTTTGGGAGGTACATTTCCGGCATGTGTTGGTGTGGGACTCTACCCCTACTATATTAATGCATCATGGGTAGCCTAGTTTGTACCCTTCTCAAATTAGGGAACATCTGTCTACTGTACATGAGGAGTGGTACCCTCCTCAGACTAGGGCACTGCTGATGGATCCTCCTGCTGTACCTCTTCGGATGAATCCTGGGACCCATCCTTAGACTGGGTTCTTGAGCAGTAACCTGTGGAGTAGACTCAAAATCTATCTCCTCATCATCATCATCAGGTGAAGAATTATGTAGGGGTGATATCCTTGTTGACTTCATCCTTGGTCGGGATGTAACTTTCTGAGTAGCCTGGCGTGTCTGTCCTCTCGTAACTCTATGTGTCACCTCAACTATAATATTTCTACATCGCTGCCTCGTGTAATACTCCACTGAACTACTAGGTTGAAAAAACCATGCTCGTATCCTAAACATACTTTCCTTCATATTCTTCATATCTTTAGGTGCCAAATGTACCTGAAAAACTAATTGTTAGTTTCCAACAAAAGTGAGGGATAGCAAATGTTGACGAAAAACTCAAAATTTTAAAAGTTTGAATTTTTCCTCAATTTTCACACCCCTATAATCTATTTAAAATCCCAACAAGTCCAATGTACACTCACCTATCATAAATCACAGCTTTCAAAGCAAACAAAAATGCTCATCTAGTGGTATTGGTTTTATTCATTCAAGTTCAACTTCTGGTTAAGGCCTAACTTTAGATTTTACTTCAAAAAAAGGCCCTACATTATGATTTTAGGCTACTTCAAGGCTTCTACATATAAGCATGATAGATTCTATATATTTTGCAATGGAATACACATATTAACTTGTTTAAACAATAGATAGATCAATACATAACCATTAGGAGCTGAGAAAGTTACCTCTTTTATGAAGAATCGAAAATGAATAATGAAAGAAAATCCAAAGTTGGAACTTATTTTTGGAGTATTGAGACAAGTTGGTATCTAAAATAAGTGTCAATTTAGCCTTTTCTTAAGTGTGGGGTTAGTTTGTAATTTAAGAGGAAAGTTTTTATTCAAAGAGAAAACTGAAGTTATGAGGATTTGAATTAGTTAGAATGAGGTTAAAGTTGTTTAAATATGGGTGGGGGCTATTTTAGGTCATATCTATGTGTTGGTGGGCCAAAATTTTGAATTGAAAAAGGGGCCTTATTTTTGACCTAGCCACACCTTTCACTTGCACCTGCCACCTACAGCCAGGCATGGGGCGCGAGTGGCACCTATAACCAGTAGGTGCAGGGCGCAAGTGCTGGGACAAAAAATTTGGCCCACTTTCCTACAATCCAAACTTGGCATTTTGTTATTTTTCCAGATATTTATGGTCCCGCAACCTATTTTTGGGATCCCAAAAGAAAAATTAGATGCAAAAGTCTATAACTTACCATTTTTATCATCAAAATTTCAAATTTTCAACTTATTACTTAACTTATCGTGTGGGACTTTTGACCATGATAAGTTGATCACACAACTCCCTTACATGAAAATCGATCAATGTAGCAATTTTTACCATATTTCAAGTAAGTCCAAGAGCTAAAAACATATTAAAAAAAAAAAAAAAACTAAACATGAACACTAACAATAGTAGGTTACCTCTCACTAAGTTCTTGATTTAACATCACGGCATGACGCGACTATGTTGGTTACTCAGATTTCACAAATAATCCCAAGGGTTGCCTCCCAGATAGTGATGGATTAATTTCATGGTACGATGCGGGTATCTTGACTTCTCAGAATTCATCAAGATACCCATAGGAGTATCCTCTAGGGTCATTAATACAATCAATCACCGATACAATCCTCATGTCATTTAGCTGTTTCATTGACTTTTGTATGTTGAATGTAGCTTCCTTACCATTGACTCTGAATTTCAGCTCACATTTCTCTATATCAATCATAGCTCTACCTGTGTCCATAAACAGCATTCCCAATATAATGGGCATCTCGATGTCAACCTCACAGTCCAGGATGAAAAAGTCATCTAGAAGGATAAAGTTATCTACCCTCACGATCACATCAAATGATATTCCCATGGGTTTCGTCACTATGCGGTCTTCCATCAACACCCACATAGAATTTATTTTAAGAGGATTCAAGCCCAATTGCTTGAATACAACAAGCGATATCAAATTAATGTCGGATCCTAAGTCACACAAGTCTCTGGCAAATCAGAATGACCCAATAGTGTATGGTATAGTGAATGCTCTGGAATCACTTTTTTTCTATGCCAAAGACCTAGTCATGATTGAACTATAGAAGTGTACACCATCAACATCCTCAAATGTCTTTCCTTTCTTCCTTGTAACTAGTAGTTTTATAAACCTGGCATATCTAGACATTTGTTATAATGCCTCAAGAAGAGGTATGTTCAAGCTTAAAAATTTTGGCATCACAATGAATTGCTTAAACTTACCTTCATCTTTCTTTTGTTCAATCTCTGAGAAGATAGTGGGGGTGGTCTCAAAATTTGCCTGATTTCTAGCTCAATGACCAAAGCCTTACCTTGTCTTTAACAGTTTTCCTTTATCACCTGTTACCATTTTAGACTTTGCCTTAGGTATCTCATCATCATCAGCTTCTACAGTAGGTAGTGGAAGATCCATAGTAGTGATACCACTCCTCGTGGTAATAAAGAGTACATGACCATTGTTTTCAAATTTTGCATCGTGTAGCTTAAAAGGGAACCTGGCAACCTCTGGTTCAGAGTTGCTGACATCTTCCCAAACAGGTGCAACAACTACTTGATAGTAGTTGCATGTTACTCGACCTTCTAGGTCAATCTTGAAATTATCATCCTTAATCTCCATAATGTTGATCTCTTGATTTTCCCAATGCTTTACTAGCTTAGCAAGCATATATTTAATTTTGTATTCTGTATATCGTCTGCTAAGTGGAATGTACCTATCTTCCTTTTCTCTGTAGTCATCCTTTTTCCTCCAGTCACCAACTCGCTCTCTGCTATGGTCTTTGGATTTTTTGTAGTAATTTTTACCTTGGTTCCCTTGCCCTTGGTCTCGGAAACCTACCAACTAATGATCCAAATAATTTGATTCCTCCTTCAATTATGACTCGTAAGCTTTTGAAACTAATCTTTGTTCTTCTACTGTGTTTACTTTATCAAAATTCATTGCAATCTACTTTGCTAGTACCCCAAAGTCAGTTCTTAGCAATGCAATCTCTTACGCTACAATTTCATTAGCTACTTTCTAGTCGCAGGAGGCACCAATAGCATATGTTCTAGATCCCCTCTCAGCCTCTCGAGTTTTCTATCCTCAGTTAGTAAGTTAGATCTGATCTCACATTGTTGAAGCTGGCTCCCAGAGTAGTCTCATAAAAGCTCCTCTAGATATGGTGTCTGTCATGGCTCTGGAGCTAAATGGTCAAGGCTTGGTAAAATATCTCTAATAAGCTCGTCCTTGACAACCAATGTTAGGCACCATACTCAGCTTCTTCTTGAACCTTAACCATGCCTCGTACATAAATTCTGACTGTAGCTAGCTAAAATTATATATCTCGTCCTTAAGATGCAACATCCTAGATGGAGGAAAGAACCAGTTCAAGAATCGCCTGCGCTACTCATTCCTTGTAATGATATAGACTCTTAGCAATTACCCTAACCATAAAGATGATTCTCCTATAAGTGAGAAGGGAAAAACCTCAGTCTGAGTGCTTCCTAATTCACCCCTGATTTGTACATGAACAGCAGATCTTATTGATACTTGTAAGGTGCAAGTTTGCATCATCTATAGGAAAACCTGCAAACACACCCTTCAAATTTAAGAGTTGGATCATTGTGCTCTTGAAGTTAAACTTGATGCCTGGGGGTAAAACAAGAGGAACTATGGCTCCAGTCTCTTCTGGCTCCACATATCCCAATTCTTCTTTATCATCAATATATGGTTGTACATAAAGATATGCTAGGATTACTTGAACACAGGCATCTCTATCTCTATTCTGGTTTCTACCGAGTGTTGCTCGACGGTCTTCTACTTATCTTTGCTCAGCTAGCTCTGCTTCCCTAGCTACCCGCAAAGTTTTTTTAGTTGCCCTACTCTCTACTTCTGCTTAAGATAACAGCTCACTAGTCTATCCATCAACAATATCCTATACTCTTTTAGGATGAAGGGGAGGTATATCATAACAAACCCTTTCAAGTAGTTCATCTCTTTTCTGCTCAGACATCCTACTAGGTATTTGTAGGATCCTCTCTGGATTCGGGCTCAGTAGGGAGTAAGGGATTTCCTCTACTCCATGTGCAAGGAATACACCTGTATATTCCCAACTAAGAACAAAAAATAGAAAGAAAAACACAAAGATTTAACTAATTTCAAATCATAAATCTACACCGTGTTCCCGGAAATGATGCTAAAAATTTTATGATGTCTAAACTATACCTCCTCTCAGAAGATGATACGATCTTTGTCGAAAAATTGTAACCCACAAAAGGTTAGGTTCTAATCCCTAGGGAAAATGTGGAATCGTGGATCTCAGTTGCTTTAGTCAGCAGGCAGAACAAGAAAAGTAAATGGGGGATTTTGTGTAGTAATCTCGAGCAAGCAACTATATCAACATCAGTTGTAATTAGTCGTAGGTAAACACTAGGATTTTGCTCCCCTGGATTCTCAACTTTGTAGTCTTATCTTAATTTGTTGAACCAACCAGATACTTTCCATGCAGAATCGATAAGTTATGTACCAACTACAGTCTTTTGGATGAGCAGAATGATCTCACCCTTTACTTTTTGACTCAGGATGTCGCTTACTAACCCTTATATTGATCCCAGCTAACTATTACTTTTTGAGTCTCTAGTTATTAGATGAAATTTAAAAATATTACATAGTTAAACCTAGAAGCATGGATCAACAGTTAAACTCCAAATTACTATTGTCATTATCTTTTCCTAGTCAATACTAAACTTTTGGAGTATGTAGCAATATCTTGGCAGGATCTTAACGTGTGCACCCATTAAGAAAACTATTATAATAAATATAAAATAATGCATGCATAGGTATCAGTTCAGAGTAACAACAACACTTCCCTTACTTCATCAATCCGTCAGGGTTTTCACAACCCTAGCTATGGGTTTTTTGCTGCTCATTCTTGTGAAGAAACCAATAACATTCATAATCGAAAGCATAGATGATATCACAATGACAAAAAGTATAAAAACCCACAACTGTAACTGAATTAATCAACTAAAGTCAATATAAGAGAATTCCAAGATTAAAATCAAATCTTGAAATCATAATATGTTTTTATGTATCAAAAGTGCATAACTTTTACTAAAAAATATATAAAGGGTATTTATAGTACATGATTTAACCCTAAAACCAAAGCCCAATAGAAATTGGAGAAAACAAGGTCGATGGACACATGTGGCCGGGACTTATGCCCGGACTCTGGGTTTAGGTAGCACCTGCTATTAATAGGGTGAGCGCACGTACAGGGCGCAAGTACCGGATGAAAAAGTTCTGCAAGTCAGCTATTAGGAATTTGGACTTTTGGCACTTGCTTTTCCTACTTACGGCTCATAGGTCCTACTTACAGTCAACATGTTGACTTATTAAATGTTGGAAGTCATTTTTTAAGCTCTTCTTCAATTCTCGAACATGTTTTGATGACAAACATGCCGAAAAGTGTACCTAACATCCATAATTTCTCCAAAAGTATCCAAAAACACCTTATTTTACCTTTTTCACAACCTTAGCATCCAAAATATGATTTCTTAAAAAACATACCCAAAACACATCATCTCTAAGAAAATAACCTCAGAAACTTGTAAATTTTCCATGTTTTATGTTTAAAAAGTGCTAAACTTCTATAGCACATCAACATGAAACTGAAGATTGTCTAGAACTAAGACTCAAGATTTAAAACATGATTGAAAGTGCAAGATAAAGTTGTAGCAAGAGGATCTAATCAACAACGGTATTGCCGCAAACAAAGATATAATTTTTGTTAAGGGCGATCCATCGAATTAGCATCAAGTCACCCCTTGAGAAATTATGCGACAAGTTTGGAAAACTGAAAAGGACATCATTTTGTAACTTGGGAATATCATTTTCCTCTTCCCTCTGTTTTGAGTAGCTGCCATTTTGTAATTTGAGAATATCATTCTCCCTTTTGTTCCTTTATGAGTAGCTACTATTTTGTAACTTAGTATCACTCTCATTTTTCTCCTATATAAGTATTTATTGTTTTGCAATCCTATCTAGGCTTTTAATGAACTATGTTTGACGTGATTTCTATTAGCAGTGTGATACCTAGGCACCTATTTACGTTCGATCACAATATTATAAAAAAATCCATTTCTCTGATAGACAAAACTAGGACAGCTTTGCAGAAGTCCTATCTCAATTCTTGCAAATCAGATGTTTTGAATCACCATCCACATTAGCTCCATCAAATCGCAGCAATGCCATGACTAGAAAAAAGTGCAAATTCAAAGACAAAACTTTGTGGTTCAATGTAAAGCAAACATGTTCCTTTATACTAATAAATTTTATTTGAGTAATGCAGATGTTGATTATTCTTGAAGGATAGCATATTCTAGGAAAGCACAAGAAAGGTAATGCAAAAATGATACAAATACAATATGATTTAAATTTTGAAACTTGCTCTTTGAGTGTATGAGCTTCCTTACAGCAAAATTCATCGAAGAGGAAAATTTCAAATTATGGGTACAAAATTATGAATAGTCACTAATGTGGTATTGTAAAATTAATATTTGATGTTTCAAAGGAATCATACTTGAATTTTCACTACTACAAAGGCACTACATAGAGTTTTTACCGGTTTATGGATGTTTGTTATTAGAGAAAATCACACTTAGCTTTCTGCACTACTTTAACATTTGTAAGTTTGCAATAAATATTGGGTCCATCCTCCCTAAAATAGAAAACCTTAGGTTCGTTTATCCTAAAATAGTACATATTGGATTCGTCCACCCTATAATAGGGCATAGTTGGTTAGTCTGCCCTCTAATAAGACCATTTATGCATGTTTTCCTTCAATTAGATATTTATGCTTTCTTACCTTTACTTGAACATATAACAATACTTTAATCATTTATTTAATTTTATCTTTATTATTTTTATTAATTAGTTAAGAACTGTATGCTATCCTTTAAATTTTTTAAAAATTATTAGAGAAAATCACACTAAGCTTTCTGCATTGCATTGAGAATTGAAAGTTTGCAATACACTTTGGGTTCCTCCACACTAAAATATGACACTTTGGTTTCTCTACCCTAAAATAGGATAATTTAGGTTCGTACAACCTAAAATAGGAAATGTTGGGTTTGTCAACCCAAAAATAGGACACTGATCTAAGGTGGATTTATGCACCTCAGTGTTGTTATCTTGACTTATTTAGTCTTATTTTAAGGACAATTTAAGAGCTTAATGTGTCAATAATGATAAAATTGAGAATATAAGTGTTTAAGTACTTGATTATAATGTTTAAGATTTTTTTCAAACAAGTTTGAACATAAATTGGTTACTAAGAGTGAAAACAAGAAAACTAGTATTACTATCTTAAGCAAGGTGTTGATCTAGTTAATCTCGATGAATTCCAGTGTGTGTGATGAGTTCATAATGGTTTTACTGTGTAATTATGTGTGGAAAAAATTTTTTATAGTGTTTGAGGTTCAATTGAAATAAGGCGAGTCAAAACTAAGTGAAAGTTCAAAAGAGGCAAAACTAGTATTCTTAGCTTAAGTTTCTAGTTCGTCGTCTTGGATAATTTTGTTGTTTTGAGCTCTAATTCATGGTTTTTGATGCTACATAATTCTTGGTGAACTGATTATTATTATATACGAATTACATAAAAGATGGAAATCAAGAATAAACAACACCACAAGGCATGAAATGGATGGACAAAAGCATGGGACAAGATTTGACATAAAATGTCCCTCTTGGAGTTCACTAGCGCGTCTCGGGGAATATCCACCGCTATGGGGTGTGTTATTCACATAGTTATATTTCTAAGGGGATAAAAACAGTGTGACTACATGATTATGGTGCGTCACACACCCTAGTTACCGATATAGAGGGCGCGACGCAGACCCTAGGTCAATTTCAACAGTTTAGACCTCCTATAAATAGGACACTTAAATATAATGCAAAACACTTTGGATGGCTTTGAAACTTGGAGAGGGGCTGGAAAACACTAAAAATAGGGTTTTTATTCTTAAATTTAGATTATTTATGGTTTTATCATGTATTCATTTATTGTGATTACAGTTATGTCCATGAGTGGCTAAAAAACCTTTTCCAGGGTTAAGTCCAAGAACATGATTACTATTTTTTTGAATTGATTTTGTTTAGATTATTTATCATATTTGGTTGTTTATTTATCCTTTTATAATTATTTTAAGGATTCTCGAACCTTATAATACATCCATTGTCGTATTTGTGAGCTCAAGAGATGGAATAAGAGGATAGAACGTGGGGTTAAATAGAATAGGATTATAAACTTCTACAGAATGAAGTTGTAATTTGCATGTAGGATAGAGATATACGTACATGATCTATTTGGTTTACTACGGGATGAAATATAAATGTGTTTAGCTTAGTTCTCATATCCCCACTCAACAATGTAGTTGTGTGTCTAAGTTAGATATGTGATGAGAGGCTCGAGAGACCATGATCATAATATCAACCCCGTGAATCAACAACAAATATAAGTAATCTAACAAAGAGTGGGGGTTGAATGTAAGGAAGGACCTTCTGAGTTAGAATCTTTAACCAAGACCAGATGATAGAGACTCTCTTTAGAAATTAACCACTGATCTCTAAGATAGGAAATAAACCTCCCCTAGGAGCTAGGGAACCGCCCTCTCACTCAATAATCAGTTCACCAGGGAACCTAAAGACAACCTTATAGGTCTGATAATCTGATGATGCGTAATAAGACTTTAACTATTCCATCCCTAAAATGACATCAAAATCCATTCTATCAAGTTCAAAAAAATCCACTAAGGTCTGCCTACTACCAATAGATACCACACATCCCTATAAACTCTCTTAGCAACCACAGAGTCTTCTACCGGGGTAGAAACAGAAAAAAGGATCCAAAATAACCTCAGAATCAAAACCAAAATACACAGCCCCATATGGGGTCACATAAGAAAGAGTGGACCCCAAATTTAGCAAGCAGTTCACGTCACAAGAAAAGAGCTGTAATATACTAGTCATGACATCAGTTGATGCCACAGATTCCTATTGAGTAGAAAAAACATATAACCTATTCTGACCTGCACCGGTACCAAAGACAGAGAATGATATAGAAGCAACACCCTTTGGTACACGAGTAGAAGATGAAGCAATCAGAGCCTTACTCACTCCCAAAGCACCATACCAGCCGGACAGTATCTAAGTATATGGCCTAGCTGACCATATTTGAAATATCTGTTACTCCCGTCATCACAGAAACCCCTATGCAACAAACCACAGAACCGACAAGGAGGGCATGATGAGGTCGACTAAGCCCCACTTGTCTGAGATTGGGAACTCTATATCTAGAAATTATCACCACCTTTTTGATACCTACCACATAATTATTTCGGGTAAGGAACACTAGATGTAGAAAAGGAACTAGAACGCCCCCACTTCTTCTTTTTGCCACTTACCGCCATCCCGGTCACCTTGCTATTGAGCATCACCTTGTTCAGATGACCTAAACTTATTACCCTACCTTCCCCAAACTCAGTATGCTTCTTCTTTTCCTTCTCCACCTATTCCATTTGAACCACAAACCTATAAAGTATCCATATACTTGATCTGCATTGCAGTCTTGCTTTCAAGGATCAACTCCCGAGACAACCCGGAGTCAAATTTCCTTATCCTGGACCTCATACCAGACACCATATCTAGAGCATACCTTGAAAACTGATGAAACTTCAAGGCATATTCCTTAACCGACATCTTTCCTTGCCTCAAATTAGTAAACTCCTCTGTTTTTGCTTCCCCCAGCTCCTGGGGAAAGAAGAAGGCCAGAAAATCATTGGAGAAAGTGTCCCATAAAGTTGACTCCTAAACATCACCTCTCACCTAATCACACTCCTCATACCATTGGTACGCATATCCTTAAGCTGGTAAGCAGCAAAATTCACCCCTTCCATATTCGGGGCCTGTATTACCCTAAAGTTTTTCTCTATTTCATCCAAGAAACCCTAAGGATCCTTCTTCACCTTCACACTAGTAAAAGTAGGAGGATTTATCTTTATAAAATGGCCAACCATTATGGTCTCAATAGATGAAACACCATATGTATCCCGCTCAACCTGAGCAGCAACTAACTGAGCAATAGTATAAATCAATTGGCAAAATTCCACATTAGTTATCTCACCCTGAGGAGGACTAGTAGCAACCGGTGTAACCCTAGAAATATTAGGGACTGTACCCCTAAACCAAGTATGGATCTCATGAGTAGTGTATATCCCTTCATAGGTGTCCCAGTTGTGACAGAAGAGTTACCTTGCATATCTGATCGTTGAGTCATGATCTGAAAAGCGAACAAACAAGGATTAGAAAGGGCCTTAAACCTTATAGCTTGAAAATAGAATACCCAAAAAGTGAAACATTCCTAAATGTCTTGTAGCCTCTCCCTTATAAGTATGGCACGCTACACACTCCTAAAAGAGACTCTACTAGAGACAACTTGTAGACTCCTAATTGACTATGAACCTAAACCTCTGATACCAACTTTACATGACCTGGCCCAGGGCCCTATTGTAATGGGCATCCCAACTCCAACCAGGATTGGAGACCACCCCTTTTACCCAACCTAACTAACCTACGCATATCCTGAGTTGGATAAATCCATAACGTATAACAAGATAGCGTATTTTACTCAATTTCTAGACTTTGGGATAGGTTGAAGACTGTGACCGACCTAAACGAGTCCAACCATCCAAATCCATACCAACAACCAATTACCAAACCAACTATGAGCTAACAACCAAAACAATAACGAAGTTTCTGTCCATAACATAAGATAAGAGGATGGAACAATCATAAATTTAACTAGACTGTATTATACCCAATACCAATGCCAATACTAAGAATGACACCACTACCAATCCCTTCCATTCTAACCCATAGTAGGGACACAAGCCACTAGAAATAAAAAACAATATCCATTTGGGACATGCCCCAACCATAGTCAAAACCAATATCTATAAAAAAAAAACTAAGTATGTAAAGACATCCATGATTTGAAATGGAGCCTTTTGAAATATGAAAGCACACTACTTCAATCCAATTGTTGATACCAAATTTGATCACTAAGCAGAAGGAGTAGAATGGTTGGTTCCTGCATCGCGTAGAGATACAACCATTCGAAGATGGGTTAGCAGATGAACACTAGCATGAACTCAGGATAAGGATAAAATAATTCCATCTAGTAAAATCAAGTAAACCAACCACTTGCACATAACCATACATATATATATATATGCTGGAACAGGGAGTTGGGTTAAGCATGAATTTGAAATCATTAACCTATGTATGTGTACTTTAATATTACTAGAACCACTCATGGGCTATATGGGTCCAGTGTAACCCCCTGAACGGGCCCTAATGAGTGTAGTCATACGAACAGGAGATACCATAAGAGTCAGGGATTCCTAAGTACCCTTCACTCTCTATAACACATATGTAAAGTGTACTTTGAGTATTCCCATGTACCTTATAGTATCATATATGGTCTTTATGACCAACCCTTATATCGGGAATAATGAGTTTCCATTGTTAGTACAATGGACTCGCACCTTCATGATTAGCTATCACACACCACAATTATTGATTAATTAAAACCATTACCATTTAACCAGCCCTGTATTCCATTATTATTAACCAAAGTAATAGGTAGTGGTATTGTCATATTGACTATAGATTGCAAGTAATGTCCTTAGCCAACCTTTTTATGTATAGGGATTCCCATGTACCAATAGATTGCATTATCAAATTAACTTGGGGGAATACCGTGTACCCCACAAGTGTACCATTATTATGTTCGGTTGGGGGAATTTTATGTACCCCTCAAGTTGTTCATTAACATGTTAATTTGGGGGATTTCCTTGTACCACTCAAGGAAGTTTAATTAAGCATAAACATGACCACCAAACCTTACCATTTAACCACTCCAAACCATTTATACCATTCTAAATCATTTAAACCATTTATACCATTTAGGGTTCCATCACCAAACCATACCATGCAATAGTTCCATTAAAAGTCCAATAATATAGTAAAAGCATTATCAAAGGCATTTTATCAAACATGTTAGGGGAATAGTATTTCCAAAACCAAATCCAATTGCCAATGAATCAATTCCATACAACCAATTATCCAAAACATCATTAAAGCATGTAAAAACATAATTAAAACTTAGGAAAATCATAACCAAGCATTTAATACTTAAATCCCAACATATATTTGAAACCCCTGAGACCCTAAAATAATCATGCCATGAAAACATTATATAAATTATACCTTTAGTTGGAACTAATATTGAGGGAGGAGAACATGCCTTAGATTATGAAGATGCTAGAGAAAAATTACCCAAACAAGCCCCAAATTGCTCCTCAAGATGAAACCCTAGCCTTTGTTTACCCAAAAGCCTTATAGAGAACTAGAGAGTGTTTCTAAGTGTTTTAGATTAGAATAATATAGGTAAATAATATCCCAATAGAGTTATAAGTCATGGGTCCTTAAGAGGTTAAGTGGGGAAATGTCCAAATTACTCCCAACTTAAACTGCTTAAAATTCCCATCAGATGGTACAACTCCCAAATACAAGTTTTACCCTTCAATACGAGTGGTACCTACCATTAGTACCCTAGACCTCCCATTGGACCTAACACTTTGCACCATATGAATTACCCTAACCAAATCGTATCCAACCATACAGTTAGTACCCCATAAATTTATGAAGGATCCCAAACCTAGGGAGTTTAAGTACCCTCTCATCTACTACTGGTATCTCAAGAACACCGGCCTTATCACATACCCTCTAAATCATCCAATGAAATGGAAGATTAGTCAACACCCCAAATGCTCTATTGGGTAACTCATACATGTTGATGAAATAAAAATCAACAACATATCCAGCCATTATAAAAACAACTAGCGTAGCTCTGTCCCATATCAATGTATTATCTAAAGCAATTGGTATCAGTCGGTATCTTTTCAGTAACCATGAAAACCTGGCTTCAAATGTTAATTGGCCCTTTTTTATCATATAATTCCCCTCAATCATTGGGGTTGTATTACCTAGAGGTAAAATATAATTATCTATCCACCTATCCAACTCAACCCTTTCTCGTTGGTGCTCAGCCTCCTACGTGATAGGTTGATCACATGCAACCTTCAGTCTATAGTTACACTCAATTATATATGCAGGAGTAATATAATCTGGGCCGATGAAAACTATGTAAATAGTCTCTATGAAAATATCAACTCTGACCCCTCTAACCAGTGTATGATCAAACTGTGGCTCTCTCACGAATCTCACTAGGCCTGGATGTCTGCACATAGGAAGGACTATGATAGATTAGTATGATTCATAACATTCTCGTACCATAACTGGGTTGTAGGAACTAAGTGGCCAAGTCATCTACTATAGCTGATATTTATAAAATATCGCTCATAACTGTGGTACTAAATATATCCCTGATAGGTCAATTCAATGCTCCTAAAAAGTTTACCTCATAGGCCTTCCTTTTTCCCAAACACAACTGTCAACAGCAAATATCTCCCGCATATCTTCCTTACACCACCTTGGATATCCCTCTTCGGGAGGTGCATTTTCGGCATATGTTGGTGTGGGACTCTGTCCCTACTGTATTAATGAATCATGGGTAGCCTGCTTTGTACCCTTCTCAAATTTAGGTACATCTGTCTATTGTACATGAGGAGCGGTACCCTTCACAGACTAGGGCATCGCTGATGGATCCTCCTGCTCTACCTCTTCGGATAAATCCTGGGACCTATCCTAAGATTGGGTTCTTGAGTAGCAATCTGTAGAGTAGACTCAGAATCTATCTCCTCATCATCCTCATCAAGTGAAAAATAGTGTGGGGGTGATATCCTTGTTGACTTCATCCTTGTTCAGAATATAACTATCTGAGCAGCCCGGCGTGTCTATCCTCTCATGACTCAATATGTCACTTCAACTGCAATGTTTCTACATCGCTGCCTCGCGTAATCATCCACTGAACTACTAGGTTGAAGAGACCCTGTTCATATCCTCAACATACTTTTCTTCATCTTTTTCATAGCTTTAGGTGCCAAATGTACCTGAAAAACTAATTGTTAGTTTCCAACAAAAGTGAGGGATAGTAAATATTGACGAAAAACTCAAAATTTTAAAAGTTTGAAATTTTCCTCAATTTTCACACCTCTATAATCTATTTAAAATTCCAACAAGTCCCATGTGCACTCACCTATCATAAATCACAGCTTTCAAATCAAACAATCATGCTCAGCTAGTGGTACTACTTTTATTCATTCAAGTTCAACTTCTTGTTGAGGCTTAACTTTAGATTTTACTTCAAATAAAGGCCCTACATTATGATTTTAGGCTACTTCAAGGCTTCTACATACAAGCATGATAGATTCTTTATATTTTTCAATGGAATACACATATTAAATTTTTTAAACAATAGATAGATCAATACATAACCATTAGGAGTCGAGAAAGTTACCTCTTTTATGAAGAGCCAAAAATGAATAATGAAGAAGTCAAGAAAAAACAAAGTTGGAACTTATTTTTGGTGTGCTGAGGCAAGTTGGTATCTAAAATAAGTGTCAATTTAGCCTTTACTTAAGTGTGGGGTTAGTTTGTAATTTAAGAGAGAAGTTTCTATTCAAACAGAAAACTGAAGTTATGAGGATTTGAATGAGTTATAATGAGGTTAAGGTTTTTTAAACATGGGTGGGGGCTGTTTTAGGTCATATCTATGTGTTGGTGGGCCAAAATTTTGAACTAAAAAATTGTCCGTCTTTTTGACCTAGCCACAGTTTTCACCTGCACCTGTCAACTACGGCCAGACATAGGGCGCGAGTGGCACCTACAAGCAGTAGGTGCAGGGCGCAAGTACCGGGACAAAAAATTTGGCCCACTTTCCTACAATCCAGACTTGGCATTTTGATATTATTCCAGATACTTATGGTCCCGCTACCTATGTTTGGGAGCCCAAAAGTAAAATTAGATGCAAAAGTCTGTAACATACAATTTTTCATCCTCAAAATTTCAAAATTTCAACTTATTGTGTGGGACTTTTGACCATGAAGGGTTGATCACACAACCCCCTTACTTGGAAATCGATGAATGTAGCAATTTTTACCATATTTTAGGCAAGTTCAAGAGCTAAAAACTACAAAAAAGAAAAACAACAAAATGTGAACACTAACAATAGTAGGTTACCTCCCACTCTATGCTTGATATAATGTCACGGCATGATGCGGCTATGTTGGTTACTCAGACTTCACCAACAATCCCATGGGTTGCCTCCCATGCAGTGATGGATTAATTTCGTGGCATGATGCGAGTATCTGGACTACTCAGATTTCATCAAGATACCCATAAGAGTATCCTCCAGGGTCATTAATACAATCAATCACCGATACTACCCTTATGTCATTTGGCTATTTCATTATGTTTTGTAAGTTGAATGTCGCTTTCTTATCGTTGACTCTGAATTTTAGCTCACTTTTCTCTATGTTAACCATAGCTCTACATGTGTCCATAAATGGTATTACCAATATAATGGGCATCTCAATTTCAACCTCACAGTCCAGGATGAAAAAGTCATCTAGAAGGATAAAGTTATATACCCTCACGATCACATCAAATGTTATTCCCATGGGTTTTTCCACTATGCGTTCAGTCATCAACACCCACATCAAAGTCATTTATAGAGGATTCAAGCCCAATTGCTTGAATATAACCAGCGGCATCAAATTAATGTTGGCTTCTAAGTCACACAAGGCTCTAGAAAATCGGAATGACACAATAGTGTATTGTATAGTGAATGCTCTGGAATTAATTTTTTTCTATGCCAAAGACCTAGTCATGATTGCACTATAGTAGTGCACACCATAAACATCCTCAAATATTTCTCCTTTCTTCCTTGTAACTATTAGTTTTATAAACCTGGCGTATCCAGACATCTACTATAATGCCTCAAGAAGAGGTATGTTCAAGCTTAAAACTTTTAGTATCTCAATGAATATCTTGAACTTACCTTCCTCTTTATTTTTCTTCAAACTCTGAGAAAACAGTGGGGGTGGTCTCAAAATTTGACAGATTTCTAGTTCAATGACCAAAGCCTTACCTATGTCTTTAACAGTTATCCTTTATCACCTGCTACCTTTTCAAACTCTGCCATAGGTGTCTCATCATCAACAGCTTCTACAGCAAGTAGTGGAAGATCCATAGTAGTGATACCACTCCTCATGGTAATAAAGAGTACATGACCATTGTTTTTCAAATTTTGCATCATGTAGCTTAAAAGGGTACCTGGCAACCTCTGGTTCAAAGTTGCTGACATCTGCCTGAATTGGTACTCCAACTACTTGATAGTAGGTTCATGTTACTTGACCTTCTAGGTCAATTTTGAAATGTCTGCCTTAATCTCCTTAATGTTGATCTCTTGATTTTCCTGACCCTTTTACTAGCTTAGCAAGCATATCTTCCATTCTATATTCTACATATCGTCTGCTAGGTGGAATGTACCTATCTCTCTTTTCTCTGTAGTCATTTTTTTCCCTCCAGTCACCATCTCACTCTCTGTTATGGTCTTTGTATCTTTCATAGTAGTTTTGACCTTGGTTCCCTTTCCCTTAGTCTCGGAAACCTTCCAACTAATGATCTAGATAATTTGATTCCTCCATCATATCACACTTGTAATCTTCTGAAGCTAACCCTTGTGCTGCTACTGTGTTTAGTTTATCAAAATTCATTGCAATCTACTTTGCTAGTACCCAAAAATCAGTTCTTAGAAATGCAATCTCTTACGCTACTATTTCATTAGCTACTTTCTGGTCGCAGGAGGCACCAGTAACATATGTGCCAGATACACTCTCAGCCTCTCGAGTTTGCCATCCTCAGTTAGTAAGTGAGATCTGATCTCACATCATTGAATCTTTCTCCCAGTGTAATCTCATAAAAGCTCCTCCAGATATAGTGTCTCCCATGGCTCTGGAGATAAATGGTCAAGGCTTGATAAAATGTCTCTAATAAGCTCGTCCTTGACAACCGATGGTTGTTCACCATACTCAACTTCTTCTTGAATCATAACCATACCTCGTGCATAAATTCTGACTGCAGGTGCCTAAAATTATACATCTCGTCCTTAAGCTACAACATCCTAGATGGAGGAAAGAACCAGTTCAAGAATTTCCTGCAAAACTCATTTCATGTTATGATATAAACTCTTAGCAGTTCCCCTAACCATAAAGATGCTTCTTATGTAAGTGAGAAGGGAACAACCTCAGTCTGAGTGCTTCCTAATACACCCTTAGATTTGTATACTAACAACAGATCCTATTGATACATGTAAGGTGCTAGTTTGCATCATCTATAGGTGAACCTGCAAACACGCCATTCAGATTTAAGAGTTTGATCATTGTGCTCTTAATGTCAAACTTTATGCCTGGGGGTAAAACAAGATGAACTATGGATCCAGTCTCTTCTGGCTCCACATATCCCAATTCTTCTTCATCATCTATATATGGCTGCACATACAGATATGTTGGGATTACTTGAACACAGGAACCTCATCTCTATTCGGGATTCTACCGAGTGTTGCTCAACGGTCTGCTACTTGTCTTTGCTCATCTAGTTCTGCCTCCCTAGTTACCCACTAAGCTTTATTAGTTGCCATACTCTCGACTTCTGCTTAACATAATAGCTCATAAGTTTATCGATAAACAATATCCTATACTCCTTTAGGAGGAGGAGGTATAGCATCCCAAACCCCTTCAAGTAGTTCATCTCTTTTCTGCTCAGACATCCTACTAGGTGTTTGTGGGATCCTCTCTGGATTCGGACTCAATAGAGAGTAAGGGATTTCCTCTAATCCATGTACAAGGAATACACCTGTATATTCCCATCTAAGAACAAAAATAAAAAAAAACCCAAAGATTTCAACAATTTCAAATCACAAATCAACACCGTGTTTCCGACAAGGACGCTAAAATTTTTATGATGTCTAAACTATACCTCCTCTCAGAAGATAATACGTTCGCTATCGGAACATTATAATCCACCGAAGGTTGGGGTATAATCCCTAGGGAATATGTGGAATCGTGGATCTTAGTAGTTTTAGTCAGCGGGAAGAACAAGAAAAGTAAATGGGGGTTTGTGTAGTAATCTCGAGCAAGTAACTATATCAACATCAGTTGTAATCAGTCTTTGGTAAACACTAGGATTGTGTTCCCCCTGGATTCTCAACTATGTATTCTTATCATGCTTTGATTAACCAACCCGATACTTTCCATGCAGAATTGATAAGTTATGTACCTTCTACAATCTTTTGGATGATCAGAATGATCTCACCCTTTACTTTTTGAGTCTCAAGATGTCTCTTATTAACCCTTATATTGATCCCATATAATTATTACTTTTTGAGTATCTAGTTATTAGATGAAATCTAAAAATCTTACTTAGTTAAACCTAAAAGCATGGATCGACAGTTAAACTCTAAATTACTGTTGTCGTTATCTTTTCCTAGTCACTAATACACTTTTGGAGTAAGTAGCAATATTGTGGAGGGATCTTAATGTGTGCACCCATTAAGAAAACTATTATAATGAAGATAAAGCAATGCATGCATGGATATGAGTTTAGAGTAACAACAACACTTCCCTTACTTCATCAATCTGCCAGGATTTTCATAACCCTAGCTATGGGTTTTTAGCTACTCATTCTTGTGAAGAAATCAATAACATTCATAATCAAAAGCATAGATGATATCACAATTATAACAAGTATAAAAACCCACAACCGTAACTGAATTAATCAACTAAAGTCAATATAAAAGAATCCCAATATTAAAATCGAATCTTGGAATGAAAATATGTTTTTATGTATCAAAAATGCATAACTTTTACTAAAAATACATAAAGGGTATTTATAGTACATGAGTAAACCCTAAAACCAAATTCTGATAGAAATTGGAGAAAACAAGGTCGATGGCCACATGTGGCCTAGACTTGTGCCCTGAACATGGGCATAGGTAGTACCTACTATTACCAGAGTAAGCGCATGTACAGGGCGCAGATATCGGATGAAAAAATCCTGGAAGTCAGCTCTCGAGAATTTGGACTTTTGGCACTTGCTTTGCCTACTTATGGTTTGAAGATCCTACTTACAGCCCACATATTGACTTATTAAGTGTCGGGAGTCATTTTTTCAGCTCTTCTTCAATTCTCGAACATTCTTTGATCACAAATAAGCTGAAAAGTGTACCTAACATCCATAATTTCTCCAAAAGTATCCAAAAACACCTTATTTTACCTTTTTTCACAAACTTAGCATTCAAAACATGATTTCCTAAAAAAACATACCCAAAACACATAATCTCTAACAAAATAACCTCAGAAACTTATAAATTTTACATGTTTTATGCATAAAAAGTGCTATAGTTCTATAGCACATGAACATGACACTGAAGATTGTCTAGAACTAAGACTCAAGAGTTAAAACATGATTAAAAGTGGCAATATAAATTTATAGCAAAAGCCTCTAATCAACAATGGTAATGTCACAAACAAGTATATTATTTTGTTAAGGGTGATCCATCTAAATTAGCATCAAGGCACCCCTTGAGAAAGTGTGCGACAAGTCTGGAAAACTGACAAGGAAATCATCTTGTGACATGGGAATATCATTTTCCTCTTCCCTTTTTTATGAGTAGCTGCCATTTTGTAATATGAGAATATCATTCTTCCTTTTGTTCCTTTCTGAGTAGCTACTATTTTGTAACTTAGTATCACTCTCATTTTACTCCTATATAAGCAGTTATTATTTTGCAATCCTATCTAGGCTTTTAATGAACTATGTTTGACGTGATTCCTATTAGCAGTGTGATACCTAGGCCCCTATTTGGGAATGATCACAATATTATAAAAAAATTCATTTCTCCCATAGAAAAAACTAGGACAGCTTTGCTGAAGTCCTATCTCAATTCTTGCAAATCAGATGTTTTGAATCACCGTCCACATTTGATTCACCAAATCGTAGCAATGGCATAACTACAAGAAGCGCAAATTCAAAGACAAAACTTTGTGGTTCAATGTAAAGCAAACATGTTCCTTTATACTAATAAGTTTGTTTTGAGTAATGTAGATGTTGATTATTCTTGAAAGATAGAACATTCTAGCAAAGTACAAGAAAGGTAATGTAAAAATTATGCAAATACAATGTGATTTAAATTTCAAAACTTGCTCTTTAAGTGTATGAGCTTCCTCGCAGAAAAATTCATCGAAGTGGAAAATCTTAAATTATGGGTACAAAATTATGAAGAGTCACTAATGTGGTATTGAAACATTAATATTTGATGTTTCAAAGGAACCACACTTGAATTTTCACTACTGCAAAGGCACTACATAAAGTTTTTACTGGCTTATGGATGTTTGTTATTAGAGAAAATCGCACTTAGCTTTCTGCACTACATTAATATTTGTAAGTTTACAATAAATACTGGATCCATCCGCTCTAAAATAGAAAACTTTAGGTTCTTCTATCCTAAAATAGAACATGTTGGATTCGTCCACCCTAAAATAAGGCATAGTTGGTTAGTCTGCCCTCTAATAAGATCATTTATGCACGTTTGCCTTCAATTAAATATTTATCTTTGCTTACCTTTACTTGAACATATAACAGTACTTTAATCATTTATTTAATTTTATCTTTATTATTTTTATTAATTAGTTAAGCACTGCATGCTATCCTTTAAATTTTCTCAAAATTATTAGAGAAAATCACACCAAGTTTTCTGCATTGCATTGATAGTTGAAAGTTTGCAATACACTTTGGGTTCGTCCATACTAAAATAGGACACTTTGGGTTAGTCCATCATAAAATAGGATACTTTAGATTCATACAACCTAAAATAGGACATGTTGGGTTTGTCCACCCTAAAATAGGACACTGATCTATGGTGGATTTATGCACCTCAGTGTTGTTATCTGGGCTTATTTAGTCTTATTTTGAGGACAATTTAAGTGCTTAATGTTTCAATAATAATATAATTGAGAATTTAAGTGTTTAAGTTCTTGATATAATGTTTATGTTTTTTTCCAAACAAGCTTGAACATAAATTAATTACTAAGAGTGAAAATGAGAAAACTAGTGTTACTAGCTTGAGCTAGGTGTTGTTCTAGTTGATCTCGATGAATTCCAGTGTGTGTGATGAGTTCCTAAAGGTTTTATTGTGTAATTATGTGTGGAATTTTTTTTTATAGTGTTTGAGGTTCAATTGAAATAATTCAAGTCAAATCTAAGTGAAAGTTCAAAAGAGGCAATACTAGTATTCTTAGCTTAAGTTTCTAGTTCGTCGTCTTGGATGATTGTGTTGTTTTGAGCTCTAATTCATGGTTTTTGATGCTATATAATTATTGGTCAACTGATTATTATTATATATAAATTATATAAAAGATGCAAATAAAGTGGAAACAATACTACAAGGCTTGAAATGGATGGACAAAAGAACGTGACAAGATTTGACACAAAATGGGCCTCTTGGAGTTCACAAGCGCTTCTCGGGGAATATCCACCGCTATGGGGCACGTTCTTCACATAGGGAGATTTCTAAGGGACAAAAAATTGTTTTACACCATGATTATGGTGCTTCACACACCCTAGTTACCGATATAGAGGGTGTGACGCGGACCCTAGATCAATTTCAATAGTTTGGACCTCATATAAATAGGACACTTAAATATAATACAAAACACTTTGGACGTATTTGAAACTTGGTTTTATCATGTATTCATTTATGGTGATTACGGTTATGTCCATGAGTGGCTAAAAGTCCTTTTTCGGGATTAAGCCCAAGAACATGATTACTATTTTTTTGAATTGATTTGGTTTATATTATTTATCATATTTGGTTGTTTATTTATTCTTTTATAATTATTTTAAGGATTATCAACCCTTATAATACATCCATTGTCGTCTTTGTCAGCTTGAGAGAGGGAATAAAGGGATAGAACGTGGGGTTAAATAGAATAGGATTATAAACTTCTATAGAACGAAGTTGTAATTTTCATGTAGGATAGAGATATACATAAATGATCTATTTGGTTTACTACAGGATGAAATATAAATATGTTTAGCATAGTTCTCACATCCCCACTCAATGGTGTAGTTGTGGGTCTAAGTTAGATATGTGATGATAGTCTCGAGAGACCATGATCATAATATCAACCCTGTGAATCAACAACAAACATAAGTAATCTAACAAATAAAGTTCAATATCTTAGTATAATTTTTCACAGAGATTAACTCTGGGTTTCTCCTTATTGATCGTCCAAAAAGTTTCCCTTTACTCACTGTCTACTTCACTTGATCACAACACAAAAAATTTAATTGATTCAACTACAGGTGGTCAAGCTTTGGAGTTGACGTAAGATGAGCTATATACTTGGGGAACCAGATTGCTTAAGGAAATCCAGATTGGCATAGTAATACCTCAAGAGGTTCAGTAAAGAAGGATGGAAGCATGGTTTAAGTTGACAATGTTACAACATTAGCCACTCAGCTATCAGCTATGCAAAATCAGATAATGAACTAATTAAGCAAGATGAGTGTGAATCAAACGGCGGCTCAAGTGAATGCAGTGCAGTAGACCACATGTTTGTGTGAGGTTTGTGGCAACAATGGTCATTTTGCAGCTATGTGTGGTGCAAATCCTGAGTCAATAATGTTTGTGGTCAATGCTCAAAGGCCTAATTATGGGAATGCCTACAATCGAAAGTGGCATACTCAGACACCAATTCAATCATGGAACAACAAACAACAGCAATTTCAACAGTAACAGCAACAAAACTCATAGCCAAGCAACATAGAGGGCATGCTAAAGAAGATCATGGTCACCCATGAATAGATGGTTGTTGAACTAAGAACTCAGCAAGCACTAAAAAAGAATTTGGAATACCAATTATGCCAAATACAACAAGCATAAAACTCCAGGTGATATGAGGTGGAATTGACGTATAATGAGCTAGATACCTTCTTAAACCAAATTGAATAAGGAAATCCTGGGTGGTATTCTGACTCAAGAAATGCTACAAAGAAGGTTTCATGTGTGTTGGAGGTGAACCAGTTTATTATTATATCCGCTCAGATTGTTGCATTAAAGAGTTAGATAACAACTCAATGCAGCAATATAAAATTGGGGGTTACACAGCCTACAGCAACAGTCAATGTAATTCAGTAGATAAGTACTTGTTATGTGGTTTACAGCAATAGTGGTCATTTTACAGATATGTGTGAAGCAAATCCTGAGTCAGTGATGTTCATGGGAAATATTCAAAGGTTGAATTATGGGAACGCCTATAATCTAAAGTGGCAAACTCATCAACCAAATCAACCATGGAACGCCCAACAATAGTAGTTTCAGAAACTACAGGCATAAGGAAATTAGGCTACTAGAAATATGGAAGAGATGCTGAAATAAATTCTAGATAATCAAGCACAATTAGCAGCAGATATAAAGAGTCAACAAGTGGCTACAAGAAACTTAGAGTGGTAGATAGGTCAGATAGCAGCAGCACAGAATGCCAGGCCTCAAGGTGGTTTTTTAAGTGATTCTAAAAATCCCAAACAAGTAATGGCAATCACTTTGAGAAGTGGTAAGGATCTCAATGAAGAACCTCCATAGAAAACTAAGGAGGTAGATTCCCAAACAGGAAGATGACAAAGTTGCTAAAAATTTGAGGAAGTTTGAGTACAAGAAAACCAAAGTTGCTGAATAAATAATGGAGACACCACTCCCACCCTTTCCATAGAGGCTTAGAAAACCAAAGGAGGATACATGCTTCAAGAAGTTCTTTAACACGTTCAGAGAGCTTAATATTAGCCTTTCTCATTTAGATATGTTGTAGGGAATGACTAAGTACACTAAGTACTTGAAGGACGTGGTCACAAACAAAATCAGGCTTCTGGATATTGAGACAGTAGCACTCACTGAGGAGTGCAGTTTTGTGGTAATATAGAAGATGCCCAAAAATCTCAAATACCCTGGGAGTTTCACTATCCCAATTTAAATTGGCAACAGTAAATTGGTCTATGCACTGAGTAATTTGGGGGAAAAGTATCAACTTAATTCCTCTCTCTTTTTTCAATACTTTGGTCTTGGGGAAACCGAGACCAAGAACAATTGTTCTTCAATTGGCAGACTGGACCCTAGCCCGTCCTAAAGAAATCATAGAGGATGTTCTCATCAAGGTTGGTAAGTTTATTATTCCTGCTGATTGTATTGTTTTGTATTTTAAGGCAGATGAAAGAGTGATAGTCATCTTGGAACATCCATTCTTGGTGATGAAATGAGTATTGATAGATGTGAGAGTTTCCACGCTCCCAGTGAGGCTTGATAATGAAGATGATTTATTCAAAGTGTACCGACCACACAAAACACTATCCCACTACAAATATTTGTGCATGACTATAGGGATTGAAGGTGATAAGTGTGGGGTGGTGGGGTTGAGTCCACCAAAGACCTCTTTAGACATCCTTCTTGAGAAGCCCAAGACAATACCACCCCAACCCGACATGAAGCAAATTGATGAGCCTGAAAAGGCTATTATTGAGAAAGTTGTTGACCTTGAGTGTTCACACTCAAGAGGTACAAAATGAATAATAAGATGGCATCTGAGTGTGAGGAAGTGGTCAAAGGAAAATAGATGAGTCAAAGATTTGGTAAATCCATAACACGAAATCAGGCACTACTTGGAGGCAACTCAAGTAAACTTATGTTTTATTTTTTAGTATTTCTAGTTTTACTTCACTAGTTTTTGATTTTATTAAGTCACGGGTTGATAGGAAGTCTGAGTACCGGAAAACTTGAGCTAAGGAGCATAGAGAAGACTAATTATTGGGTCCTCGTTCCCTCTCAACGTAAAAAGATTCTACTAGCTAGGCCTAGAGGACTCGAGGAGTATCTCTATATCTACTTTTAAATATACTTTGGGGACAAAGTAGATTTTTAAGTGTAGGGTTGGGAAATTCCCAATTTTAGGGGTAAATTTAAATTTTTTTGTGTTAGAAATAAATAAGATATTCTTGTTGGTGCTATATTTGATTATATGATGCAAGTTTTTTGGTTCTGAAAAGCATGTTGATTGTGTGAAGTACTACTTTTAGACTCCTATGCTCATGATTATGACTCTTGTACTTGTGGGCTTAATTATGAATTCATGTTATTGTTGAGAGTCTATGATGATCCTTCTTGAGTCAAGCATGTGCCACGTGCGAGTGAGGTTGTTTGTATATTCTTGGTTACATGTGATATATAGGACTTTCCTAGTGTGTGTGCAAATCAAAATAAAGAGTGTGGGTTTAGGAGATGATATAGGCATTTCGTTGAGAGCCATTTTTATACCCTTTTTTTATCTACCATTTGTGTATAATCCAAGTTAACCCCATTAAGCCTTTAGTGTGTTTTATTTGTCAGCCTTATACATAGCCTAATCCCCTTCTTTGATTGACCTTAATTTTATCTAAATCTCCTAAGCGCTTTAGTGTAAAATTAATTGAGTTAAGGAGTTGGAAATTCTAGTAGGGGAAAGGTGAAAGTAAATTCCCAAAGTAGTAGTTATTTGTGTGTAAAAGTGGATGTGTTATGGTTGGGAGTGGTGCAATGAAAAGAATAAAAGGTTGTTCAAATTGAATTAAGTGTAGATAGAAAAGACTCCTACCATAGTGTATCTGAATGAGTTTAATAAGATGGGGTAAAAAAAAGATGTGTTAAGGTAGTAGAGGTGAGAGTTGGTTTTTAGATATTGGTCTTAATTTTATAATGTAATGTATTAAAGCTCTTAGGGGAGATAGTCATTATTCTTGGACAAAATAGTTCCTACCCATCCCTTAGACTACATTACAACTGTTAAGGACCTATTTGATCCTAAGACTTAATATTCTGATATTAGTGGAGTACTACACTAAGGGCAAGCATATGGTTCATCTAATGTAATTTTTGAATTCCTTGTGAGAAGAGCATATTTTGATTCTTGTACCCATTCTGTGAAAAATTGCTATTGTGAGAATAATTATGGATAACTCTCTTATTATGAGGGCACATATTTGATTAATGTGGGTGATTTATATGACATTTGTGATTGAACAATATGCATGAGTTTGCCAACTTGGAGAGTCAATTCTTGAGGCTAGGATGTTTTGAAGTAGTGTTCTTGAGCTTTCAATTGTACATAACATGTTTAGTATAGAAACTTGCATTTTGTGTAGTCACTATAGTACTAGGTTGAGTGTCTTACATGTAGTAGAAGTATGGAGTCACCTCAGCTTATGATGCTTAGAGTAAAGAGTTGTTCGAGGATGAAGTCTTTAAGTGTAGGGTGATGATTTGAGGTGACTTTTGCACATTAGTGTTGGGATCTTCCCCGACCCGATTTCCTAGTCATGATGGCACTTACCATAACCCACTAGTAGGTAAGCCAACGCCATAACCCAGAGCTAATGCAATAGGTTACCTTGGTAGGAACGTCCAACATAGACCCTATGTGGGAACACAATATAACAATGACATTCCATAAAGAAACAACTAACATTAACATACCAATCCAATGACCTGATAGTATTAGTACAAGAGCATTTCTAGATTCGACAATAGAAAATACAACTCAACGTATAATAGTCTTAAATAGTCTTATACATTCGTCTCGAATACAAAAGACAAAATAAGGATAGAAGAGAAAAAGGGCAACTCGAACTCCAAGAGCTCACCCTGTCTCCTGATGATCAATATCGCACAATCTCGACTTAACAGCGGCAACTAGAACTCGAGTCTGCCCCAAAAAGATACCGAAGTGTAGTATGAGTACCAAAACATGGGTGCTCAGTAGGCATCATCAGCCGACTGAGCTAAATTATAATATAAGGACGATATAGAGTAAGACAATAACTTAATGTTAAGGTACAGAATCAAACCTGAATCTTCTTTGGTATCACTATCTAAATAACTAATCAACTAGAACAATAGTACGATATTCCATATCCATATATACCGTAACATTCATACAATATGAGTAATCATTTTGGAAGCATAAATCCACATATATACAATAACAATCAAGTAATTACCATAATCAACACA
Organism: Capsicum pubescens; assembly: GCA_030864215.1. Taxonomy (NCBI): domain Eukaryota; kingdom Viridiplantae; phylum Streptophyta; class Magnoliopsida; order Solanales; family Solanaceae; genus Capsicum; species Capsicum pubescens. The sequence goes on from CM061541.1 coordinate 197,725,204, forward strand.
ACTACCATCATTAGAGTAAAAAAAAAAAAACTTACCACGACGTCCCATATCGTCGGGAAGTACACTCAACGAAAATGAACAAAAAACTCATCACGGTGTCGCATACCACCAGAGAGTACACCAAAATATCAATTCATCAACATATCCAGGCACAACTAGATAAGCAACTCACCAAGATGCAGGTTGTACATTCCCTCCATGGGCTCGTACCAAGGTCTACAATCATCATCAATACCATAATTTTGACACAACAAAGCCAAATAACCATAACATAGTTATAGTTATTTAATCTCTAACTCATTATTAACTTTATATCTAGCCTATATTAGCTATCCTTCATTTCCATTTTCCACTAGTTTGCAAGTCTTATAGTTTACTAGTCATCAACTATGGAACAGCTATAAGTTACCAACACTATTATTTATTCACCCATCACAGGGCCATCTTCTAGTTAGCCTCCTAATTATATAAGTTATCAATTAATCCACCACGACATCACATACTAGATGTCAACTTAACCACTCATCATACAATACTAGGTCTATATTAAGCATGTCACCACCTTAAGAACTATTATCCATATGTTAGCTAAGTAAGGTCCACCAACTAGTTCACTAGGCTTCTAGCCTATTAGTCATAGTCATTTATTACAAACAACTAGTTATCACATAAGAAACTTTACAAGGCAAAATTCCATAACATAACCATTTATCCATGTCAAGTAGATTTACTAGGTGAGCCCTTGGTTCTACACAAGATTACATATATTAATTAGCCTTAACCCAATACTCGGCATAATCTACTTCTAGATACTAATTAGAGTTAACAAGGGTCACACCTCTTATCTAGTAATTAATGACAAAGGATGGATAACAATTTACCAAGGAAGACATCACGTCCCAAGTACACAAATGGGTTTAAACACACACGGCATAACCTAAGATACACCCACGTACTCATATATACGCACCACATATAACATCATCATAACATTATTATATTCAAATGGATTCACCGGGCATCAACATAACATCATTATATCCTCCGTATTCACCGGGCATCATCATAACATCATTTTATCCTCCGAATTCACTGGGCATCATCATAAAATCATTATATCCTCCGAATTCACTGGGCATCATCATAACACCGGTATATCCTCCGAATTCATCGGGAATCATCATAACATTAACTCATCCTCCACGATAATGATATATACATACATATATAGTCAAATCAATAAGCATATACAACTGACAATGATAGAGTATAAGTGATGTAACATAACACATAACATCATACTTTACTATTAATCATCACTACATAATATAAGAAGATGCATGAACATGAATATCTAAATGATATACACAATCACCACTTTTCCAAGTTAACATATTTATTAGCAAGTCAATTATAAGTCATATGCATGCTCTCTAGATGCCTCTTTTACTCCCATTTTTCACAATACTGACCCTAAAGGAAAAATCCTTCACATAAATATTAGCTTAATCATCAGGCTTGGGTCATATCAAGAGTGATAACATAAATAGAGGTTCACTTGGTGAACTCATTAATAAGCCAAGTGATAGCATAACCATAGGTTTAATTTACAAGACTTTACAAGGCTATCCATATCATGACAACAAGATAATCAATCATGTATACACATTATCCAACTATCGACCACATGCATAACCGACAATCGGGTTTAACCATTAGACCTCAATAATGTAACTTAGATGTTCATCAAGTATCTTGGTCACTAAGGAAAAACATAGTTCAAGCTTAAGATGGGTCAAGTCCCATTCCTAAATCCCAATAATTCCAGATTTCACTTTGATAAGACTAACTTATACCTAGAATTAGGTTAGGTTATCTAAATCACACCATAAGGGCTTATCAATCCTTACTAGGCCTATAAGGGAAAATATTCCTCAAGTATCCATTCTAAGTCACCCCAAACACTAAGGCCAATTCGTAACTAGTCATATCTAGGTCAACATACTCTTAATCTTAGTCAACAAAATCATTCTCCTCTACTAGAGACACTAAAGTATTATCATACTATTCATGAGACTATAAGTAGAACTATCTGAGGTTCTAGGCTATAGTCAAGCAACACATTTTACAAGTTTAATATCCTACGAGGATAAACTAATCCTAAGTATCATCATTCACCCATTTATCATCTAATACCCCTCCCAATCTCATAAGATATCATAATTATACTACAAGTAAGCTCAATCTAACTACAAGTAAGCCTAACCTACCTTGAGTGCAAATTGCTCATGAACCAACGAGCTTTGCCTTTCCATTTCTTGAAGCCTCTTCCATGATTCAAGAAATCAAAAACATAATCTAAGAATTATTACAAGATTAAAAACACCCATTATGGCACCATTATGCCATGGGTTCAAAATGACACCAAACCCCCAAGTGGGTTCCACCTTCAAAAAATGAGTTTTTGAGACCAACCCATTGCTCAACTATCATTAAGGAGCTATAACCCTCAAGGATTTTTAGTAAATCAACCACATTTGTGGCTATAATTGAGACTCACAGACTTAGGGGTTTTGGGTCTAGAAATCAAGAAATTAAAACCAAACTTGAAGGAATATTACCTTAGATTTATAGAAAAAATAAATTACACAAGTTATTCAAGATCCTAATCCAACCACAAGACTCAATTTAAAGATTTTTCACTCTATTAGGGTTTACAGCTCAAGAAGGAGGCACAAAATGGCCAAAATTTCAGGTAATAAAGCCTTTAAATAGGCTTTGCCCAGGTCTTAGGTAGCACGGTCATGCACCCCGCTTTGACGCAATCGCTCTCATGTATTTACACCTCACCCATCATGATCGTGGTATCTCTCTCTAAACCAGGTAATAGTAGAAGCTTGGAACTTGGTTTTGGGCTTCGGCCAAGACCTCGAGATGCACCCGGAGTCCGTTTTGAGAAAATAAGATATGTAACCACATAATTTGATGCTCCAGATACATTGTGAAAGTTGTATTTTGCATTTAAGGTCATTTTACTAAAGTTTTCTCCCGGTGGTCAATTAGAACAAATAAAGATTTCAAATTGGGAAAGTGATTCTAAAAACCAAATAAACTACCAGATAACCTAACTATCGGTTCCAGGAAATCACTAGTGACTTGGGTCATCTATGGAGAATCTCTATCGAAAAAAATAAGCAAGAACGTAGACAATGATCGGAAGGGTCATTACAGGATCCTAGCTTGTTTAGCCTTGTTTTGAGGACTTCTTGTGTGCTTAATGAGTATATAATGATATAAATAAGCATCTAAATATTTAAGTATGTGATTAAAATGTTTTAAGGTATTTTGAAACAAGTCCAATTCAAATTGATCATTTAGTGTCTAGACGAGAAAACTAGTATTACTAGCTTGAGCTAGGTGTCGTTCTAGTTTTTCTCAATGAATTCTAATGTGTTGAATGAGTTCCAAATGGTACGATTGTGTAAATATGGGTGGAACAACTTTATTATAGTTCTTAAAGTTCAATTTAAACAATCCAAGATTCAAAGCAATTAGTTAAAGATTTAAAGGACAACACTAGTTCTTAGCTTTAGTTTCTAGTTCACCGTACTTGATGTTGTGTTGTTTAGAGATCTAATACATGGTGTTTTATGAATTATGATTCTTGTAAAGTTTATTGTTATGATGTATGGACATTTAACAAGCTGTAATAAAGTCAAAACGACACTGCAAGCATGTGGTTTGAAGGAAACCTCCTTGATGCAGACCTCTCTCCTATGGGTAACGCAATGTAATGCACCACTTATTCCCACGCGGCCAACATTCCCCCACTATAAATACAACGCTTGTACTTGTTGGTTGACACCTTGGAAGATTTGTAGGCTTAAAGAGGGGATCATAAAAACTTATATTAGGTTTTATATCTCTTTATTTTATTTGAAAGATAGATCGTATTATGTGTTCATTGAATTGGATTCTGATTATGTCCATTAGTGGATAAACGCCCCCTTTTCGGGGTTAAGGATGAGAACATGTTTACTTTTGCTTTGAATTGAATATTTATGGATTGATTATTAGATTTGATTGTTTGTTTATCCTTTTTCTAACTATTTTAAGGATTTTCAACCCTTAGAATACATATATTGTCGGTCTTGTGAACTCGGGATGGGGAATAGCAAGATAGAACGTGCAGATGAATAGAGTAAGGTTCTTATTCTTTAATGAAATAAGGAATTTCAATTAACAATTAGTATAGGTATATACCTAGAAGCCTTGCTTGATTCACATATAAGATGATATTTTAATGTAGCTAAATGGAGTATTACATCCCTGCTTAACGATGTAGGTGTAATGTCCAGTTAGGTAGAAGGTTAGAGGTCGGGAGACCATGATCATACGATAATCCCTACGAATCAATGACCAAGATAAGAAATCTAATGATTGAAGTTAAATAGAATAGTATGATTGTTCATAGTTATTTAACCCCGGTCTTTCATCCATTGATTTTCCAAAGTCTTAACTTTTCCACATTCTTTTTGTTTACTTTTAGGTTATAAACATTAAAAACTCGTTTGGTTACGATTGCACTAATTTAAATCTCGATTGAGAACTAGAATTTGATAGTTATTTAATGCAAGTCTCTGAGGTATCGATATTCGGCTTTATTTAAGGCCACTGTATTACTTGGTGAGACCACATAAACTTGTGTGTGCGCCTGGTCGCAACAAGTTTTTGGCGCCATTGCCGGGGACTTATAAATTGGAAACTATTTTTGTTTTAGTTTTACTTTTTAGATTTCTTTGGTGCTTAACACTTGGTCTTGGTATTGAAATCACAGAAAACAGGTTTACAAACTAGAAAGCTAGAAAAGGATAAGGAATTGGTTGAACCAAGCCCAAAACCCGAGCAATGCTTTCATTAATTGAGGAGAGAATGAATCCTTCTCCCTCATATTCCATAACTTCAAGAGGAACAAGACAATCATTCTCTCATGGATGAAGATCAAGCAGCCCGCAGGACAATTCATGAAGTGGCAAACTCACTTCTGACAAACATGACCTCCCCTTTTTAGAAACCAACTGCTGGAGGTAACTTTGAGCAAAAATAGAACCTGGTGCATATTTTGATCAGCAGTGGATAGTTTATGGGGATTTCACATGAAGATCCACAACTCCACCTGCAAAACTCTCTAGAGATCAGTGACATATCCATCCCTACGGTTGTGTCAATTGATTATGTCAGGCTGACACTATTTCCCTTTTCACTATTGGGGAAGTAAAGAAATATTTGAATGTTAAGCCGATAACTTCAATCACAACATGGGATGACTTAGCCAAAAAATTCCTCATTCAAGTCTTTCCATCTAGCGAGTCTTCAAAACTATGCAGTGAGATTATGTACTTCATAAAGAAGTCAGATGAGAACTTATATCATGTATGGGAGAGGTTCAAAGATCTTCTTTGGAAATATCCATATCATCAATAGTCCAATGAGGTACTAGCTCATAATTCTGTTGACGTACTTGATCACAACATAAAACTTTTTATAGATTGAGCTACAGCTAGTCAAGCATTGGAATTGATTTGATAAGCTATATACTTTGTTGAACTAGATTGCACAAGGAAATCTTGAGTGGAATTCTTACTCAAGAAGAGTTACAAAGAAGGTTGCAGGTGTGTTGGAGATGGACCAGTTTACTGCTATATCCTCTCAGATTATTTCATTACAAAATCAGTTAACAACTCAATTCAGCAATATGAAATTGGGGGGTTACACAACCTGCAGCAACAGTTAATGCAATTCAGAAAACAAGCACTTAGTGTGTGGTTTGTGGCAATATTGGTCATTCAGTAGATATGTGTGCTGGAAATCCTGAGTCAATGATATTCATGGGAAATATTCAATGTCCAAATTATGGGAATGCCTAACAATCTAAAGTGATAGACTTATCTACCAAATCAACCATTGAACGCCCATCAATAGTAGTTTTAACAACCACAGGCACAAGGAAATCAGGCCACTAGCAATATGGTAGAGATATTAAAACAAATTCTAGTTGCTCAAGCATAATTGTCAGCAAGTATACAGAGCCAAAAAGTGGCTACAAGGAACTTAGAGTTGTAGATAGGTCAGATAGCAGTAGCACAAAATGTCAAGCCTCAAAATGGTTTGCCAAGTGATACTAAAAATCCTAAATAAGTAATGGGAATCACTTTGATGAGTGATAAGGAGATCAATAAAGAACCTACAAAGAAAAGTAAGGAGGTATTTGCTGATTTGGTTCCTAAACAGGTAGATGATAAAGTTGCTGAAAATTCGATGAAGTCTGAGTACTCGAAAACAAAAGTTGTTGAACAGGTGAAGGAGAGACCACCACTACACTTCCCATAGAGGCTTAGAAAAGTAAAGGAGGATGAATGATTCAAGAAGTTCTTTGACATGTTTAGAGAGCTTAACATTAACCATTCTATTTAAGATGTTTTGTAGGAAATGCCCACGTATGCTAAGAACTTGAAGAACATGGTCACTAACAAAGTCAGGCTACAGGATATTGAGACAGTAGCACTCACTGAGAAGTGTAGTTCTGTGGTGATACAGAAGTTCGCCAAAATGCTTAATGACCCTAGGAGTTTCACTCTCTCGATTTAAATTGGTAAAAGTAAAGTGGTCTACAAACTGAGTGATTTGGGTGCAAGTATACACTTAATGCCTCTCTCTTTTTTCAATACTCTGGTCTTGGGGAAGCCAAGACCGAGCATAGTTGTTCTCCAATTAGCAGACCAGGCCCTAGCCCATCTTGATGGAATCAAAGAGGATGTTCTCATTAAGGTTGGTAAGTTTATTATCCCTACTGATTTTATTGTTTTGGATTTTAAGATGCCAGTCATCTTGGCATGTCCATTCTTGGAAATGGGAGGAGCATTAATAGATGTGAGAGAAGGCACACCTAAAATGAGGATGGATGATGAAGAGGCAGTATTCAAAGTGTACAAACTACTCAAAACACTATCCGAATATAAAGATTTATGCATGATTACAATGATTGAAGGGGATAAGTGTGTGGTGGTGGATTTGAGTCCACCAAATACCACTTCAAACTTCCTCATGAGTAGCCTGACATGATGCAAATTAATGAGCCTGAAAAGGCTATTGTTGAGAGAGTTGATGACCTTGACATTTCACAATCAAAAGGTACAAAATGAATAAAAAGATGGCATTCGAGTGTGAGAAAGAGGTCGAAGAAAAATAGATGAGTCAAAGATTGGGTCGTGCTGCGACACTAAATTAGGCGTTGTTTGGGATCTTTATTTTTCAGTATTTCTAATTTTTGCTTTAATAGTTTTTGTTTTTATTGAGTCACAGATTGATGGGAAGTCTGAGTACCGAAAAACATGAGCTAAGGATCATGGCGAAAACTAACTGTGGGGTCCTCCGACCCCCTTGATATATAATATGCTACTAGCTAGGCCTAGAGTACTTAGGGAGTATTTTTATCTCTACTTTTAGGTATACTTTGGGAATAAAGTAGATTTTTAAGTGTGGGGTAAGGAAATTCCCCATTTTAGGGGTAAGTTTAAAATTTTTATGTTAGGAATAAGTAAGATGTTCTTGTTGGTGCTATATTTGATTACATAATGAAAGTATTTTGGTTGTAAAAAGCATGTTGATTGTGTGAAGTACTACTCTTTAGACTCCAAGGCTCATGATTAGGACTCTTTTACTTGTGGGTTTAGTTATGAATTCATGCTATTGTTGAGAGTTTATGATGATCCTACTTGAGTCGAGCATGTACCATCTGTTTGTGAGGTTATTTATATATTCCCGGTTGTATATGATGTCTAGAACTTGCCTGGTGTCTTTGTGCAAAGTAAAATAAAGAGTGTGGGCTAAGAAGATGATATAGGCATTTCTTTGAGAGCCATGTTTAAACCCTCTTTTCATCTACCCTTATGCATAATCCTAGTTAACCCCATTAATCCTTTAACTTATTTTCTTTGTCAGCCTCTTATGTAGCTTAATCCCCATCTTTGATTGACCTTTATTTGATCCTAAGCTTCTAAGCTCGTTAGTGTAAAATTAATTGAGTGAAGGAGTTGAAATTCTAGTAGAGGGAAGGTGAAAGTGAAGTCCCAAAGTAGTATTTATTGGTGTGTTAAAGTGGATGTGTTGTGGTTGGGAGTGGTGCAATTAAAAGAATAAAAGGTTATTTAAATTGAATAATGTGTATATAGAAAACACTCCCACCATAGTGTATCATAATAGGCATAATCAGATGGGGTAAAACAAAAGATATGTGAAGGTAGTAGAGGTAAAAGTTTGTTGTTAGAGATTAGTCTTAATTGTATAATGTGACGTATTACAGCGCTTAGGGGAGATAGTCACTATTCTTGGCCAAAATAGTTTCTACCAGTTCCTTATCCTACATTACAATCGCTGAAGACCCATTTGATCCTAGGCCTTAATATTCTGATATTAGTGGAGTACTACACTATGGGCAAGCATATGATTCATCTAGTGTAAATTGTGAATTCTTTGTGAGAGTGAGTACAATTTGATTCTTGTACCTATTTTGTGATAAATTGTTTTTTTGTGAATAATTATGGGTAAGTCTCTTGTTTTGAGGGAACATGTTTGATTAATGTGGGTGATTTATGTTACATCTGTGATTGAATGATATGTATAAGTTTTACAACTTGATGAGTCAATTCTTGAAGCTAGGATGTTTTTGAAGTAGTATTCTTGATCTTTTAATTGTACATAACATGTTTAGTATAAAGACTTGCCTTTTGTATAGTCACTGTAGTACTATCTTGAGTTTCTTTCTTGTAGTAGAAGTATGGAGTCACCTCAGCTTATGATGCTTAGAGTAAAGAGTTGTTCGAGCAGAAACAAGGGTTTAAGTGTGGGGTGATGATCAGAGGAGGATTTATGCAACTTAATGTTGGGATCCTGGCTTGTTTAACCTTGATTTGAGGACTTCTTGTGTTCTTAATGAGTAAATAATGATATAAATAATCATCTAAGTGTTTAAGTATGCGATTAAAATGTTTTAAGGTGTGTTCAAACAAGTTTGGATTTAAATTGATCATTTAGAGTCTAGACGAGAAAACTAGTGTTATTATATTGAGCTAGGTGTTGTTCTAGTTGATCTCGATGTATTCTATTGTGTTGAATAAGTTCCTAATGGTATAATTGTATAAATATGGGTGGATCAACTTGTTTTTACCATTCAACGTTCAATTGAAACAAGCCAAGAGTCAAAGCAATAAGTTAAAGATTTAAAGGACGACATTAGTTCTTAGCTTTAGTTTCTAGTTCACCGTTCTTGATGTTGTGTAATTTTGAGCTCTAATCCGTGGTTTTTTATGAATTAGGATTCTTGGTGAGTTGATTTTGATGATATATGGGAATTTAACAAGCTGTAAATAAAGTTAAAACGACACCACAAGCATGTGGTTTGAAGGAAAAATGCACATGACAATTAAAAAAGCAAATTGCACTTTCCAATGTGCCCAGGCAATATGGATACGACGCATGGTATAATAAAGTAGGAGTGCCAATCTCTCCCTTGAATCAATACACATGATTCAGACCTCTCTTACATGGGCAAAGCAACGCGACGCACCACCTATTCCCACACGGCCAAAATTCCCCCACTATAAATACAATACTTGTACTTGTTGTTTGATACCTTGGAAAATTTGAATGCTTAAAGAGGGGCTGTAAACACTTAAATTAGGTTTTATATCTCTTTAATTTATTTGTTTGATGGATCATATATGTGTTCATTGAATGGGATTATGACTATGTCCATTGTGGCTAATCGCCCCCTTTCCAGGGTTAATGCTGAGAACATGTTTACTTTAGCTTTGAATTAAGTTTATTTGGATTTCTTATTATATTTGATTGTTTGTTTATTCTTGTTTTAACTATTTTCAGGATTCATGACCCTTAGAATAGATATACTATCAACCTTGTAAACTTGGGATGGGGAATAGGAAGATAGAATATGGGGATGAATAAAGTAAGGTTCTTATTCTTTTATAAAATAAGAAATTTGAATTAGCAACTAGGATAGGGATATACCTAGAAGCCTTGGTCGGTTCACATGTAGGATGATATCTTAATGAATCTAAATAGATTATTACATTCCCGCTCAATTATATAGTTGTAATGTCCAGTTAGTCAGAAGGTTAGAGGTCGGGAGACCATGATCATATGATAAGCGCTATGAATCAACAACCAAGATAGGAAATCTAACAGATGAAGTTCAATAGCATAGTATGATTGGTTGTAGTGGTTTAACCCCGGGCTTTCATCCATTGATTGTCCAAAGACTTTACTTTTCCACATTGGTTTAGTTTACTTTTTATTTATAAGCTTTTAAAAATCTTTTGGTTACGATTGCACTAATTTAAATCTCAACTGTGAACTAGAATTTGATAATTTTTTAACGCAAGTCTCTAAGGGATTGATATTCGGCTTTATTTAAGGACACTATATTACTTTGTGAGACCACGTACACTTGTGTACACTTGGGAGCAACACTAGGCCTTAAGGTGGTTTTCCAAGTGAGACTTAATCTCCTAAATAGGCAATGGGAATCACTTTGAGGAATGGTGAATATCCTAATGAATATCCTCCAAAGACAACTAAGGAGGTAGATGCGGAGTTGGTTCCTCAATAGGTAGATGACAAAGTCGCTCAAAATTTGAGGAAGTCTGAGCACTTAAAAAAAAGTTGTTGAACAAGTGAAGGTAAGACCACCAACACCTTTCCCACAGAAGCTTAGAAAAGCAAAGGAGGATACATGATTCAAGAAGTTCTTTGACACATTCAGGGAGCTTCACATTGACCTTTCTCTTTTAGATATTTTGCATGGAATACCTATTGATTTTATTATTTTAGATTTTCAGGTAGATAAAAGAGTATCGGTCATCTTAAGATGTCTATTCTTGGCAATGAGAAGAGCATTGATAGAGGTGAGAGAGGGAACACTTACAATGAGGTTAGATGACGAAGAGGCAATTTTCAAAGTGTACAAACCACTCTGCACACTATCCCACTACAAAGAATTTTTGCATAATTATAGAGATTGGTGGGGATAAGTAAGTGGTGGTGGTGGGATTTATTCCACTAAAGACCTCTTCAGACTTTCTTAATGAGCTGCCTAAGCCACAAATACCCAAGCCCGATGTGATGCAGATTGATGAGGTTAAAAAGGCAATTGAGGAGAAAGTTGTTGACCTTTAGAGTTCACATTCAAGAGGTCAAAAATGAATAAAAAGATGGTCTTCAAGTAGTAGGAAAAGGATGGAGAAAAACGGCTAAGTCTAAGATTAGGTTGTGCTGCGACACTAAATCAAGCATTGCTTGGGAGGCAACCCAAGTTAAGATAGGTTTTACTTTCAGTATTTTAGTTTTTTACTTCACTAGTTTTTTTTTTTGAGTCACAGGTTGATAAAAAGTCTGAGTATCGGAAACTTGAGCGAAGGAAAATGGAAAAGACTGAGTGTGGGGTCCCCAAACCCTCTTGATGTATAAAGATGCTACTAGCTAGGCCTAAAGGCCTCATGGTGTATTTCTATCTCTACTTTTGTGTATACTTTGGGGACAAAGTAGATTTTTAAGTGTAGGGTGGGGAAATTCCCATGGTATCCTTTTTCTTTTTAGGAGTAAAATTTTAAAATTTTTGTTTTAGGTAAGTGAGTTATTCTTGTTGGTGTTATGTTTTGAGACACACAGGCTCTATTTTATTACTCTTGAACATTGTGGGCATAATGTTAAATTCATGCTATCGTTTGGTTGAGAGTTTGCGATAATCATACTTAAATTGAGCATGTTCCATGTGTGATGTGAGTTTTTGTGTATTCCTTATTGCATATGAAGTCTAGAACTTGCCTGGTGTATATGCAAAGCGAAATAAATAGTGTGGGTTTAGTAGATGATATAGGCATTTCTTTGATAGCCATGTTTATAGCAATTTTTTGACCTACCCTTATGTATAATCCTAGTTAATGGTAGCCTCATATGTAGCTTGTATCCCCTTCTTTGATTGACTGTTATTTGATCAAAAGATCTTAAGTGATTTACTATAAAATTAATTTAGTTGAGGAGTTTGAACTTCAAGAAGGAAAATGTGAAATTGAATCCCTAAATTAATAGATATTGGTGTGTACAATTGATGTTTTGTGGTTGGGAGTGAACAAAAAATTATTGCTAAAATTGAATCATTAATTAATAGACTATACTCCCTACTATAGTGTATGTGAATGAGCTTAATCATATGGGGCAAAACAAAAGATGTAGGTAGATAGAAGTGGTGTAAATGGATTGTTAGAGATGAATTGAATGAAAAGTGTGATGTATTAAAGCGCTTAGGAAAGATAGTCACTATTCTTAACCAAAATAGTTTCTACACATCCCTTATGCTACATTACAACCCTTAAAGACCTATTTGATCCTAAACTTTATCATTCTGATATTAGTGGAGTACTACACTAAGGGCAAGCCTATGGTTCATCTTGCGTAACTTGTGAATTCTTTGATAGGGTGAGAGTAATTTGATTCTTATACCCATTTTGTGATAAACTAAATCTATATGAGTAAGTATAGGTAACTCTCTTGTGATGAGGGTACATGTTTGATGATAGTTGGTTGATTTATATGATATCTTTAACTGAGCAATATGTATAAGTTTTCCAACTTGGTGAGTCAATTCTTGAGGCAAGGATGTTTTTGATTGGTATTCATGATCTTTCAATTGTCCATATATTATGCTTAATGTAAGGACTTGCATTCTGCGTAGTAATTATAGTACTAGCTTGAGTGTCTTGCTTGTAGTAGAAGTATGGAATATCCTCTGATTATGAAGCTTAGAGTAATGAGTTGTTTGAGGATGAACAAGCCTTTTAAGTGTGGTGTGGTGATATGAGATGGATTTATGCACCTCAATGTAGTTATCTGGGCTTATTTAGTCTTGTTTTAAGGAAAATTTGAGTTCTTAATGAGTCAATAATGATATAATTGAGAATATAAGAGTTTAAGTACTTTATTATAATTTTTAAGGTGTTTTTCAAATAAGTTTGTACTTAAATTTGTCACTAAGAGTGAAAACGAGAAAACTAGTGTTACTAGCTTGAGTTAGGTGTTGTTCTAGTTGATCTCAATGAATTCTAGTGTGTGTGATGAGTTCCTAATGTTTTGATTAATTATGTGTGGAAAAACTTTTTATATTGTTTGAGGTTCAATTGAAATAAGCCAAGAGTCAAAACTAAGTGAAAGTTCAAAAGAGGTAAAACTAGTATTCTTGGCTTAAGTTTCTAGTTCGTCGTCTTGGTTGATTGTGATGTTTTGAGATCTAATTTATGGTGTTTGATGCTATAGTTTTCTTTTTTATATGATTATTATGATATAGTAATGATATAAAAGCTGTAAATCAAGTGGAAATAACACCACAAGGCTTGGAATGGATGGACAAAAGCACGGGACAAGATTTGACGTAAAACGGACCTCTTGGAGTTCACAAGCACGTCGTGGAGCTTATACATTGATATATGGGTGTATTACACACATAGGTTGACTCCTAAGATACCCAAAATAGTGTGTCTCTGCGATTAGGGCACGTAGCGCACCCTAGGTACCTCTATAGAGGGTGCAACGCAGACCCTAGGTCAATTTTGACAGTTTCACCTCCTATAAATAAGAGACAAACATAATGCAAAACACCTTGGATGTCTTTAAAACTTGGAGATGGGATGTAAAAAACTTATAATAAGGTTTATATTTCTTTAATTAGATTATTTATGGATTTTATCATGTATTCATCTATGATGATTACGGTTATGTCCATGAGTGGCTAAAAGCTCTTTTCCGGGGTTAAGGACAAGAACATGATTTCTATTGCTTTGAATTTATTTGGTTTAGATTATTTATCATATTTTATTGTTTATTTATCCTTTCTATAAATATTTTAAGGATTCACGACCCTTAAAATGCATTCATTATCGTCATTGTGAGATTGAGAGGGAGAATAAGAGGATAGAACGTGGGGGTAAATAGAATAGGATCATAAACTTCTACAGAACAAAGTTGTAATTTGCATGTAGGATAGAGATATACCTATGTGTCCTATTTGGTTCACTACAAGATGAAATATAAATGCGTTTAGCTTAGTTCTCACATCCTCACTTAATGATATAGTTGTGGGTCTAAGTTAGATAGGTGATTAGAGGCTCGAGATACCATGATCATAAAATCAACCCTGTGAATCAACAACCAAGATAAGTAACCTAGCCAATGAAGTTCAATAGCATAGTATGATTTCTAGTAGTGCTTTAACCCCAGGTTTCACTTTATGGATTGTCTAAGCTCTTACTTTTTCACATTGTTTACTTTAATTCCAATTTACAACTCTCAACTTTGTGGTTACATTTCCACTTGATAAATTTAAATAGTAAACTAGAATTGGATAAGTTGTGAACACAAGTCCCTGTGGGATCGTCACTTGGCTTCTAAAGGGCCACTTTGTTACTTGGTGAGACCACGTATACTTGCGCGTGCGCTTGGACGCAACAGACATGTTGGGTTCGCTCACCCTAATATAGGATATTTTGGGCTCATCTACCCTAGAAATATGATATGTTAGGTCGTCCACCTTAAAATAGGACATTTCAGGATAGTTTTTCCTCCTATAAGATTTTTTATGCATGTCTTCTTTCAGTTAAGTATTTATGCTTATTTGCCTTTGCTTGAGCATATCGCAATGTCTTAACTATTTTTCTTAATTAATTAAGCATTGCACGCTAAAATATCTTAAAATAAAATCAATCTTGTTTTCTCATTTAAAAACTGCTTTTTTGTTTAATGAACTTCAAGCATATAATTTGAGGATAAATTGGATTTGTCCATCCTAAAACAGGACATAATTTGGTTAGTCTATTCTCTAATAAGACATTATGCATGTTTGACATCATTTGAATATCAATGTTATCTTGCCTTTGATTGAATATTTCACAATGCATTTACCATTTATTTATTTTAGTTCGATATGAACTATATGTTATATTTTAAATTCCTTGAAAAATCAAGTTTAATTACTTATTTGTCTTTTATTGATCACTGCTTCTTAGTTTGATGAATTTTTCAAGCATATAATTTAAAGTTGTTAATTTTAAAAATATCGCATGTTTGTTGCACTAGAGCACCGATGGATGAATTTGTCTAATGATCTTTTTGTAAGAATTTTATTTACATTTTTTTCATGTTGTAATTTATTTGCTAAATTTTCTATCAAAACTTAGTAGGAAGCAAAATTTATATGTAGAAAGAAGATACATAGCATAATATGGAACCATTTCTTAGCAGTGAACTAAGGCAAAGTTAATGGTATTTCAAGCAACCCGAGTAGCATAGACGATTAATGAGCTCGACTCGACTCAATTTTCCCAAGTTCTATTGTAACTCTAAATCTACTCAAAATTTTGTCTTATATTCTAGTGCCATCATAAATTTAAAACTGGGATAAAATTTTGAGATCCTCTCAAAAAATTTCATCACATAACTTTTCAACTACATCGATCTGATTCTCGTAAAACTTTGGATATGTACGCGACTCAAAAATTAGGGTTCGATCAAATTCATACCCACGATCATACAAGTTCAATCTACTTCATTCCTTAGAATGTTTTCCCCTTTTGGGTGAATTCTTTTCATTTCTCTTTTTTCGTTCTCAAATTTATTTCTTCTAGTTGAGACAAAATTGGGTATTACATCAACGTCTTGTCCAAAGATTCTTACATCATCTTCGGTTGAAGAGGGATAAGATGTTGACACCTAATTTTTGCTCTCTTTTTCATATAATTAATTTTTCTATGCTTCTTAGTCTTGAATGTTGTCATGACCTGAACCAGGTCCTGACTATGATGGATATTTTAAATCCATTGAGCACTTGAGACTACCCTCTTTGCCTATTCAAACAGAATATAAAACATCTAATACCGGTTGAATATCGAACATATAACAAGATATTAAGTAATTAGTTTCCAAGACATCTAAGAAAGTCAACATCAATAACCAATCCACAATAATATCCACAAAGCCTCTATACAAGAAAATAACCTACATCGGGACATACCCCCGACCCTGACAGTGACAATGACAATGACAATGTAAATGTGAAGTCTTTAATTCTAATCAATGAAAGGAAATCGATGAAATGATCAAATCTTACGGAGAATGGAAGCTCACCACTTCACCGCAAAAACCGACTTTGAGATCACCTATCACTGCACAAAAAAAGTAAAAGTACCTACGGATCCTGCATCATGTGGGGATACAGCATACGAAGATGGTTAGTAGTGTGATCACTAGCATGTAACTCGGGATAAGGATAAAATAATGTTAGTCAAAAGTTTAATTTCAAACTCACTGTACATATTCACATACATGCATACGTATATATAATAGATATTAGAGTAGGGAACTGTAACACCCCGTAAAGTCCTAGCCTATTTCAGTTCTTTATCGCATGCCAAAAGAGTTTCCAGACTTAAAAATTTCAGCGAAGTGTTAAGACTTAGTCTCATTTTTGGCCTCGACATTTCAATGGTCTAATTTTTATTTTTTCGGCCTTAGATTATCAATTTCTAAATTGATTCATGATCAGGGTTATCTATAGGTCATATCGGGTGAGTTTTGGAATTTTTAGACATCGTTTGAGACACGTTTGGATGACCAAAATAGCAATACAACACGATCAGGACACATCGCGTTAGCTGTCGCATCGTCACCATCGATGCAGTGCATCAGTAATCACATCAGAACCATTGATGTGGTGCATTGCCTATCGAGTCACTGGTCATATTTTGTGTATTAATTTACGGGTTTGTGGGGTAATTGGATCATTTTCCCTTACATTATTCAGCCATAAAATGAAATTAAGCCTCCCAAAGGGCAAAATTCACTCATTTTTTCACAAATTCTCTTAAGAGCAAAATCCTAGTTCATCAAGTCTAAGATTAAGTCCCAAGAATTCACCAAAAATTCTCATGAATTCAACAATCAAGGTATTCTTAGTTGTTCATCCATGGGTTCCTTCCACCCTTGGAGTTCAAGAATCCTTTTTAAAACTTAGATTATGATTTACATTCTTGAATGGAATTTTGTTCATGTATATATTGTTGTGTGGGTTTCAAGTCAAGAATATTATTAGTTTCAAGTGAATAAACTAGAATCTGTGTTGATTTATGTAACCCTCATGTTAAATCCTTGAATTGTGATCTTGGATGTGGTAGTCATGATATTCATATATTGCTCATTCTCATATATAAGATTTATGCGTCCTAGGTGGTTGACAAAATGTCTATGTGAAGGAATTGTGCTTGATAATCTATGTGTGATACTTTTAAAGTTGAGATATTGTTCCATTATCTATGCTATCGAGTCCTGGGGGTATTGAACACTTACAGTAGTCCCAGTCTTTTATATACTCTCGTCCAGTTACTTCATGATATTTAGTTGTTATTCTCATGTATATGAACCCATGCATATTGGCCTAATCTCACCTAGCATACCAGTACATTCAAAGTACTGATGGATACTCTTTCTTTAAGCTATGATGTCTCATATCATAGGTTTGAACGCTCGGGTTCCTAACCATACATAGCCAGATCAGTCTATCAGTCGTAGCTATAGTAGTTAGTCCTCATCCATCGAGGATGTGACACTTATTTAGTTATAGAATTATCTATAGTATTTTTAGCATTTCAGTTATTTTCAGACAATAATTGGAGTTAGTTGGGGCCTGTCCCATCAACTATTTCATTTTAGATAATTAAAGGTTTTTAGACATTTATAGTAGCAGTTATTCTATAGATGTACTCAATATTGATTCAGTTTTATGAACCTTATGGAATTTTCAGTTTTACTTCTGCATATGTTTCCTTATTATTATTCAGTGCTCACAGCAGGTACTAGTCATGGGTTTACTTATGGTCCTTCAAGTTCTTAAGCATCGTAAGATACCCAGGGTGTAGTCTCGGGGAATTACAAACTTGGTATCAAAGCCTAAGGTTCTAAAGTGTCCTAGAGAGTCTGAAAGATGTGTCTTGTGCATGGGTGTGTAGCGCACCACATTTAAGGATGAGAAGCTACGAGATGATTTTAGGAAACGCTCCCATCTTTCAGTGTTCATATCGTGTTTGTGAGTAAGTTATTAAGCTAAACTCTTTGTCTAATACAGATTTTCCTTCCATTTATAGAACATGTCTCTTAGAAAGACTAACGGAAGAGAAAATAGGAACCAGCCAGCACCTCCGCCCATTTAAGAAGACCTCCTGAATGAGCATGTTTCTCACGCATAATTTAAAGAAGCATTCACCACCCTATCCCATTTTGTGGCATTTTAGAATGTTCAACCAGCTGTTGTTCAGGCTAACCTAGTGTCCAATAATACTGAAACTAGAATTCGGGACTTCACCCGAATGAACCCTCCTTTATTTTCAGGATCTAAGTCTGAAGAGAATCCACAGGAATTTCTCAACATGGTGCAGAAGGTAACAGGCATTATAGGGGTTAACTGCTAGTGAGAGTGCTAAGTTATTTGCCTATCAGATACAGGATGTATCTCATACATGGTTTAAGTAGTGAAAGGTAGATAGGGTGAAAATATAGGGCCTACAGAATGGGAGGATTTTGCTACTGCCTTCTCAGATAGGTTATTTCCGTTGGAGTTGAGAGAGGCTAAGGTTTTAGAGTTCATCAACCTAAAGTAGGTCAACATGAGTGTGAAAGAGTATTCCCTTAAATTTACTCAGTTGTCCAAGTATACCCCTCATGTGGTAGCTAATAGCAGGTCTAAGATGAGCAAGTTCATGTCTAGTGTATCTGATAGTGGGGTCAAGGAGTGTAGAACTGCAATGCTGATTAAGGAAATAGACTTTTCTAGGTTGATGATCCATGCCCAACAGATTGAGGAATAGAATACTAAGGAGAATGAGAAGGAGAACAAGAGGGCTAGAACAGGTAGTTTCAATTTCTCCAAGACAAAGTCAAAAGGCGGTAATCGTCCTCAATTTTTCCCAAAATCTTCAGTCCCAACTATGTATATTCTTGGTTTATAACAATGGTTTGGCTGGTTGGAAATGGTTTTAATTGGGAAATAAAGGCGGGGTGTGATAGTTAACCGTGAAGGTGGGAGTCCAACGGATGAACGCTGGAAACTCATGTTTGAAAACATGAGGGGTAGGTTATGGTGACCTTATATTATACTATGAGGTACATGGGAATCCTCTAAGTACACTTTACATATGTATCATGGGGGTGAAGGGTACATGGGAATCCCTTACTCTTATGGTATCTCAGTTCATGCAGCTACATGCATCGAGGCTCGTTCAGGGGGTTACACTGGACCCATATAGCCCGTGGGTGATTAAGGATTTAAGCTACACATACCAGGTTAATGGTTTTAAATTCATGCTAAACCCAGATATATATATGTGTGTGTGTGTGGTTTGTATTCACATGGATGGCTTACTTAGTTTTGTTGAAGGGCATTATTTTATCCTTATCCTGAGTTCATGTTAGCGTTCACCCACTAAACTAACTTTGGGCTGCTGTATCCCCACGCGATGAGGGAACCGGCTGTTCTACTCCTCCTGCTTAGCGATCGTACTTTAGGATCAGTTATTGGATTGAAGTGGTGAGCTTCCATCTTTCCGGAAGGTTCAATTTCATGGATGTTAATCCATACTTTGGTTTATTTATGGATATTGGTTTTGGCAATAGTTGGGGTCATGTCCCAACTGGATTTTGGTATTCTTTTGGTTAGTGGCTTTTGTGAACTACTATGGGTTGGAATGGGCGGAATAGGTATTGGTGTTAGCTTTGGTATTGGGCCTTATACCGTAAGACTAAATTTTTCACTATTCCATCCTCTTTTATTTTGGGATTATATAATTATTATGGCATTGATATAACTCAATCTTGTTATATGTTCGGAATGTATCTGACTTAGGATGTGCGTAGGTCGATTGGGTTTGGTAATGAGGGTGGTCTCTATTCCTTGTTGGGATTGGGATGCCTATTACGACAAGGCCCTTGTTCGGGTTATGTCCATTATCTAAGGCGGAAATTAGGAATGGATATTTTGAGTTCATGTCCTCTTCGGCTTCCCAAGTAGCCTCTTCAACCATATGATTCCTCCATAGAACCTTCACCGACACCATATCCTTGGTCCACAACCATCAAACATGCCGATCCAAGATCTCAATCGAGATTTCCTCATAAGACAAGAAATTCTTAACTGCAACACTCTCGAAAGAAACAACCAAGGAAGGATCACCCACACACTTTCTCAACATCAAAATATGGAAGACCGGATGAATAGAACCCAACTTAGTCGGCAACTCTAACTCATAAGCCACATAGCCTACTTGAATCAAGACAAGAAAGGGACCAACATACCGAGGATTGAGCTTCCCTTTCTTTCCAAACCGCATCACTCCCTTCATGGGAGATACTTTCAAGAACACTAAATTATCCACATTAAAGTCCAACTCCTTAAGCCTCATAGGACTTTTGGCGACTTTGGGCGGCCTTAAGTCTATCCCAAATCACCATTACCTTTTCCATGGCTTGGTGAACCAAGTAAGGACCAAATAAGTTATCCCCACCAACATCAAACCACCCAATAGGAGACCTATACATCCTACCATAAAGGTCCTCAAAAGGAGCCATCCCAATACTAGAGATAAAATTATTATTTTATGTGAAACTATGTGAGTGAAATGATCAACCCAGCTACCATCATAATCAAGAGAATAAGACCTTAGATATCTTCCAAAGTCTAATCATTTTCTCCATTTGACCATCCATTTGAGGATGAAATATGGTGCTAAGGTTCACCTTTGTCCCCAAACCTCTCTACAAAGAATGCCAAAAATGAGACGAGAACTATATACTGCGATCATATATAATAGAGATAGGCACACCATGCTACTTGATGATTTCCTAAATGAAAATCTTAGCATAATCCTCCACCAAATAAGTAATCTTCACTAGAAAGAAGTGAGCGGACTTAGTCTTCCTATTGATAACCCAAAATGAATCAAACTGATTCCGAAGTCATAGAAGATAGAAAATGAAATCCATATTAATTACTTCCCATTCCATATGGAGCAACCTAATCTCAAAAAAACTTACACTTGGCCACAGAATCGAACACATCCCTCTTTATGTTATTCCACTAATAGATTCTTTTAAATAATGGTAAATCTTTATCGGTCCAGGATGAATAGTGTACCTCAACTCATGCGCCTCAATCAAGATCCTCTCTCGCATCCCATCAAAATTTCGAACACACGATCTACCTTGGTACATTAAGATACCGTCACCACCAATCTCAAAAGCTATCACCTTCTGGTGACCCACATCATCCTTGATTCTCATCAGAATTGAATTTGAAACCTGCTTCTCTTTTACCTTTTTACCCAGAAAGTACTTCACCACTTATTGAACAATCACAGTACCATCCTCAGAGTCCAATAGACGAACTCTAAGATTAGCCAAATGATGAATATCTTACACCAACCCTCGCTTCTCCTCATCAACTTGAGAAAATCTCCCTATATATAACCTACTAAGAGTATTAACAACCACATTAGCTTTACCTAGATGATAATAAAGACTCATATCATAGTCCTTGAGCAACTCAAGCCATCTCCTTTTCGTTATATTTAACTCCTTCTGAGTGAACACATATTGCAAACTCTTATGGTCATAGAAGATATCAACATGAACCCTATATAGGTAATGGCACCAAATCTTCAAAGAAAATACTACCGCTAATAACTCTAAGTCATAAGTTGGATAGTTCTTCTCATGTACCTTCAGCTGCCTAGTAGCATATGCCACAACCTTGACCCACTGCATCAACACATAACCCAATACCACACGGGATACGCCACAATAAACAAAAAAGCCATCAGTACCTTTAAATAGGGTCAAAACCAGAGCAGAAGTTAATTTATCCTTCAACTTCTCAAAACTATCCTCACAAGCGTCGGAGCATAGAAACGTTACTTTTTTCTGAGTCAACCTAGTCAATGGAGTAGCAATAGAAGAAAAACTCTCCATGAACCTCCTATGTTAACCGAACAAGCCCAAGAAGTTATAAATATCGGTTGGAGTCATGGGTCTAGGATACTTCTTAACCACCACAACCTTTTGAGGATCCACCATGATCCGTTCACTAGAAATAACATGACCCAAAAAATTACAGCATTCAACCAGAACTCACACTTCAAAAACTTAGAATATAAATGTTGATCCTTAAGGGTCTACAAAACTATGTGGAGGTGATCGGCATGATCCTCCTCACTCTTAGAATAAAACAAGATGTCATCAATAAACACAATGACGAATAAGTCCAAAAACTGACAAAAAACCTAGTTCATAAAATCCATAAATGATTCCAGTGCATTAGTCAAACCAAAGTACATCACCAAAACCTCGAATGACCATATCGGGTTTATAAAGTAGTCTTCGGGGTATCCATCTTCCTAATCTTTAACTGATGATAACCCGATCGAAGGTCAATCTTAGAAAAGTACTTCGCACCCTGTAACTGGTCAAACAAATCATCAATCCCAGAAAGAGGATATTTATTCTTCACTATCACCTTATTCAACTAACGGTAATCTACACACATTCAAAGGGGCCCATCCTTCTTACCTAAAAAGAGTACCAGAGCACCCCACAAGGAAACACTAGGAAAGATAAAACCCTTATCAAGAAAATCTTTTAACTGCTCCTAAAGTTCTTTCAACTCAACTGGAGCCATTCTATAGGGAGGGATAAATATAGGATGAGTGTCCAAAAGAAGATCAATCCCCAAAATCAATTTCCTTACCTAGAGGGACACTAGGAAGATTAGCAAGAAACACTTTGGGAAACTCACAGATTACAGGGATAGATGACATGGAGATACCCTCAGAATTAGATTCTTTAATCCAAACCAGGTGACATAGACATCCTTTGGAAATTAATTTTTGGGCTCTAAGATATGAAATGAACCTTCCCTTAGGCACTAGGGAACTACCTTCCACTCAATCACCGGCTTAATCGGGAATTAGAAACTGACCCTTCAGGTCCTACAATCAAGAGATGCGTAGCACAAATAGAGAAAATCCAACTCTAAGATAACATCAAAATCTAACATCTCTAACTCTATTAAATTAACTAACGTCTCCCCTATCATAGATAGTTACCATGAAACCCCTATAAACTCTCTAGCCACAATAGAGTCATCCACCAGGGTAGACATAGAAAAAGGATCAGGAATACACTCAGGACCAAAACCAAAATAAATATCCACATAAGGGGTCACATAAGAAAGGGTAGACTCGAGATCTAGAAGACAATGCACATCACGAGAGAAAAGTTATAGCAAGCTAATAACAACATTAAGAGACTCTTTTGAGTCCTGTCGGGTGTAAGAGCATAAAGACCATTTAGACCAGTGCTGAAAACAGAAGTAGCATCCTTGGTGCAATAGCTGAAGAAGCAATAATCAAGAAATTATTATCCCCAGTAGCAAAATCATCGGAGGGACAGTTCCTCACAATATCGTCTTGCTAGCCGCATTTATAAAACTTATTTCTCCTCTCCTCACAAAAATCATAGTGCAATAATGACGTCCAAACTATACCTCCTCTCAAAAGATGATATGGTCACTGTCAAAGTATAGTAACCCAACAAAGGTTAGGGTCAAATCCCAAGGGAACACATGGAATAATGGATCTCAGCAATTTTAGTCAGCGACAAAATAAAGAAAGTAAATGAGGGGTTTTGTGTACTAATCTCGAGAAAGAAACTATATCAACTTTGGTTGTAATCAGTAGTAGGTGAACACTAGAATTGAGTTCCCCTTGCTTCTCAACTACGTAGGCTTATCGTACTTTGTTGTACCAACCTATTACTTTACATACAGAATCGATAAATTATATACCTTCTACAATCTTTTAGATAAGCAGAAGGATTTCACCATTTACCTTTTGAGTCTCAAGATGTCTCCTTACTAACCCTTATCTTGATCTGTGTTAACTATTACCTTTAAAGTCTCTAGTTATTAGATAAAATCTAACCATCTTACTTAGATAAAACATAGAAGCGTGGATCGATAGTTAAACTCCAAATTACTGTTGTCTTTATGAAAAAAACAACTCTTAACTAGGAGAATCTAAGTTATTCAAGGCAGCTAGTCAATACTTAAAGCTCAGAAAACAACACCCCCTCCAGTCTTATTTTTCAAAACTAACTGTGTATGATCATAAAGCACAACAATGTGACATAATGGGATCAAGGTATGGCAATTAAATTAGTAACATACAACTACTCATATATACAAGTTATACTACCCTCAAGAAAATAGCTAGCAAAATGACTCAAGTGCCCTCATAATAAGGATGTCGCATTCAATCATATGAAATAATGCATGTCAATGCAGGGAAAGTCCTGAGAAACTCACACTCAGAATACAAGTTCCAATCAATGTGCATCAAATACCATAGACTTCCCATTGTTTTCTTTAACTTAGCATTCAGATAGTCAAGTTAGGATCACTATAGGGCTTTTCTCGGCATGTGATGTAGGCTTGGGGACTGGTATGGTACATATGGAAATATCAAGTGACTAAAACTCCTTGGCACTACACTACCCTTGGGGTCTCACTTTCTAGCCAATTTTCTTTTATTCCACCCTTATTTCTCCTTTTTTTATTCTTTATTGCACATTCAGGTCAGGTGTGGTCTTATTTTTTCTTTTTAATTTTTTTATAATTTTTCCTTTCTTTTTCTTTCCTTTTTCTACCACACCTAGTCCTACTAACTTTTTATCTTATTTTAACCTTCTTTATACCTATTTTACACAACACACCCCTATGATAGCCACCCTCAACTAAGGCATTTTGCCTGAGTTAAGATGTATAATGTCCAAGGAGGGCCAGGGCCAAAATAGGTTCATTGTAATATAAATGGGAAGGTGAATGGTGAAACAAGAAAAATAGGCTTATAAGGCTCAAAATAGGTATCAAGGGATATTATTTACTCATGGAAGGTCATTTAGGCTAAAAGTGGACTAAAAACAAAAATGGTTTGTGATCTTTTCCTAACCGACTATCCTTCAACCTAGGCAAGACTAACCAGGAAAGTTCTGAATTCAACACACAAAGGAAACTTGGTAGTATCTCCCACACATGGCATGTATCAATATTACAAACTACTACCTATTCAGTTCAAGCAATTGTTAGAAAGTGATTATCATGTCCCTAATTCTAATGCCATAACAAGATCCATAATGTCCACACAATTATGGAGGGGTATCAAATTATTTAAAATATGACTAATTCCCTAAATACTTAAAAGTCTCCTAGTTACTCAAAAACAAAACATAATACGAAGTAAAACACAATACGACACAATATTATCCTAGACATGCTAGTTCTACAATCATACCGCGGCTGACAGGAAATAAAGCAAGGTAATAAAAACTCATGGTGGCATAGTATGCCCACCCCCAACTAAAAATTGTTCACTAACCTCAATGCACTAAAATAAAATAAAGGGGAGTGGGAACATACCTGAGACACACTAAGTGCCTGAATCATGAGCATCCCCAGATGAGGGTATATCCACTAGCAAAGGCCATGGTAGTGGCGGTGCACTATGAGAAGATGCACCCACAGCTAGCTCGACACACCTCTACCTATCTATAAATATTGTCTACATCGAATCATGGGTGGCTTTTTCAAGGCTTGCTCATATGGCCTGATTGGATTTTATAATTTTCCCACTCAGCCTCTCTTGGTCCCAACTACTGGGACCACCACATCATCCTTATCCAATAAATCAAAGTGTCTGGGACCAAGCAAAGGTGATGGCTGAATAATTAGGGATACAACTAGAGGGATGGCTAATATGTGGCTCTTAATGAGATAGCATACCTCTGCTCATAAGATATCTACGTCCTCCTTCATATGTCCTAGATCCAGCATCTTAATATCTACAAATTGGTCATCCACACATCTCTTATCAACACCTGGTGCATTTGGTACAATGGCCTCTGTAACGACATCTTCATCAATAGTGTTTACTACAGACACCACTCGCATATCTTCTAGTTGTTGCACTGTCATATACACCACAAAAACTACTTACTCATCATTCAGTTTGAAGGTGATCTCTCCTAAGTACATATCAATCAACACCCTATCATTGGATAGGAAGGGTCTACCCAATATAATGGGGGCTTGACAAGAACCATGAAATTACAAGGGAACATAAGGGATGCCACCCTTACTTCTATGTCACATAAAATACCTATTGGTTTCTTCATAGATGAGTTAGTTATCAATAGTTTGATGGACATAGATTTGAGTTCCCCTATCCCCAATAGCTTATACACAACTAGTGGCATCACATTTACTCCAGATCCTAAGTCACATAAATCCTTCTTAACATTGAAAGGCCCAATAGAACACAGAATAGTGACTGCTACAGGATCCTTCTTATTTTCTACTAATGTTGAAAAGGGGGTCATACTAGAAGGGTGCACATGATCATTGGGCTCGATGACCCAATCCTCACCACTATCATACTAAAAATCATCATTACCTCATGTCAACTTCTAAAATTCTATCTCAGGTGTCTTATTAGTCTTAGTGCTATCAACTTTAAACTCCTTAATAGTAGATATAGGGGGATCATCATTAGTGGCACCAAATTAGTAGTGATAGCTAGATAATGAATTATAGCTGGTGGACTCTGAACTTATTCACTCAGAAGTGTAACAGGTTTTTTTTGTTTGATCATAGCAGACATTTTCCCAAACTGATGCTCTAACTGTTTAATCATAGTGGCATAACACTCCACCTTCTGGCCAACCCTAAAATATCAGCCTAAATCTCCTTAAGACTATTCCCCTGATTTTCTTGACCCTTTACCAATTTAGACAATATTTCTTCCATTCTTAATTTTGTATCTCGTCTGCCAGGTGGAATGTACCTGTATTTCTTCTCATTGTAATCATCTCTCTCATCTCCAGTCACCTTCTTTATTCCTACAGTGATCTCTATATCTATTATCATAGTAGTTTCAACCTTGTTTTCCTTTCCCTTGGGCTCGAAAACCCTTCAATTGATAATCTTAAAACCTAGCCTTTTCTTCTAATGTAGACTCATAAGCTCTAGAAGTTTCACCCTGTGCTCCTACTATATGAACTTTTTTGAAATTCACAGTCATGAACTACTTTGCCAGCAACCCAAGATCAGTCCTCAGTAGTGCAATCTCTTGTGTTATAGAATCATTAGCTACTCTCTGGTCACCAGCAGCACCAATGGCGTAAGTGCTAGAACCTCTATAGGCCTCCTGAGTTTTCCACCCTTGGTTAGTTAGAAGGATCTGGTCTAGAATATCAGAAGCTACATTCCAGTGTAATCTCATAAAAGCTCCTCTAGAGATAGTGTCTACCATAGATCTAGAACTGATGGCCAAGGCTCTATAGAATAACATCAATATGTTCGTCCCTAAAATCTAATAGTTGGGAACCATACCAACTTCTTCTTAAACCTAAACCAAGCCTCATACATGGACTCAGACTGCAGCTACCTAAAATTATTTATCTCATCCTTAAGCTATAACATCCTGTATGGAGGAACGAATAGGTTTAAAATTATCTGCACAACTCCTTCCATGTTGTGATAGATTCTCTTGGAAGTTCCCCTAACCATAAAGATGTTTCTGTTGTAAGCGAGAAAAGAAACAACCTCAATATAAGTGCCTCCTAATTCACCCCTGGATATGTATATAAAGTAAAGGTTCTGGTAAAATTAGCTAGATTCATGTTCGCGTCATCTTTAGGAAACCCTGCTGTCACGACCCAAACTAGGGACGGCCCATGACAGACATCCTGAACCATGAAGAACCCGAACTCCCATCTCTATCTGGAAATCATGCATAACATTTATTTAATAAAAGAAAATGCGGAAACATAATCTTCTACGAAAACATGGTCAACTCTGAATTCAACATAAGTATGGAAAGTGTAAATCAACTATATCTAAATAACATCTGACTCAGTCTGCGAAATCTCTACTATATGAAAATTTGACAACTATCTGAACCTGGGACAAGGCCCCCCAGGAGACCAAAACTGCAATAAGTGACATAATATGAAAAGATAGGCCTTCTAGAATAGAGAAGGCTCACCACTGCATAATTTGATCAGCTGTCTGAATTATCTACTACTTATCTGGACCCCTACACTGAGTCTCAGAACCTGAGAGGTAAGGGGGGTCAATACAGATGTACTGGTACGCAGAGCATATCCAAAATAATCATTTATTAATCAACATATATGAAAGCAATTTAAAATAGTTCATAATTATATCATATAGTAAGAATTCACATGGGTATTTTAAAGACTCTATAAAAATCATCTCAACTCTGAGAAATCTGTGTTACTTCTACGCTAGGTGGTTTACCCTATAACTCTGAAAAATTCCATGGGCTATAGGGAAACTTCCATTAACTCGGAAGCGAATCCCGCAACCCAGGTGTTCCGCAAGGGTCAGAGTCTCTGAATCTACTACGCCACACGTTCGTCGCCAGCGTACAATAATAATCTACCCGTATCGGCAAATACGGTTTTAGGCTAAGAGTTGCTTAAACTCGCACCTTCTTCGGGTAACCACCTAACCCTATTTAAGCATCTTTTTAAAACTCTATCAAAACATACAATCTCTAAAAACATGCTCTGAAAACATAATTTGTTATGGAATAAATACATATGATATCGTCATACCATTGACTTACATGTCATATCTCTGAGCCATTATTATTCTATCATAAATCTCTATTTTCAAGAAATAAGTTTTGGGACCACCATTTCGATAATTCAATTCAAAGAAACTCTTTCCCAAACCTCATGTACACACATGCAAGGAACTCATCTTTGTCAAGCATTTCAATAGTACAATGTGGTCATGTCAAAGTTCCCAATTCACATGCAATTCTTTCTCTTAAATACGAGAACATATTTATATAAAGAAACACCCTCTCAACAATTTCAAATCATGCTCAAATGCTATGATATTGCAAAAACATCTTTCGAATCACAAAACCATAATCTTTAATTCAATACACGAGAGAAAGTTCATAATTTATTCTCTCAACGTTCTTAAATCTCAAATTCCATATATATATATATACATGTAAATCAATTTAGGGGATAGAACCACAAGGTCAAAACAATAGTAACATTAAAACATTTGGAGTACGTAATTTAGAACATAGATTCCAAAACCCCTTTGAAATTCATGCATAAAAATCTAAAAATCATGCTCTAATGGTTTTAAGCCCATGTAGTTTTTTTTAGGATAAACCCCATGTACCTCTATCTAGAAATTTAAAGGATTCTTGTTGATGCCCACGGCTTGGGGATTCAAAATCTTTAATTTATTTTGAAAACCCACGGTTGAATCTTGATTTATTTGGATTATCAGTATGGAACCCTAGAGAGTGTTCTTGCATATTTTTGGTGAATGTATGAGTAATATGCTCAATTGGGGTTGAAATCTCGTGTTTGGACTGATAAGGGTGTGGGAAAATACCCAATATACTCTTAATGAGACCGGTATAAAAAATATAACTGGGAGCCCGATTTCATGGGCCACCATGACGCGCCACTATCGTGGTGGCTCACTGGAAATTGACGAACGGGAATTCAGTCCACTCCGCAATGCGCCACCATCGCGGAGTTCCACTGAAAATTGATAATCGTCATTTACACCCTCTCCGCGATGCACCAAGGACAGGAATGACGGTGTTTTATGATTAGGACTTAAATTAGCCATAACTCCTTCACCGAGTGTCCGTTTTAGACGCATCTTATTTCGACGGAAAACATATTCAATAATCTACTAAATGAAAAGTTGAATCTAAGGGATTCCACCAGAAAAAAAAGTATAAACCATTCTAGTAGCCAATGCTTGATATTTTAGGGAAAAAATTTTGCTAATAAAAACTTTAGGGTGTTACAATATCCCCCCTTGGGAACATTCATCCCCGAATGTTGACGCAGGATACAGACAAGTCTAATTTCAAGCATACTAAGGCATAGAAATAATAAGGCAAGGATTGTACCTTCCATTTTGTCATCCATTGGATCAAAAAGGTTTGGGTATCTAACTCTCATGTCAACTTCTGATTCCCAAGTCCTTTCTTCAATTTTCTGGTTTCTCCACAACACTTTAACTGAGCCTATCTCTTTGTTCCTCAATCTTCTAACTTGCCGATCCAAAATCTCTACAGGCTCCTCTTCATAGGATAAGGAGTCTGTTACTTTAATTTCTTCGATAGGTAATACTAAAGAATGGTCTGCAATACACTTCTTCAACATAGATATATGAAATACCGAATAAATCGAACCTAAACTAACTGGCAATTCTAACTCATATGCAACTTTACCTATCTTTTACACAATCTGATATGGTTCTATATAGCGAGGACTCAGCTTACCTTTCTTCCCGAATCATATGGCTCCCATCATGGGAGAAACCTTGAGAAACACCAAATCTCCAACCTCAAACTCTAGATATCTTCTCCTAACATGGGCGTAGGACTTTTGACAACTCTGAGCTGTCTTAAGTCATTCTCTAATGACTTTCACATCCTCTATTGCCTGATGAACAAGATCAGGCCCAAATATATGTGTCTCACCTACTTCATACCACCCTATTGGTGACCTATATCTTCTCCCATACAATGCCTCAAATGGTGTCATATTAATACTGGAATGGAAATTATTATTATATGCGAACTCTATCAATGGAAAGTGATCTACCCAACTACCTTTAAAATTAATCACGCAGGCTCTCAACATATCTTCAAGGGTCTGGATGGTGCGCTCAGCTTTCCCATCTATCTGAGGGTGGAAAGCCATGCTTAAATTCACTTGGGTACCTAAACCCTTTTGAAATAATCTCCAAAACTATGAAGAAAATTGTGTACCTCTGTCAGATATGATGGACACAGGTGCCCCATGCAAACAAACTATTTCTGCAATGAACAGTTTGGCATAATCCTCTCCCGAATAATTTTTCCTGACAGGTAGAAAGTGAGTTGACTTGGTCAACCTATCTACAATCACCCAATTGGAATCATACTGGTTTAGGGACCTCGAAAGTCCTATAATGAAGTCCATATTAATCATCTCCCACTTCCACAAAGGCAAAGGTATCTCTTGAGAAGAACCACCTGGCCTCAAAAGTTCCACTTTAACTTGTTGACAATTCAAACAGTTGGCAACATAGTTAGACACATCACGCTTCATATTATTCCACCAATAAATAGTTTTCAAATCCTGACACATCTTAGTAGACCCAGGGTGAATAACATACCTCGACGTGTGAGCTTCGTCAAGGATTCTCTTCCTTAGACCATCTACATCTGGTACACACAACCTACCCTGGTATCTCAAAATACCATCACCACCAATTTCAAATGACATTACCTTTTGTTGACCCACATCTTTCTTGATCTGCATCAAGATGGGATCTTTAACCTGCTTCTCTTTAACTTCTGCACAAAGGAAAGATTTAGCTATCACATGAACAACCAATCCTTCATCCTCAGAATCCAAAAGTCCCACTCCTAAATTTTCAAGTTGGTGAATATCCTTCAACATCTCCCTCTTTTCTTTCCCCATATGAGAAAGACTGCCCATAGATAACCTACTGAGGGTGTCGGCTACCACATTCGCCTTTCCTAAATGATAGTGCAAGCTCATGTCATAGTCTTTTAAAAGTTCCAACCATCACCTCTGCCTGAGACTCAATTCTTTCTGCAAGAAAACATACTGTAAACTCTTGTTGTCGGTAAATATATCAATATGTATCCCATGCAAATAGTTCCGCTAGATCTTAAGTGCAAAAACCACAGACGCTAACTCAAGTCATAAGTAGGGTAGTTTCACTCATGCACCTTTAACTGCCTAGATACATAAGCCACTACCTTACTGTGATGTATAAGGACATATCTAAGTCCTACTCGGGATATATTACAGTATACAACAAAACCTTTTGTACCCTCTGGAAGAGTCAGAATAGGAGAAGTAGTCAACTTGTCTTTCAACTTCTCAAAGCTATTCTCACAAGAGTCAGTCCACAAAAACTTCACCTTTTTCTGAGTTAACTTAGTAAGTTCTGCAGCTATGGAAGAAAAACTCTCGACGAATCTTTTGTAATAACTCACCAAACTTAAGAAGCTCCGCATGTTGGTTGGAGTCGTGGGTCTGGTCCATTTTCTCACTGCTTCAATCTTTTAGGGATCAACCTTAATCCCCTCACAAGACACAATATGCCCTAAGAACGCAATAGCATTCAACCAGAATTCACACTTGGAAAATTTTGCATACAATTTATGATCTTTAAGGGTCTGAGGGATGATTAGAAGGTGATTGGCATGGTCCTCTTCGCTCTTAGAATATACCAAAATGTCGTCAATTAATACAATGACAAACAGTTCCAGAAACTGATGGAAAACCCTATTCATTAGATCTATGAAAGTTGCAGGGTCTTTAGTCAACCCGAAGGACATGACTAAGAATTCATAATGGTCGTATCTGGTTCAGAAAGCTATTTTGGGAATATCTAACTCTCTAACTTTCTACTGGTGATATCCCGAACGAAGGTCTATCTTTGAAAAACATTTAGCACCCTGAAGTTGATCAAAAAGATCATCAATCCTAGGAAGGGGATATTTAATTTTAATCGAGACCTTATTCAACTAGCGGTAATCTATGCACATACAAAGGGAACCGTCTTCCTTTCGCACAAAAAGTACAGGTGCACCCTAGGGAGACACACTGGGGAAGATAAAACCTTTATCTAGAAGATCTGCTAGCTGTTGTTTCAACTCTTTTAGCTCTGCAGGAGCCATCCTATATGGCAGAATAGAAATAGGACGGGTATCTGGCAATAAATCAATACCAAAATCTATCCCCCTATCAGGTGGTATTCTTGGGAGATCATCTATAAAGACTTCCAAGAATTTATTCACTACAAGGATAGACTGAAGAGGGAGACTTTCGGCACTAGAATCTTTAACCTGAATAAGATGATACAAGCAACCTTTGGAAATAAGTTTATGGGCCCTGAGGTAAGATATGAAATGTCCTCTTGGTGCTAGAGAATGTCCCTCCCATTCTATCACTGACTCATTCATAAAAGAAAAGGTGACTCTTCGGGTCCTACAATTCAAGGTGGCATAGCACGAATGGAGCTAGTCCATCCCTAAGATGGTATCAAAATCAACCATATCAAGTTTTATGAGATCTGCCTCAGTATCCCGGCTAGAAATTGACACAACACAATTTATATACACCCTCCTAGCCATAATAAAATCTTCCACTGGGGTGGAAACCAAAAAAGGTTCAGTAATCACATCAGGCTCAAACCCAAAACTAACAGACACGTATGGGGTCACATAAGACAAGGTAGACCCGAGATCAAGTAATACATACACATCATGAGAAAAGATTTTCAAAGTACCGGTGACTACATCTGGTGAGGCCTCTGCCTCCTAGCGGTTGGTAAAAGCATACAACCGGTTCTGACCATTTTCAGCGGCTGAAGTGGCACCCTTCTGAGGTAGTGATGCAGATGAATTCGCCTACGACTTGGCTCCTCCAACATTACTCTTTGTTGTGGGAAATTCTCTCTGGATATGGCTTGGCTGGCCGCATGAATAACACACCTGCATCTCCCACAACGTGGATAGAACCAAGTGATCTGGGCTACACTTTCTTGCGACTACGTACCATGCATCCTCGGCCCCTAGCTAGACTGAAAATTCTAGGTGCGCTGCTCAGCTGTGGGACTGGATACTGGAGCACTAGCTTCCGACTTTGCATTACCCTAATTTTTTTTTTCCATTTGTCACCCCAATTACCGCTCTACTGCTAACTATGACTCTGGTCTGTCGCTCTGGCTATCTTTGCCTGCTTGTCCTTTTCCCTAGATTTGGCTATCTTTTTCTTCTTCTCCTCAACTTGCTGCATGTGGACTGATAGTCTAGCAAAGTCCATATCCCTATTCATCATAGCTCCCTGACACTCAAGCACCAGATCATCTGAAAGGACGGAAGCAAACTTCCTTATTCGGTCCCTCATCCTACTCGTCATCTCAGGAGCATAACAAGCCAGCTGGTTAA
Organism: Capsicum pubescens; assembly: GCA_030864215.1. Classification (NCBI taxonomy): domain Eukaryota; kingdom Viridiplantae; phylum Streptophyta; class Magnoliopsida; order Solanales; family Solanaceae; genus Capsicum; species Capsicum pubescens. Next base: position 197,759,469 of record CM061541.1, read on the forward strand.
ACTTTAAAATATACTCCTGAACCACTCATCTTACCCTGCTTAAGGATCATGAACTCCTCTAATTTAACTTTCCTCAGCTCTAGAGGAAAGAATCAATCAAGAAAAGCTTCCACAAACTCATCCCAAACTGTGGATTCAGCACTGTTACCCTTCACATCTTCCCACTCGTTGTACTATTAGTTCGCTACATCCTTAATCCGGTATGATTCTATCTCAACACCCTCTACCTGATCAACATTCATTACTTTGAAAATCTTCTCTATTTTGTCTACGAACTCCAGCGGGTCCTCTTCTACTTAGCGCCAGAGAACTTGGGCGGGTTCATTCTCATGAACTGGCCCACTCTAGTAACTTCAGAAGTAACATAAATAGACTCAATATCCTCTGACCTCGGATTCTATATGTCTACCAGTTGTGCAAGCATGTGAATAGACTGTCTGAATTCAGCATTAAAAACCTCTCCTTCATGAAGCTGAATGCGATTGCCCCCATCCGGGGAGATCTGGGAGGACTGGTCGGTACAGGAGGTACTGCCAGAGTAGGAACAGGTTCTAGGGTATGTGATCTGTTACAGGTCTGCATCCCATAGGTGGGACGGACTTCTTCATCCTGAGCATTAACATTGGTGCGACGAGGAGGCATCGCTAGTTTTTTGAAAATCAAGAGGTCATTGACTAGGGGACAGATTATACTCTGAATCACGAACTAAATCACAAAAATGAGGAACATTCTTAAATGCCTAGTAGCCCCCTACTTATAAGTATGGTGCGCTACCCATAAATAAGACTCTACCTGGCATAATTTCGTAGACACCACAGGACCATGAACCATGCTCTGATATCAAGTTTTTCACGACCCAAACTAGGGCCTGGTTGTGACGGACATCCCGAACCATGAAGTTCCAAAATTCCCTTCTCTAATTGGTAATCATTCACAACATTCATATAATAAAAGAAGATGCGGAAACATAATCTTATACGGAAACATGGTCTACTATGAATTCAACATAAGTATGGAAACTGTAAATCAACTACATCTAAATAACATCTGACTCAATCTGTGAAATCTCTACTACATGAAAATCTGACAACTGTCTCAAACTGGGACAAGGACCCTCAGTAGACGAAAACTGAAATAAGTGACATAATTTGAAAAGACAGACCTTCTGGAATAGAGAAGGCTCACCACTGCACAATCTGATTAGCTTTCTGAATTATATACTGCTTATCTGGACCCCTAGACTGAGTCTCAGAACCTGAGAGGTAGGGGGAAGGAGGGTCAATACAGATGTGCTGGTACGCAGAGCATATCCAAAATAATCATTTCTTAATCAACATATATGAGAGAAATTTAAAACAGTTCATAAATTTATCATATAGTAAGAATTCACATGGGCATTTTAAAGACTCTGTAAAAATCATCTCAACTCTGAGAAATATGTGTTACTTCTGTGCTAGGTGGTATACCCTACAACTCTGAAAAATTCCATGGGCTATATGGAAACTGCCATTAACTCGGCAGCAAAGCCCCTAACCCAAGTGTGCCACAAGGGTCGGAGTCTCTGAATCTACTACGCCACATGGCCGTCGCCAGCGTACAATAATAATCTACCCATATCAGCAAATATGGTTTCAAGATAAGAGTTGCTTGAACTCGCGCCTTCTTCGGGTAACCACCTAACCCTCTTTAAGCCTCTTTTTAAAACCCTATCAAAACATACAATCTCTGAAAACATGCTCCAAAAACATAATCTGTTATGGCATAAATACATATGGTATCGTCATACCTTTGACTTACAAGTCACATCTCTGAGCCATTATTAGTCTATCATAAATCTCTGTTTTCAAGACACAAGTTTTGGGACTACCATTTCGATAATTCAATTCAAAGAAACTTTTTCTCAAACCTCATGTAAACACATACAAGGAACTCATCTTTGTCAAGCATTTCAATAATACAAGGTGGTCATGTCAAAGTTCTCAATTCACATGCAATTCTTTCTCTTAAACACGAGAAAACTTTTATATCAAGAAACACCCTCTCAATAATTTCAAATCATAATCAAATGCGATATTGCAAAAACATCTTTCAAATCACAAAACCATAATCTTTAATTCAATACACGAGAGAAAGTTCAGAATTTATGCTCTCAACGATCTTAAATCTCAAATTTCATACATATACGTATACATGTAAATGAATTTAGGGGATAGGACCACAAGGTCAAAACAATAGTAACATTAAAACATTCGGAGTACGTAATTTAGAACATAGATTCCTAAACCCTTTTGAAATTCATGCATAAAAATCTAAAAATCATGCTCTAATAGTTTTAAGCCCATGTCATTTTTTTAGATAAACCCCGCGTACCTCTATCTAGAAATTTAAAGGATGCTTCTTGATGCCCACGGCTTGGAGATTCCAAATCTTCAATTTGTTTTGAAAACCCACAATTGAATCTTGATTTATTTGGATTATTAATATGGAACCCTACAGAGTGTTCTTGAATATTTTTGGTGAATGTATGAGTAATATGCTCAATTGGGGATGAAATTTCGTGTTTGGACTGATAAGGGTGTGGAAAAATACCCAATATACCCTTAATAAGACCGATATAAAAAATATAATTGGGAGCCCAATTTCATAGGCCACCGCGAATCGCCACAATCGCAGTGGCTCACTGGATATTAACGAATGGGAATTTGGCCCACTCCACGATTTTCCACCATCGCAGATTCCTACTGGAAATTGACCATCGTTATTTACACCCTCTCCACGATGCATCAATGATAGGAATGATGGTGTTTTATGACTAGGACTTAAATTAACCATAACTCCTTCATCAAGTGTCTGTTTTGGACGCATCTTGTGTCGACGAAAAACTTATTCAGTCATCTACGAAATGAAAAGTTGAAATCTAAGGGATTCCATCAGGAAAAAAAAGGATAAACTATTCTAGAAGCCAATGCTTGATATTTTAGGGACAATTTATCTAAGAAAAAACTTTGGGGCGTTACACCTGCAAACACACTCTTCATGTATAAGAGCTGGATCATTGCACTCGATATATTAAATTTAATACATAGGGGTAAAACAAGAGGAATAATGGCTCCAGTATTTGTCGACTCAACATACCGCAGATCCTCTTCATCATCCTCATATGGTTGTAAGTACTGGTATGCTTGGACCACATATGCTTGTCCACCTCGAACTCTATTCTTGTTTTTACCGAGTGATTTTTAATGGTCTACAAAACTAACTCTGCCTCTTGAGCTATCCGTTGGGAAACTTCTAATAGCCTCCTCTTGTTTTAATAATGAGATAACATTACCTCCTCTACTAGCTAATAATATCCTGAACTTCTTCTGAAAGAGGGGAGGCACATCATCATGAACTCCTTCAGGAAAATTATCTCTCTTCAGTTTTGTCATCCTACTAGGTGTTTGTAGGATCCTCCATGGATTTGGAATTAGTGGGCATAAGGGATTGACTCTTCTTTATGTGTTAGGAATACACTGATGTATTCCCAACTAATAATAAAAACAAAAACCCTAAAACTGTAACAACTTCGAATCATAAATCATCACTGTGTTCCCCAGCAACGGTGCTAAACTTTTGAAGACGTTCAAACTACACCTCCTCTCAGAAGATGATAGGGTCACTGTTAAAATATATTAACCCAACGAAGGTTGGGATCGAATCCCAAGGGAACACGTGGAATCATATATCTCAGTAGTTGTAGTCAGTAGGCAGAACAACAAAAGTAAATTGGGGGTTTTATGTAGTAATTTCGAGCAAGTAACTATATCAACTTTTGTTGTTATCAGTCGTAGGTGAACACTAGAATTGTGTTCCCCATGGATTATTAAATCTATAGGCTTATCATGCTTTTTTGAACCAACCTAATACTTTGCATGTAGAATCGATAAGTTATATACCTTCTACAGTCTTTTGAGCGAGCAGAAGGATTTCACCCTTTACCTTTTGATGCGCAGGATTTTGCTTTACTAACACTTTTCTTGATCCTTGTTAACTAATACCTTTTGAGTCTCTAGTTGTTATATGAAATCTAACCATATTACTTAGATAAAACCTAGAATCGTGGATCGATAGTTAAACTCCAATTACTATTGTCTTTATATTTTCCTAGTCACTACTTCTTTTTTGGAGTAAGCAGCAATATCTAGGTGGGATCCTAACGTGTGCACCCATTAAGAAAAATATTATAATGAAGATAAATCAATGCATACATGGTTATCGGTTTAGAATAACAATAGTACTTCCCCTACTTTGCCAATCCGCCAGGGTTTCCACAATCCTAGCTATGGGTTTTTAGTCATTCATGCTTGTGAAGAAATTAATAACATTCATAATCATAAGCATAGAATAAATCACAATGATAATAAGTATAAAAACCCACAACCGTAACTAAATTAATCAACTGAATTCAATACAAGAAAATCCCAAGATCAAAATTGAATATTTGAATCAAAATATGTTTATAGGTATCAAAAGTGTGTAACTCCTACTAAAAAGACATAAAGGGTATTTATAGTACATGAGAAAACCCTAAAACCAAAGCCTAAACAAATAAGAGAAAAAAGGGTCGGTGGCCACATGTGGCTTATACTTGTGCCCTGACCCTGGGTGTAGGTAGTACATGCGGCCAGCAGGGTGAAAGAAGGTACAGGGTGCAGATACTGGATAAAAAAATCCTACAAGTCATCTCTCAAGAATTTGGTCTTCTAACACTTGTTTTAACACTTTGCGGTCCGTAGGTCCTACTTGCAGTCCACATAGTGACTTAGTTAGGGTCGCGAGTCATATTTTCGGCTTTTCTTCAATTATCGAACATACTTTGATCATGAACAAACCAAAAAGTGTCCCAGACATACATAATTTCTCCAAAAGTAGCCAAAAACAACTTTTTCACCTTTTTTATGAACTTAGCATCCAAAACATGATTTCCTGCAAAACATACCCAAAACGCATCACGTCTAACAAAATAACCTTAAAACTTGCATATTTTCCTCATTTTAAGCATCGAATGTGTTATATTTCTGTTACACATCATGCAACTTACCATAAAATTTGCAAAGAGGATATGACATAGCTGACTAGGGCCCTACTGGCCTGAGATTGGTCACTATTCCTTTAGCCCATTGTTTCTCTAAAAAAATTGATCACCGAATAGATTAGGATATGGATCACTAGCCATAGAATATGAACCAAAATTTCCCTAACTCTTTTTAAACTATTTCCCACCATCTCTGTCACTATTCTATTGGACTTTACCCTACTCAGAATACCTAGACCTCTTGTTTTTCCTTTCCCATATTTTGGCTTGTCTCTTCTTTTCATCTTTAACCTAATGTATATACACTACCATCCTAGAGATATCCATATCACTATTCAACAAGGCGGCCTTGCACTCTATCACTAAGTCTCGAGACAAACCCAAAGAAAACTTCCTTATAACATCCCTCATGCTAAGCACCATCTCAGGAGCATAATGGGATAACTAATAAAATTTTAGGACATACTCTTTTACAGTCATCGTACCCTGTTTTAGATTCATTAACACCTAGCATTTGCCTCCCTCAACTCCTGAGGAAATAAATGATCTAAGAAGGCACCCAAAAACTCATTCCATAGTTCCAACTCCACATTATCACCCCTAGACTGGTTTTACTCCTTATACCACTGATATGCCACATTCTTTACCTGATATACGATAAATTCCTCCCCCTCAGAGTTAGAAATATACATAACTCAAAAAATCTTCTCTATCTTATCTATGAATCATTGAGGATCCTTTTCAACCTTAGAGCCAGTAAAGGTTAGAGAATTAAGCCTTATAAACTGCCTGACTCGAGTAATCTCAAAAGAACTTATAGCAGTACCCGACTGATGTGACTGAGGTGTCACCAATTGGGTCAACAAATAAATAGATTAATGAAAATCAACATTAGAAATATCTCCTAAGTCGGTGGGACATGATCATCATCAACTCGAGGAAATCGAAGAGGACTGGTAAAGACTAATGGAATTCCACGTCAGATAGTACAATAATAAGATGGAGCCCTAGATTAGGTCTAAACTCTATAGGTAGGATGACTTATGTCCACACTATCCTCGGGTGGGATAGAAGAAGTACTACGAGCATAAGATCTTTGAGGAGGCATGACCTAAAATGCAAACAAATGGAGATTAGAAGATTTTTAAGAACTTAGACTCTATATCCTGAAAGTAAAACACAAGAAAGAAAAATATTTTTAAATGTCTCGTATCCTTTTCCTCATTAATATGGCACGCTACACACCCATAAAAAAGACTCTATGATACAAGCCAAATGGCCTACGAGTTGTTAGAGAGCATGTTTATAGGTCAAATTATACTTGAAGACTTCTTAAGGGCTATCTAAAGGCATCATTTGGATGATTATGATGACCAAGGAAACTTAAGAGACATTAGACAGTCCAATGGAAGACAAAACGGGGCTAGAAAGCCCCTGAAAGAGGAGATGCACCACCATCACTTTGGAGGTGTGTCCAACCCTCTATAGATCCTCTAGAACAGGTAAAAACATCATATTATACCCTTGGGGTGTGCCCCATGTGCTCCCCATATGCTCAACCAAGTGCCTAATGAGCTTCTATGCATTTTCCTTTCCTAAATGGGTCGGGTTTAGGCCCATATGATCTAATAACCTAGCCTAGACTATAAATAGGACTTCTTTTCATTTAGTAAGTAGTTTATGTTGAATTATGAATTTGAACACTTGTGAGAGTGTGAGGCAAGCGTGGATTCGGTTGTGTTGACTTTTTGCTTAGAAACATGGGTTGCTTGGGAATCAATTCCCTTGAGGTTTATATAAGATTTAAGTGCTTTGTTTATTTTAATTGAATGAGGGTTTAGGGTTTGATACACCTTTTATTTTCTATCAATTTCTTGCATTGTATCTATCTTATTGCTTATATATCTATCTTTAGCTTTCATATTTGTATCGTAGTTTAGTTTTTGATTCTGTACTTTTTTTGTGTATCATTTGGTATCAAGAGCCAAGATTAGAATCATTCCCACGATTCTAGTCTTAGGTTTATCTATCTCAAAAATCAACAAAAAAGAGAGTCAAAATTTTGAAAATCTAAAAAAAAAAATCACTATTCATGTTTTTGTCTTTAGGTCAAATTTTGGATTTGACCTAAAGAGAGGAGTCCAGTTTTGGATTTCCCTCTTAGAGTTCCATCGGCTCCCTCTTGTCTTTCTGGACCTCCTCAAGTTGATATGATAAATGTTGAGTTTTGTTAGTCTATGATGTTGGCACAATCGATAGCTTCTTAGGCCGAGCATGGTGCCTCTATTACTCCATCTTCTAAGGCCACAAGGGTTGGCCAATTTATGAGGTTGAACCCTTCTATGTTCACTGGTGTTAAGGTTGAGGAGAATCCTCAAGGTTTTGTTGATAAGATAGAAAAAATCTTCCGCATTATGCATGCTACGAATGTGGAGGGTGTCGAATTTGTTGCCTGACAACTGAAAGATGTTGTGTACCAATGGCATGAGGAATGGGAACATTCTAAGGGTGACGATGCTGAGTCAACCCTATGGGATAATTTTTTAGTATTTTTTTGGAGCTCTTCTTTCCTCAGGAGTTGAGGGAGGCAAAGGTGGAAAAGTTTGTTAACTTAAAGCAAGGTAAGATATTAGTCAAGGAGCATACCTTGAAGTTTTACCGGTTGTCCTGGTATGCTTCGGAGGTTGTTTCTAGCATGAAGGCTAGAATAAGGAAGTTCACTTTTGGATTGTCTCGAGATTTGATTTTGGAAAGTAAGGTTTCCTTATTGAACAAAGACATGGACATCTCCAGGTTGGTTGTGTATATGCAGCATATTGAGGAAGACAAAAAGAATCAAGTAGAGAAAAGAGAAAGGCAGAGCAAGAAGTTTAGATTTTTTTAGCAGGGTGGTGGCCAACAGCAGAGTGGCAGGGATGGTGGAAAGTGGTCCAAGAAAAAGTGGAGCAATTTCAGGTCTTAATCAATGACTAGTGCTCCCAGCCCAAAGCTGTTGGGTGATAGACGTTTTCACGGTGGTGATAATTTTAAGGCACAAGGTGCCCAATCTCAGGCTAGTGAGGGCCGGTCAGCTCCATCCTATCCTTCCTGCTAATTTTGTGGGATTGCTACGAGGCTACTATGTGAAGGAAAGGACAAGTGCTTTAGTTATGGTTATCTAGGGCACATGATAAGAAACTGTACTATTGGTAAGGTTTATTCTGGGGCAAATAAGGTTCCTGTTACCTTTACTTCAGCTCTGGCACCAAAGGATGCACCATCTGACTTCGACACTAGTTGAAACTGACTCTATGCTCTCATTACCCATCAGGAGTCTGAGGCATCGCCCGATGTCATTACTGCTATATTGAAACTCTTTTACCGTGATGTGTACTATTTATTGACCTGTAGTCCACTCTTTTATATGTGACCCCATTTATGGCTATGCATTTTAGTTTTGGTCCCGAGTGTATTTCAAACCCTTTTTCTATTTATAGTGAAAATCTTTCCCCGTGATGTGTACTATTTACTTGACCCAGGGTCTATTCTTTCATATGTGACCCTATTTGTGGTTGTGCATTTTACTGTCTATCCTGAGTATATTTCAGACCTTTTTTTCTATCTCTACCCTGGTGGGCGATTTTTGGTGGCTAGAAGTATCTATAGAGGTTGTATGGTATCTGTGGGTATTCGGGAGACTTTGGTGGATCTTTTTGAGTTAGACATGGTTGATTTTAATGTCATATTAGGGATTGATTAGTTGCACTCATGCTATACTACTCTAGACCAACGGACCCATAAGGTCATCTTTAATTTCCCTAAAGATCTGGTTATTGAATGGGAGGGTGGTTCCCTAGATCCTAAGGGTAGGTTCATCTCATAGTTTAAAGCCTGGAGATTAATTTCCAAGGGGTATCCATCATCTAGTTCGGGTTAAATATTCTAACTCGAAGGGTCCTTCCTTACATTCTATCTTGATGGTGAATGAATTTCCTGATGTCCTCCACAATAACCTTCTTGGTGTTTCTCCTAATAGAAAGATTGATTTGGGGATTTATCTTGCTCTGGACACTCATCCTATTTATATTCCCTCGTATGAATGGCGTCGGCTGAGTTAAAAGAGCTTAAGGAGAAATCAAAGGATCTTTTGGACAAGGGTTTTATCCGTCCTAGGGTGTCTCTATGGGATGCACTAATGTTATTCATGCATAATAAGAATGGTTCCCTTCTTATGTGTATTGATTATCGGTAATTGAATAAGGTAACGATAAACAATAATTACCCTCTTCCAAGGATAGATGATTTATTTGATCATCTTTAGGGTGCTAAGTTTTTCTCTAAGATTAATCTTCGGTCTGGGTATCATCAGCAAAAGATTAGGGAGGTGGATATTCCTAAGACTGCCTTTCGTACTCGGTACGGGTATTTTGAGTTCTTTCTTAGGTCTTTTAGGTTGACTAATGCCCTGGCGGTATTCACGGACTTGATGAATAGAGTCTTCTATTAGTTTATGGATTTGTTGGTGATTATCCTCAAAATTAATATTCTGGTGTGTACTCTAATTGTGAGGTGGATTATATCAATCACCTCCGCATTATATTGCAGACCCTGAAGGATAAACACTTGTATGCCAAATTTTTTAAATGTCAATTCTAGTTAAACGCTGACACTTTTTCTAGGTCATGCCATTTCTAGTGAAGGGATCATGGTGGATTAACAGAAAGTTGTAGTGGTTAAGAAGTGTCTTATACCTACGACTCAAACCGATATTTAAAGCTTCTTGGCTTTAGCCGATTACTACAGGAGGTTTGTAGAAAGTTTTTTGGCTATAGCTATCCCGTTGACTAAGTTGACTTAGAAGAAGGTTAAGTTCTTATGGTCTAATGCGTGTGAGGGTAGTTTTGAGAAGCTACAGGATAATCCAAATTCAACACCAGTCTTGACTTTGTCAGAAGGCACAGATGGTTTTATAGTCCATTGTGATGCGTCTTGTGTGGGGCTTTGTGGCATTTTGATGCAACATGGCAAGGTGATAACTTATGCCTCCAGATAGTTGATGGTGCATGAGAAAAATTATTCGACTCATGACTTGGAGCTGTTAGCTGTGGTATTCTTTTTAAAAATCTAGAATCATTATCTGCATGGAGTGCATGTGGATATCTTTTTCGATCATAAGATCCTGTAATATATATTTTCTCAAAAAGAGCTGAACCTCAAGCAAATGAGATTTCTTAAGTTTCTTAAGTATTATGACATGAGTTTTCACTACCATCCAGGTAAAGTTAACGCTATTGGTTATGCTCTTAACAGGTTATCCATGGGGATTCTAGCTCATGTGGATAAGGGAAAGTGTGAATTACTGAAAGATGTTCACCATTTGGCTAATCTGGGAGTGGGAGTTTGCCTTTTAGACTCTAAGGATGGTGGTGTGGTTATGTAGAAGGTGGCACAGTCGTCCCTGGGTGCTGAAGTAAAGGAGAAGCAAGTGTTAGATCCTATCTTGATGAGGATTAAGGGTGATGTAGGTGGGCAGAAAGTAATGGCCTTCGAATTAGTGGTGATGATACCTTACGGTACCAAGGGAGGTTATGTGTTCCAAATATATATGGTTTGTGAGAGAAGATCTTGGCTGAGGCGCATGAGTTGCGTTATTCTATCGATACCGGTTTGATAAAAATGTATCATAAGCTTAAGAAGATGTATTGGTGGAACAATATGAAGTGGGATGTGGCTAGTTTTGAGGCTAAGTTCATAGTGTGCCAATAAGTGAAAGTTGGGAACATGCGGCCCAGAGGATTGTATCAAAAGATTGAGTTGCCTGTGTGGAAGTGGGAGGTAATCAATATGGATTTCATTATCAGTCTTTCTCTATCTCAAAATCAATTTGATTCAATTTGGGTCATCGTAGATAGGATAACTAAGTCTGCTCATTTCTTGATAGTGAGAACAAATTTTCTGCTAGAGGATTATGCGAGGTTGTGTCTTCATGAGGTTGTAAAGTTACATAGGGTCCCTATTCCTATTATCTCAGATCGTGGTATGCAGTTTTCATTGCACTTTTGGCGGTCATTTCAGAAAGGTTTGGGAACCAAGGTGAGTCTGAGTACTGCTTTCCACCCATAGTCAGATGGCCAAGCAGATAGGACTATTCAGACATTAGAATATATACTTAAATCTTGTGTGATTGACTGTGGTAGTTGGGTTGAGCATATGCCTCATATAGACTTTACGTATGGCAATAGCTACAACTCTAGGATTAGAATGGCTCTATTTGAGGACTTGTATGGTAAGAGGTGTAGGTCACTGATCGGGTGGTTCGAGGTGGCGAGGCGGAGATGCTTGGACCAAATTTGGTTTACCAAGCCATGGAGAAGGTGAAGGTGATTTGGGATAGGCTTAAATCCATCCAAAGTTGCCAAAAATCCTATAAGGATGTGAGGTGTAGGGAGTTAGAGTTTGAGGTTTGGGATAGGGTATTCTTAAAGGTATCCCCTATAAAGGAAGTGATGTGGTTTTAGAAGAAGGGGAAGCTTAATACCTAGTATGTCAGTCCGTACCTGGTTTTGAGAAGGATTGGAAATGATGCGTATGAGTTGGAGTTGCCTTCTAGTTTGAGCTCCATTCACCCGGTGCTCTATGTGTCTATGTTGAGGAAGTGTATGGGTGAGTCATCGCAAATTATACCTATCAAGGATATTGGTATTTTGGGTTCCATGTCTTTTTAGGAGGTCCCGATTGAGATCATGGATTGGCAGGTTCATCGATTATGGACCAAAGACATAGCTTCGGTAAAGGTTTTGTGGAGGAACCACAAGGTTGAAAAGGCTACTTTGGAAGCTGTAGAGGACCTGAATTCTAAGTATCCATTATTGTTTTCCGCTCTGGAAGATCGTGCATAAGGTATGTATAATTCTTAACATCTTTATTTTCTAACTTAGTTAACGTAAGAGTAGAGGTGTTTGGGGTTTGATCGTACTAGTCAATGGCGTGTTCCATTATTTGGGGATGAATGATCCGAGTGGGTAAGAATTGAAACACCATGGGTTTTGGACCTTGAAAATTTCCTAAGCTTTAAGCTCATTTTCCTATTGACGACTTAACCATATGAGTCGTATGGTGTGCGTATGGGTTGGGTGACCCAAATTATAAGGTGTCCAGTGGATGGTGGTTGGGTTTCAGCTGTGGTTATGACTTGGTGGTATGGGTCGTTAGGGGTGGTGATGGGTTGTTAGGACGATCCGTCATCAAATCAAAAACTTAGTTACTTCACTTGCATCTGAGTACGAGTGGCTCACTAATAGCCGTGAAGATAGGATACTAGTGGAAGGTTGAGTCGTATGTTTTCCAGTTTCCAACCCTTTGGATTCTATCTTGGGTATGTCTAGGCCATATGCGTCGTATGTCTTAGTAACGAGTGAGATCAGGGAGTCATATGGTGGATAGTATATCGGCATTCAACTGACTGTCTTGGTGAGACTCAATGGTATAAGTCGTATGTTGTGGTCATGAGACATGGGATCAACTCATAACCACCTGTAGTATAGGAACCACAAGGTTGAAAAGGCTACTATCAAAGTTGTAGAGGACATGAAGTCCAAGTATCCATTCTTGTTCTCCGATCTGAAAGATCGTGCATAAGGTATGTGTAATTCTTAACATCTTTCTTTTCTAACTTAGTTAAACGTAAGAGTAGAGGTGTTTGGGGTTTGATCGTACTAGTCAATGCCTTGTTCCATCATTCGAGGATGAATGATCTAAGTGGGTGAGAATTGAAACACCCTGGGTTTTGGCCCTTGGAAAATTCCTAAGCTTTAAGCTCATTTTCCTATTGACGACTTAACCATATGAGTTATATGGTATGGGTACAGGTCAGGTGACCTAAATTGTAAGGTGTCCAGTAGATGGTGGTTGGGTTTCTCCTGTGGTTATGACTTGGTGGTATGGGACGTTAAGGGTGGTGATGGGTCGTTAGGGCGATTCGTCATCAAATCAAAAACTTAGTTACTTCACTTGCATCTGAGTATGAGTGGCTCACTAATAGCCGTAAGGATAGGCTACGAGTGGAAGGTTGAGTCGTATGTTGTCCAGTGTCCAACCCTTTGGATTCTATCTTGGATATAACTAGGCCATAATGAGATCAGGGAGTCATAGAGTGGATAGTATGTGGGTGTCCAACTGGCTGTATTGGTGATGACTCAGTTGTATGAGTCCTACGTTGTGGTCACGAGACACGGGATCGACTCATAACCACCTGCAGTATTTTTTATAGTTTTAAGTTGGGGCATTCTGGACATTTTTTCTTTTAACTTCCTTTGCACCAGAACTTAAAACACCTTTTGAGACTTCATTGACCTATTATTCCAAATCAAATACTCTTAAAATCTCTCTCAAACTCCCTTTCGGGCAAAAGGCAAGGGTTTCATCAAGATAATCAATTAAGGCTTTGAAGGGTGGTTTCTCTCTGTCTTCCTTGGTATCTAAGTCATGTTACTCCTCCCTCATTGTTATTTTATAAAGAGCATGTGTTTTAGTGTATGGTTTTCATGGTATTATAATGGTTTTGCGATAATGGGTTGGGTTTTTTATTCACATGGTTGTATAGTATTTCTCATGGTTTAATTATGGTTTTCTTTGTTTTAATTATGGTTTTCCATATGTGGGTGCATGAGAATGGTGATTTAATTGATGGGTCATGGTTGAGCCCTAAATTTGATGATTTTGACTTTGATAATGGCATGCCCTCAACATGTTTGTGAAATTGTCAATGAGAAGGATTTTGTCACATAGTTTGACTATTCTTGAGTCCTTGCATTGCATAAATGGTTAAAGGAACATGAATTGGTTTTAGATGGTTTCATATGATTTTGAAAAGGCCTTGGTGGTCATGGTTTGATTATAAATGGTTTTGGTTAATTGTAAACGATGGAGTCTAATTTGGTTTAACGGTTTATATGGCATAAGGTAATAAATTTGTAAACTCTAATTTTGGCATGAAGATACCAATAGTTAATGCCAAATAAAAGACTCCTTGGTAAATGGTTAGAAATGTGTAAATGGTTATAATATGGGCTTAAAGAGGGTCGAATAGCAAAGTCGTGGAAGGTGGGTGTCCCGAGGGAACCAATATTAGAAACTCATGTTTGCCAATGTAAGGGTGGTCTTGGTGACCATGTGCATGATGTTACACTTTATATTTCAGGAGATGTACTAGTTATCTTAGGTTCTTTTCTTCGATCGTGTGGCTAACATGCACTGGGGCCATTTCAGTAAGGGGAGCTGAACCCATATAGCCAGTGGATGGTTTTAGGATGGTCAAGCTACTCATCCTAGGTTAAGGTTCTAAATGCATACTAAACTTTGTTCCTCACTCTGACACGATATATATATATATACACATATTTATATGATTGTTTATGGTTATTAATTTGGTTGTGAAATAATAGCATTATCTTATCTTTATTCCTAAGTTACATGCTAGCGTTCACTCTGCTAACCGTCTTCGGGCGTTGTACCCCCATGCGATGCAAGAACTACCATTCCCCCTGCTCAGTGACTTGGATTCAGGGACAACTTTAAGTCAAATTAAAGTGGTAAGATTTCATACTCTGGAAGGATTCATTTCATTCTATGGACTTTTTTTCATTATTGTTATTTCATTGGTTTTGGTTTTGGCTATGGTCGAGGGCATGTCCCGACTGACTGTTCTTTGATTCTAGTTAGAGGATTTGTCAGACTACTATAGAAATGAGCGATGTCGGTATTAGTGTCATCCTGAGTATTGGTATTATCATTGGGATTGGTATTGGTTGGACATTTGGTTGTGGTTGCTTGGTTATGATTATAGACTTACTTTATTTCCTTTGGACTTTTATTATTTTATCTTATTATATGTTCAAAATTCATCCGACATGGGGTGTAAGGTGGTCAATGGTGGGGTATTGGGGGTGGTCTTCGTTCCAGGTTGGACTTGAGATATCTGACACGACTAGTCCCTGGTTCGTGTCATGTTAGAAAGGTATGTGAATTTGAGGGAGTATTCTTTCACTGGCATAGAACCTTTCTTGAGGTTTATGAACTCCTCTTCCTTAGCCTCCCTCATCTTATGAGGAAAGAAACTATCTAGAAAAGTTATCTGAAACACATTCCAACTTATTGGAGTTGCATTCTCACCCCTGCCTTCCTTTCATTGGGTAACCCAGTCACAAGCAATATCCTTCAGTTGATAGGATGTTAGTTCCACACTCTCCACCTTAATGACATGTATAATCTAGTGATTTTCTTAACCTCATCAATGAAAAACTATGGATCCCCATTCACCTTTGAACCAAAGAACTCTGGTGGGTTCATCCTTATGAAATCTCAAACTCTGGCTATAGCTAAGTTGCCATTCTGTTGAATTGAGATTGTCGCTAATTGATTACCCTGAGCATTTCATAGTTTGAGCTAACACCTAAAAGGCAGCCCAAAACTCAGCATGAAATATATTTTTGTTCAAAGGACCTACAGGTGGTGGTGGAGATGGATGGTTTCTATTTCTATGGATGTAAGCACTGTGATGAGTCATTCTCTGTCACATGAAAGCTTGAGTTAGAAAAGAAAGACATAACTCCCTTAGCATGATATAGATCGTAAAATGAAGGATAGTTCATAATAATATATCATAGCCTTTCACTCATAAGTGTGGTTCGCTTCACACCCATGATTGAGACTCTACATAACGCTGCTTGTTAGACTCCTTAGGACTCTTAAAACCTTAGGTGTTGATACCAAGTTTGTAATGATCCGAGACAACCCCTGGGTGTCATACAGTTCTAAGGACTACAAGTAGTCCCAAAGCTAACCCACGGTATCTACTTTGTGTTATATCATGATAAACTTACTTAAAACATGAACGGAATCTTTAAACTAATAGTCTGAATTTATTTGATAAAAAATCTTGATAACGCAATATGAACTAAACATCAACTGAAATATGCAAATATCTGGAAAAAAACTACCAAGTCTTGACAAGCCTCTAAACATAATGAAGAGTTATTGCGACAGACCTTAGCTGACCCAAAAAACATAAAATATGAATATACCTATAACTGAGCTACTAGAAGAAAACATAATACAATTCCTAAAACATGAGAACTCACTAACTGGTAGGAGGTAGGAAATAGTGGTCGTGGCTAATCAGGATATTGATGGAGAACAGCAGAAACTAAATCACAATAAGATGCAAAGCACAAAAATTATGTTGTCAGTACTTCTAGAATGTACAGAGTAAATGGGGGTGAATGCAATAAGAAAAAAAATTATATAAATCATAAGCTCAAAACATGAATGCTAATTGTAGATAGACTTACCATTTAAATAAAATTGAAAGCTGAAATATCATAAAGCATAAGTAGTAAAGTAAAATCTAGTAAAGCCAGTGAGTAGTTACACTTAGTTTCTAAAATCAATATTTATGTAGGAGATTCTTACAATCGACATGCCCCATTTGACCAACATGGAGCCTAAATTGTAACCCTTGTTGGGAGGATATTCAATGCCTTGTCCGGGTAAAGAACCATGATTGGCGTAAATTCACTCATGAGAAGGAAGACACTCTCAACTAACGATGTCTTCCTCCAAAGGGAGACACTTTTAATAATAAAGACTCCCTCCTTAACCTATGGTGGCATATAGATTTGGAATTTGAGTACAGTTAACCCGCATTCTGTCGGTGATAAGTACTAATTCTAAACCATATTAGTACTCATAATATATGAAATCCACCATAAAGTAAACATATAGGTTTATGAGTCTGAAAACCAATCATGTTTTTGTTTATATTTCATATTCGTAAGTATATGTGAATTTTATATTGAATCTGAAATCGTAAGTCAGAATTTCTTATAAATTAAGTGAATTATACTAAAATCATATGGATTTACCAACTCATTGTATTTCATATCAAAAACACTATAAATTTAATTCATAGGAAACACGAATAAATCATGAATTCTTGTAATAAAAGTAATTTAATTTATAAGGGGGCATCATAGTTCAAAATCATCCAAAGTGGGTATGAACCCTATTAACCAAATTCGTAAAATCATTTATGAAAATAAAGTTCTTGGGCACAAGGGTGAAAGTAAACCCTTGTTCAACCTCACATACCTGAACTTATTGATTTCTTGAAAAGAGCTTTGAGTTTGGAGCCCTTTAGGAGGAATGTTGGCATAAACTCCTTCTTTTGTTGTTCTTGAGAGTTTGGGATGAGAAGTTTTTGGTATTGAATAAGGAAATGTTTTAGTATAACTTATAGGATCATTTAGGATATAAATGACCAGTTTTTCCTCAAAAAGCTGAAGGAAAATAAAATTCTAGGATCATCATGATCATTGGCGTATCGCGCCAAACTAGTGGTGTGGAATTCCCTTATTATGGCATCCCACAAGCATGGAACGCTTCTATCGTGTTATGCCACTGGTTTTCACATCTGGGTAGTTCCTTGCCTCCGTGGTACGACCTAAACGCAAACCCTTACTATTTTGGGGTTACACTTAGCATTGAAACTCATTCCAAAAATTCAAGATAGTAATTGTCCCGTTATCATATCTAATCATCATTCAACCTTAAAATCACATCAAAATACTGGAGCTATCAAAATAAAATCATTGAACTTATGGGGCATAACAAGAGTGTATAACTAATATAAGCATTAGTTATACATATGTTGAGAAAGTATACCAAACAAGGAATAGTAATACACAAAACTAATGCATGCATTACATTCTCCAATACACTCTACCAAAAAACCCTTAATTACTCTCAAGTATTAGTTATACATATATTGAAAAAGTACACCAAACAAGAAACTAGTAGTACACAAAACTATTGCATGCATTATTTTCTCCAATACACTCTACCAAATGACACCTATGTATTCTCTCCATTCAAATTATTTATGTGCCTTTCTTTCACACATTTTTAGAAAAATATTACTCTTTCCATTCCACAAAGAATAACCTATTCCTTTTTAGTCAGTCTAAAATAGAATGGCCTCTTTTTTGGCAATACTTTATTTCTAACTTTCACGTGGTATGCTTTAGACCATAAGATTAAAGGATATTTTTGTATATTTTACATAACTTTAATGTAACATCACAAAATTAAAAAGTCTTCTTCTCTTCCTTAAACTCCTTACCAAATCAAAATAAGTCATTTTTTTCGAAATGGAGAGATTACTAATTAGAAAGAGTTTTAAAATTATTTTATTGTTACCTATTTTAAAATATACTTTCTTTTTATTATATCTACTTCATCACCATATTTATAGTATTCAAAAATAATTATTATTAAAAATAAAAAAAAATAATTAAACATAATTATATTTAAAAATTACAACAAATAATTTGTAACGGGAGAATAATATTCATCACTTTCATTATTGGAGAGAGTTGTGGATGTGATTACTTTTTGTAAGGATATCTAGCATCTCAGATATTATATGAATAATATAGCTTATATAAGTAGACGTGCTAATACATGTAGTCATACTTTAGCTAAGTTTGCTCATCTCTAGTGCATGAAGTCTCTTGACAAGAAAACTTTTCAATTTGATTGTTAACTAGGCTTCCTACTGCTTTGTAGGATTGATTAGTTTTTTATTGTCACAACTCGAACCAAGACCTGGCCGTGACGGGTATGTCAAGCCCACAATGGAATGGAGACCACCCTATTAGCAAACCCTATAGCACAATAATAACAATAAAGATGAAGAGAAAGTCCAAATCAAGATATAAATAAAAAGATGAATAGATAT
Organism: Capsicum pubescens; assembly: GCA_030864215.1. Taxonomy (NCBI): domain Eukaryota; kingdom Viridiplantae; phylum Streptophyta; class Magnoliopsida; order Solanales; family Solanaceae; genus Capsicum; species Capsicum pubescens. The sequence continues at coordinate 197,778,320 of CM061541.1, forward strand.
CTTAAGTGAAAACTAAGAGTCAATCAATAATCAACCCAAACTTGTCCACAATAGCCTCTAAAACAAGAATAACAACTACGTCCGTACATACCCTCGACTATGACCAAATATAATCCAAGAATAACAACTACGTCCGTAAATGCCCCCGACTATGATCAAAAATAATCCATAAGTATTGAATCAATAATGAAAGAACAATGGAATGATAATGCCTTTTGAAGGATGGAGGCTCACGACTTCACATCAACTCAATAGACGTGCTCAACCACCTAGAGCTGCACAAGAGAAATAGAAAAGTTTTCAAACTCTACATCATGAAATGATGTAGCATCCTAGGATGGTCAGTGGAATAAGCATTGACATGTAACTCAAGGAAAGTGATAACATAATATCATGTGTCATACTCAAAATCAATCAAAACCGCATGTACACATTCATATATATATGTATAGGATGACGCGATAGGTTAAGGGTTATAAACATGAGAGTTTAAAAATTATTAACCTAGACTATGTAGCTCGATCTGTCCTAAAGGCACCCATGGTCTATATGGGTTCAACTTCCCCTGTTGAAAAGGCCCTAGTGTCAGTTGGCCGCATGAACCAACGAAAACCAAAAACTAAAGTCACTATGGTAATAGTCATCCCAAAAAAATATATTAAGTGTGAAAAAGTACACAGTCATATAGACCTCCAATTTCGGCAAACGTGATTTTCAATATTCGTCCCTCCGAAAGTACCCCTTTACGGTGATCTACACAACCCCCTTTAAGCCCACATTAAAACTCTTTTCATATAATTTCAACCATTAACCCAGGAGTCATTCATTAAGCCATTTACCACTTGTTATTGTCATACCAATATGCTTACAAACTAAATTAAACATGTCAAATCAATCCACACAACCACATTGACTCCCAAGTTCCATTTAAATCCAAACCATGGTCACCAAGATCATCCAAATCTATTTTTATATTAATTTATCCATTAATGCAATGCATTGAGTTTAAAATTAAGTTAAATCATTCAAATTTACAAAGTGGGTTGAGGTTCATGCAATTTCAAGCCAAAATTCATTCAATTTGAGGGAACCCATGATCCCATTCCAATTATTTAAATAATGTACCAATTCAGTCCCAAGAACATCAATTTAAAGCATGCATAATCAATTAAAAATATAAGACAAGTAATTCAATCAGTAACAACCAAAATCCCTCAATCCAATTTCAAAATCCACAATTTAAATCACAAAAAAATCCATTTAATTCATGCCACAATGTAAAATTAAAGATTAAGGAAGAGAAACATTCTTGAAACACACAAGAAATTGAAGTCAATTTGAAGTTTGTAGCATGGAGTAGTGATTTCTCGAAAAACCCTTGAGCTTTCTTGGGTGGAGAGTTTAAGATGAATATAGTAAATTTTGATATTTGAAAAATAAAGGAAAAGGGTCCTCTTTATCTGTATAAGTCGTGGAAAGGGTGAAAAGACCCAAAAGCTCCATAGCCCAAGTACAAAAAATAAAACTGGACAAAATTAATCCATCAGTGTGGCACGATGCTATCACGGAGGGTATCCTCTGTGCCATGCCAATATCACGGAGGCTAACCTCTGTGGCATGTCAATATCGCGGACCCTCACTACCTAGGGGTCCTGAAATGACCCTAAACTCCTTCCAAAAATTCCAAAACTTTCCCATATTATCCTTTTAACATTCCTAAACATAATTCAAGTCAAAAATCAATATTACGCACGCGTGAAGGTCAAAAATAAAATAATTAAACTTTTAAGGGGTTTAACATTGATAAATACTTATCATTTAATTGAAAAAAATTCACTTGGTACTAACAGAGAGCAAGTGTAGCATGATGAAACATTCCTTTTAAGTTGAAAAGATTTAGGAAAAGAAACACTTGTCAAACTTAATTGGGAAAAGAGACACCATTTTTATTTTTGATTTATTTTTTAAGGTTTGAAAAGAGAAAATTGATAATGTGTAGGGCATGAGTCCATTTGTAAATTTTAAAAAGTTATTTCCACCCCGTAAGTACTTTTGAAATACTTTTCACTCCCTATTTTTTCTTGAAACCCTTCAATTAATTTTCTTTCGCTTCACTTTCTTTTTTTTTCTTTCTTCAAATTCTAAATCTTTTCATTAGATTTATATTTTCTCCAATATATAAACTCTTCATTCGTCATTATAAAATATATAAAATTTTGATTTTAAGCATTTTGAGCTTCATATTGATATATTTTTTTATTTTTTTATTTTTGGGGACAGATGAAAATCAATGATTTATTTTTTAAAAATATTTTTTTTAATATTTGATCATTTCTTTACTCTCATCGAAAAAATACTCCATATTTGGTAAGATCACCACCATTTTAGCCGTTGTTATGCATATACTTTTAAATTTTTTGCTATCATTCCTAAATCTCCCATTTTTTGGGGATAGATTCTAGCTTCATTAGTTACAATATTATCAATAGTCGCACATCCCCTTTAGTTTATTGATAAATGTGGTAGGAAGAATTAGAAGAAAATGTTACCCAACCTCAACATAAGTAGTATCTTTATTTTGTAGCACGAGATCGTTGAAATGCAGATAATAACAATATTCTAAATGGGAGAATATGGCAAATCTGAAAAAAATTATGAAAATACAATGAAAATATTTTGTATCTGTTTGTACTTTACATACAAAACCTCATGCATAATCTCTCAACCTCGGTTTTCATATCATTCTTTTTTATTTAGTTACTGGAATATCTGGGATAAATCATTTGTCATCAATCGATCACATGATATTTATCTATCTATCTATTTTTTCCTATCTCTCTCTTTCTCTCTCTCTCTCTCCCTATATATATATATATATATATAATAAGGGATTTAAAATTATCTGAATATGATAATAATATTTTATTATATCATATGAGAGTTTTCATCAATTGGTGTCATGACCCATTAATTGTAAATATATAATAATTGTACAAAAAATTTCAACAAAATAAGATAGTGATAAATTAAATGGATTGTAATTAAATAATTTAAATGGATAAGTTTTTCCCTTCACCTTATACGGCTTAAAGGGCAACAATTAGATAAATTAACTAGGATAATTTCAAATTGCAAATTGATAAATATAAACTCAATTGTCCCTTCACTTTATGCGCATAAATAATGCATAATTATTGATAAAAATATAATTTTTCAACTACAGAGATGTAAATTTTTGCTCTGAATTCTTGTTCGATTCACGATGTCTTCAAGATAGCAGGATTACCTCAATAAAAAATATAAATCTTTTTGGATGTTTGAGATGACTAGGACTTTTTTGTATTGAATTGAAAAAAATGAATGAAGAAAAGAATATGAAAGAGTTCAAGGTGTGTAATTGATTTATATAATCGGGTTGGTAGAAATGTGATGATTGGTGGTCTATACATTTTTATAATTGAGGCATGAGTATAGATCATACTAATGGTTTATCATGTACGTAAAGAGTAGTCTAGATTCTACTTTGATCTATAATCAATCTTTGTGGATTAGTGTTAGACCCTCTCCTCATATGACCTAAAAGGACTGTAATTTTAAATAAGTAGCAGTTGGGGATTCCTAAAATTAACAAGTACAGAATATTAAATAGATAGTAGACTATGTGAATGATATATCATCTACTGATATCATTCTTGATAAAAATAGTTTATCTAGTATACTATAAATTATTCTATGCATCGATACATGATTGTTAAAAAAGTATATTATTGACCGATTGAATATATAAACAAGTAAGTTAGGATTAAATTGAAGAAAATAAAATAAAATAACATCACTCAAATAATGTGAAACAACTAAATCACAACATATAAGAGTCTACAACAATTGAGCATATGATCTAATGAGTAAGAAAAAGTGATTCTTGTGAATGTTCTTATGACATGTAATGTTTGACAACAAGTAGTCCTTCTCAAAGCATATGTTTTTTTTATTCATTGATTTTTGCTACAATTGCTCTTATTTATACTCATTTGATCATGTGTTCAATTTTTGTATACTCTCATATATTGTGATTTAGATGTTCTACAATGCTTGAATGATTTTAGTTAATTTTATTTTATTTAATTTTATTTAGTTTCCTCTCTTTTTAGTCCTATCTTACTTGTTCATATATTTAATCAGTTGATCATAGACTTGTTTAACAGTCAGGTATCGACGCATAGACTAATCTATAATGTGTAAGTATAAAATGACTTAAACGTCTATTAAAGATTAGAAATGTAATATATACAAGAGATCGTTAGAGGTTTGGTATCAAGTCTATCATCAACCATATGAATATATTGACAAGCCTACATATGACTAAAAATGAAAAAAAAATTAAGGTAAATTAAATTAAAATTTTCAACATCATTCAAGAAACAATAAAATTACATCATATAAGAGTACAAAATAATTGGACACATGATCAATTGAGTATAAGTAAGAGTAATGATAGCAAGAACTAATTACTCAGAACAAACGTATGCTCTAAGAAGGACTACTTAATCACAAATATTACTTGTCATAAGAAGACTCACAAAAATCACTATTTCTTACTCATTAGATTACGTGTTCAATTGTTGTAGACACTTATATATTGTGATATAGTTGTTTTGTATCGCTTTAGTTATTTTATTTTATTATGTTCTTCCTCTTTAGTCCTATTGGAGTGATTTAAGACAATTGCATGCCTTAAATATCACTTAATCATATTCAAAGTGATATGGACTCACAATTGATATAGCTAAATGGCTTTACATTATTTGGGTGGTGTTAGTTGGCCTACTTTTAAAAAATGTAATTCAATTTCTCCTTTTTTAGTCATAATTTTAACTTGTACATATATTCAATCGGTCGATCTTAGACCTTTACATTTATCATGTATTGATAAACACAACAATCTATAATATATCGTATAATTTATTATACTAGTAATGACATCAGTAGATGATAAATTATTAAGATAGTCTACTACATTTTGAAAGTTCTGAACTTGTTAATTTTAGGAAGATTGATTTAATTAAATGAGTAGATCTAAAATAATCTTAGGTTTTATGGAATACCATATCAATAGTCTAACATCGATCATCAAACATCAAGGATAACAAATTATGGTAAAATTGAAATTGATGAGGAGTGAATTGAAAAAAAAATCTGAGTCAACTGATCAGCCTTGACAGTCAACTCACCTACAGGTTATTATACTAAATAAAAAAGAATAAAACTGAAAGTGTAAATAAGCAAGTAAGTAAAAACATAGAGATTTATCCTAGTTTGGATTACCGATGTGGTGCCTACTCCAGTCTTCATAGGTTACAAGGGCTTTCTTTAGAGTTTTCAATGAGAGAATGGGATTACAGAGGGGATGTACAATTTCTGAATATTATTTTGCTATTCATATCTTATGACACAGCTTCAACTCGTATAACTAACCTGATTCAATCTTTTTTTCTTTTTTGTAACTATTATAAATTGAAAATTACAAAGATTTATGAAGACTAAAGATTAAGACACATTGAGAGTTTCCTATAAAGTTGCGTATTTTATCTTCTGTCTTTGTTCTTCTTTTTATAGCCTTCAACTTGTCTGGCTTCTTTTCTCTAAAAGAAAAACCCTAGGGATTTCTTTTCAATCAAGGATTTGAATTGATTCCTTGATTAAGGATTCAAATCATATGGTACGTCTATATTCGGTATATCTATACATATGATATGATCTTCCTTTCTTAGATATAGACACACAACCATATATGTCTATGTAGAGGGAGTGATCTTCCTTACTTTCGAAGATTCTGGTGAAATCTAATTTCCATGTTTGTTTCATCATTACCTCTAGTACGGTTGACTTCTTTGTAGTTAGGGATCTTGTGAGATCCTCTCATGATGCTACTCCAAATTTAGCTTCAGGACGATCCTTCTTGACTTGATTACATCTTAGGTATATCCTGCATATCTTTCTTTATTAGTTTGTCATTATTAAAATATATTATATCAATATAGGAGGCTAACAATATTCCTTTTTTGATAATGACAAATAATAATCATCAGTTGACTTTTTTGTATTTGTAGTCGGTTGGCTCCCCCATTCTTGCGAACTGTTTTGCATTATCATCAATTGACTTTTGTGAATATAGATGGTTGGATGACTCCTCCTTACTTAGATTCCTATTTGATGTTTGGATTTCTCCCTTTTTGACATAATAAAAAATAATAGAGCATGCAAAAAGAGACAAATATAGAAAGAAAATAGACCATATATAACAAATAACCTATCAATGTTCATGCAAAAGATTGGGAAAGGGTGGCATGCAGAGTGTATACCAAATCAAGTTTAAAATATCAAGTACAAATCAAAGAATAAAGGAGACAACCCCCCCTTTTAAATAGGCAGTAAGAAGTCAACGTTTATCCAAAAAGTAGGTGAGGGTGTTTTGCATATTGTGATAAAAGCGATCATAAGACTTTTCAACATTTTTGGAGAATCTAGAGTAGGAGTTCTAGACTGATATGTCAAGCTTGTTGTAGAAGGAGTATGCTTCAGATTTGATAGTTAACCTTAGCAAAGCCTGTTAAAAAGCTTGACACCCTCCTTCTCCAATCCATTAATTGTCAAGTACACTTTTCCCACATCAATATTGGTGTCCTTACTCAGCTGCAAAGACACGTTAGTCAACTCCTGGAGAGTCAACAATACTTCCTCTATTGTTTTGAGACGTTCCTTAATTTCCTCAATTTTCTTCATCACAGCGAGTATAGGATTAGAAATATTTTTACTTACCTTGGGTGGATCAGTCTTGGCCTTGGCGGACTTCTTTTTGCACCATTCAATGTCGATTGGGACATATCTTATTCTAGCAAAGGTTCTAGAATCATATATCGCAGAGACTTCGACAACAAAGTACTCTATAAGATCAATGAAATAGTGGAGAAGGATTTTAGTAATCAACAGTCCATAGGGTAAGCTAGAAGAGGTATGAGAATCTGCATCACTTTCTAGTATATATTCGCAAAACCATATAGCCCAATTGATTTTGTATTTCTTAACCATACAGTACAACATAAACATATCTGGACAAGTCACATTGTTGAGGGAACCTTTCCTTGAGATTAGGGTGGTGGTGATAATGTGAGACTAAATACTGTATTTAAAGTAAAGTGGAAACAGATAAAAATTTAATAAACCAACTTTCAGATCAGAGACAACCTTCTTAGCTTCATCAAAGCTTACCTCAAAATTATCAAACGATGTACCATTCATAAAAGGGATAACCCAGAGAACGTAGTTTCAAAAACTTTGTCAAACAAAAAATCATTTAGAATGATTTTGGTCCCAAGCGTAAGAGTTTCCAACTCACCGTTGTCTTGGAAAAGGCAATGATTTGCATAAAACATGCACATAGGGTCCTCATAGACTTCCATACCAAAGAGATGAACTATAATAGATAAGTCATGGGCTTTGAAAAAAGAACTTACATTACAGTGAGATTCCTTTAACTTAGAGAGATTCATAATTCTTCTAGGCACAACTTATCGATTTTTGAAGGCGACAAACTTTTCCCATTGTGAAATAGTCTAAAATTTATGCATGTCCTCTGGTGAAAGAGAGTTAAAAAGAGAAAGACATATTTTCTTGAGGGATAAATAGGGGCTAGAAGTTGAACATTTCTTATTGACAGATGATTGAAGGGAATGAGAAAAAGCTTCCTTATAGGACCCAAAGATAAGAACTGGGTCGTGATTGTTGGAATGGATTTGAGGGATTTTTTGCAAGATTTACCATAGATCTTGTTTGGGTCATTGAAGGAATGAGAAAGAAGGAGTTTGAAAAAAGTATAAAAAGAGAAGAAGAAAGATGAAATGGTGGGAAGTTGAAAGAAGGTGAAGTGAATAATGGTAACTAATAAAGAGAAAGGGGTGTAGTCATCTCAGAAAGTGAAAAGGTAAAGTAAAAAGTAATTAAGGGGAGAGATAAAATGAGGTTGTCAAAGCATAAAAATGGGATGGATAAAAAGGTAATGATGATGAGTCAGAGGGGTTAATATTAAACATATTTAGGGACAAAATATTTTTAAAAAAAATCCAAGATAAAAGACAGTTCAACGAAATATCATTAATGCATGTAATACCGAGATTTCTTAAAATACAAAATATTTCTTCTAACAAATGTTTAGTGAGAATATTAGCAAGCTGATTTTCAAAATTAATAAGTTTTAAGGAAAAGTTTCCATTTTCAACATGATCACGAATTAATGATTCTTGATGTCTATATGCTTAGCTCTAGAATGATGCACCGTATATTTAGACAGACTAATTGTACTAGTATTATCACACATGATAGGCACTGATTCAAAGGATAAATCAAAGTCAAGTAATTGATACGTAATCCATAGAATCTGAGTACCACAATTTCAATGCAACTTCGGTAGTTGATAAAGCAATTGAAGTATGTTTCTTGCTATGCCATGAGATTAAGACATCATTAAGAATTTGGCAGGTTCCACTAGTACTCTTTGTATTATTTTTGTCACCTACAAAATCAAAATCTAAATAGCTAACTAAATCAAAATTTGAAGAATGGGGTACCACAGCCCAATATCTTCAGTCCTGATGAGATAGCAAATGATTCTTTTGATGGCAGTCCGATGGGATTCCTTGGGAGCCGATTGAAACCTTGCAGATTTTCAAATACTAAATATACGTCTTGCAGTCAAGTATAGTAGTGATCCAATCATTCCTCTGTATGTCTTTTCATCAATGACTTTTCTAGATGTATCTAAATCGAGATTTATTGAGGGACTAATTGGAGTTCCGAACGCATTAACTTTTTCCATTTCAAATTTTTTGATAAGCTTCCTTGTGTATTTGGCTTGACAGATAAAGGTACCTTTAGGAGTTTGCTTAATTTGTAATCCAAGAAGAAAGTGAGTTCCCTCATGAGATTTATTTCAAATTCTCCATTCATAGATTTACAAAATTGTCACACAGAGAAGTGTTAGGACTACCAAAAATAATGTCATTAACATAAATTTGTACAATGAGTAAATTGGTGTCTAATTTTTTAGTATAACGAGTAGTATCTATTTTACATCTTTGAAAATTATTATTTAACAGAAAAGTACTCAACCTCTAATATCAATCTTTTAGAGCTTGTTTGAGACCATAGAGTGGTTTTGAGAGTTTGAAAATGTGATTAGGATAAGATGGATCTTCAAAACCGGGAGGTTGTTTGACAAAGACCTCTTCATGAATAAATCAATTTAGAAATGCACTTTTAACATCTATTTGATATAACTTAAAGCGTTTGAATGCAACAAATGCTAATAAAATGTTAATCGATTCCAAACTTATTACAAGAGCAAAAGTTTTATCATAGTCAATACCTTCCTGCTGGGAGTAGCCTTGAGCTACTAACCTGGCCATATTTCAGATGACCTTACCTTCTTCGTTCAATTTGTGTATGTAGACCCATCTAGTTCCAACAACTGAGAAATTTTTTGACTTTCAACTAGATTATAGAGTTGATTACGTTCAAACTGATCTAATTCTTCTTTCATGACCTCAACCCAAGATTCTTCTTTGAGGGACTCATCCACCTTTTTAGGTTCAATTTGAGACACAAGTGCTACTGATGCTTGTTTTCTTAGTGAGGCTCTTATTTGCATCTGATCATTTGGATTTCCAATGATAAAATCATTTGGAAAACTTGAACTATTTCTTCATTCCACTGGAACATTTGTTTTTAATTTTAGTAATACGCGATAACTCTACTTGATCCATTGTCGACTCAGAGATGACTGGCTCAGGTGCAATATCTGGCCCAGTTCTTGACTGAGATTCATTTACCTATTCTTCATCAAACTCAAGCACGTGAAAATGTGGTTAGATTCATCTATTACAATATGCATAGATTCTTCGACATAAAGTTTTTATTTATTATAGGCTCTATAAACACGGTTAGTGGGAGAGTAATCAAGAAAAATACCGTCGTCACTTTGTGGATCAAACTTACTTAAGTTATTCTTACCATTGTTGTGGATAAATCATTTGTATCCAAAAATAAAGAAATAGCTAATATTGGGTTTCTTTCCTCTCCACAGTTCATAAGGTGTCTTCTTGGGATCAGTCTGATGAGACACCTATTGAGAATGTTACATGCCGTGCTTAATGCCTCTACCCAGAAGTGATCGGGTAAGTTTTGTTCTAAAAGCATGGCTCTCTCTATCTCCTGGAGGAATTCGTTCTTTTGTTCCACCATACCCTTTTGTTTAGGGGATCGAGAAGATGAGAGTTCTGAGAATAATCGTTTTGAGCATAGTACTCCTTAAACACTTTAATCTTGAATTCTCCTCCATGATTGATGTGAACATAGGTAATGAAATATCCTACTTCTCTGTATACTTTTCTACAAAAGATCTCAAAATTAGTGAATGCTTCATGCTTGTGAGCAAGAAATATTACCCAAGTAAAACGAGAATAATGACCAACAATGACAAATGCATATATTTTCAACTAATACTTGTGGTCTTGATGGGGAAAAATAGATCCATATGGATTGTATGAAGGGACTTCATAGTACTAACAATGTTTTTGATTTTAAAAGATGTCTGAGTCTGTTTACCAAGTTGACAAACATCACAGATGTAATTCTTTTCAAACTTTAGTTTTGGCATACCACTCAACAATTCAAGTCTATAAAAATTTTTGATGGCATCCATGCTTGCATACTCAATTTCATGACCCGAAATAGGGTTTGTCCGTGACGGGCATCTCAAGTCCACCGTGGACCAAAGACCACCCCTTGTACCTAGCCGAAACACCACACACTACCTAATAGTAGCTGAATTCCAAACATATAACAAGATATCATAATATATACTCAAAAAATTTAAGATATGTCAATAACCAATAACCGGTAACTGACCAAAAGTAACCAACCTATTTCGCCCAAGTCCACAGTAATCCATAAAACCTTCTAACAAAACTAAAATTAATATAGTGGGAGACATGCCCCCAACCCTAACAATGACAATGACAATGACAATGTTAATGATAATATGAACTCTCAATTCTAATCATTGAATGGAAACTGATAAAATGTCCAAGTTTTCTAGAGAGTGGAAGCTCACCACTTCACCACCAATGATCAACAAAACAAGCCGATCCACCTAACACTGTATAGGAAAAGTCAAAGTATCTTCAATGCCTACATCGTGTGGGGATACAACATCCGTAGATGGTTAATGGGTTCATAACTAGCATATAACTGAGGGATAAGGGATAAAATAAGCCAAGTCAAATCCAATTCAAAACCATATGAACATCATTATATAAATACATAAATAATATGTCGAGAAAGGGAACAAAGATTAGCATGCAATTTAAATCTTTATCATGGATTGTGTATCTCAACCGTTATAACATAAGAAGGTACCCATGGGCTATGTGGGTCATCTCTCCCCAACTGAAAGGGATTTAGTACGTGTAGCTGCATGAACCAGGGGATGTACATATGCACCATAGGGGAATCAAACCTCCCAAAATACCAAGGTGACTTAAGAACCCAATAATGTAATATAATATGGGGGACTCAAACCTCACAATCATATAAAAAATAAGGGACTCAAACTACCTGGTCATTTAGACCCCAGCGTCGGCAACTGCAATTTACAGTATTGGTCCCTTGGGACATCCACTTTCACGACTAGCTACACAACCCTCATTAAAGCCCATTTAAAATATCTATCACACATTTCCATTCATTAGACCATAATACACATTTAGGCATACATGATTGGTATCATCATATCAACTACTCTTGCAAGGTAACATCAATATGCCATCATAATTCCATTAACTTGGGAAAATGACTCTCTTTATTTATTAAATCAAACCATCATGTTTCATGTAACCTCCCTATATCATCAATTGTTCCAAGAATATTTTAATACACTTTTTTTACTCATACTCAAAACTTAAATTCAAGAAGGGGTGAATTAAAAATTTCTGTGAGTCGACTGTTGAGTCTTCACAATCAAGTTACCTACAAATCAATATACTTCACAAACCCAATTAAATTTAAATAAGCATATAAGTAAATAATCAACTTGAAATAGAAAACATGAAGATTTATCCATGTTCAGAACACCATTGTTGTGCCTACTTCTAGTCCCTTTAGGTTTTAAAGTTTTCTTAGATCTTTCAAAGTAGAGTTCGAGTACAATAGTGATGAACAAGTTATGAAGACTTATTTTGTGCTTCCTATCTTGTGACATAACCTCAACTTGTATTACAAACTTGACACTATCTTAGTATTTGTATAACTATTGTAAACTAAGAAGTGTAAAGCTTTGTGATACTAAGATTGAGACACTCTGAGATTCTTTTTTAAAGTTACGTAAGTGCTTAATCTTTGGTATTTTCTTTTATAATCTTTAGCTGCTTCGACTTCTATTTTTCATAAGAAAACCCAAGAGATTTCTTCTCAATTAAGTATTTGAATTTATTCCTTGGTTGAGGGTTGGCACCATAAAGTATGTCCATATGTAGTGCTGCTTCCATAGCCATACATGTCCATATTAGATATGTCCATGTAAAGGGTGTGGCCTTCTTTCCTTTTGTTCTTAGTCTTGATTGATTCAGTTTGTCATAATTCTAGGAGGTCAGTACCCTCTGTGATTGATATTATAATCTTCTTTCCTTTTTCTTTTATTCTTTATTGATTTGTTTGTCATAAGTCTTGGAAGCCAGTAACCTCTATAATTGATGTCCTTCCAATCTTGGAGCCAATTTTTAAATGAGTATATGTTTGCTTCCTTTATGGATTAATTCTATTTAATACTTTGTATCTTAGGTGTATCCTGCAAAATATTAGCTTATCCTAATTAAAACATATAGTAAGAATATAGGGATAACAATATCCCTCTTTTTTATAATGACAAACAATAAACATTAGTTGACTTCCCTGTAAAGGATGATGTGTTCCCCTATCTTGCAAGTTCTTCCAATGTTCCTATTTTCTTTGAGCATTAGTTGACTCTCATTCTTTGATAGTTGGACTACTCCCTCTTTCTTTCAAGCACTTCTGATGTTCCTTTTTTATTTGACTATTAGTTGACTCTCATCCATTGATAGTCGAATTGCTCGCCCTGACTTACAGGCACCTCTGATATTCCTACCTTTCTCCCCCTCTAAGCATAATCAAAAAGACAATACAACAGATATAAAAAGGGGGAAAGTAGTAGACGTTTAGCAGATAAATAGTCTAATTGAATACCAAAAGATTAAGCAAAAAAAAGTATGGCAGATAGTGTGTAAACATTATTTTACAACCCAAAAAAGGGGTCAGGACCCCTTTTGAATAGAAGTCATCACTCACCGCTTCGCCAAAAAGTATGTGAGGGTATTATGCATGTTATAGCAGAATTTGTCCAAGGATTTTTCAACGTTTTAAAAGAAAGAGGAGTCAGAGTTATATACGGATATTGTAAGATCATCATTTGAGGAGTTAATATGAGATTTAAGGGATTCCATGAGAATAAATAATCTGGTGAATAACTTGATTCCTTCTTGTTTGAACCTCTTGAGGACCAACTGTACTAAACCTATGTCAGTGCTTGTGCTCTTCCCAAAATTCAGTATCTTGGAAGTCGACACCTGAAGCAGCATTACACTTTCCTCAATAGCTTTAAAGTAATCTTTAAGTTCCTCTAGTTCCTTTAATACAGTAGTCAAGGGGTTATAAACCGACTTTCTTACCTTAGGGAGTTCAGATTTTCCTTGGGAAGAGTTCTTTTTGCACCATTCATTGTCAACCAAAACATATCCCATACTAGCAAAGGTTTTAGAGTCATAAGTAGCGGAGACTTCCACCCGGGGATAAGTAGAGAAGTCAATAAAGTAATATAGGAGAATACGAGTAAACAACAATGTTACATCCTGGTTTTTGGCCTTAGAAGTTTTCCTTGAAATTAGCTCCGGACCCAATACGACTCCAGGGTATGAGTCGTATGATGGGGTACGAGTAGTATGGACCTATCGTAAGCTGACCAGTATAAGTAGGTAGGATGATTTCGATCAATGGAATAGTCACGACTTAGGGGTGCGATTCATAAGGATTGATATGATTCATATCGGTGACTTATATGAAGGCCAGTATTTTATCCTCCTAGTAATTCATTCTGTCGTTGATATGGATCATGGGTACGGATCGTATGGTGAGGTTACGAATTGGTTGGATGAGTTGTATACTGGACAGTGTCTAATCCAAAGGTCAAGGCCTAGGTACAACTAGTGGAAACCAATCATAAGGAAGGGTACGACTTGTAAGAGGGTCAGTCATATCCCTGTGATGGATTTTTAAGGGACTTAAGTGAGGGTATTCTGGACATTTTCCTACTTACCCTAATTATGACCCACAACTTATAATACATTTAGGAGGTTATTTACTATGTTATTCTATTCATTAGCACTTAGAAAACTATTCCAAAACACATCATAATTCTCTCAAGAGCTTTTGGGAAAAGAGAGCTAAGGTTTCAACTTAGGGATTGCTTTGGGGATTGCTTTTGTGATTTTCTTCCATCATCTTTCTTAGTTTAAGTCATGTGTCTCTTCCCTACATCTTACTTCTAAAATGGCATTGATTTTATGGATGCTTTCATGGTTTCAATGTTGTATGGTTTATGGTTTTCAACTATTAATTGGGGGTTTTATTTATAATAGCTTCGTAATGGTTTCCTATGGTTTAATTATGCTTTTATATGCATTAATGGTGGTTCTAGGCAATTGGTTTGAATGGTAATGGTTTAATGGTTTTTGGAATTGATTTTGATCATATTATGCCTCCAAGGTGTTTGATAAAATTCTTATAAAGATATGTTCATTGCATTGTCTTCTTTAAATGGAACTCTTGCTTATTTTTAACTTATATATGAAACTATAAATGGTTTAAAAAAGTTAAAGGCTAATTGGTTATGCTTGTGGAGAACATTTTAGTCTCCAAAGAGGATAATTTGGTAAACAAAATGGGCACTTGAGAGTCCCCTTAACCTAAATGGTTTGGCTATGGATAAATCTTACAAGTATGGTTGGTATGGTGATACCTCTAATAATTGGCCTTGGTAATAAATGGTAGTTAGATTCTTTGGACATGGTTTTAATTTAGCAATTAATTGCGTGATATGTAACTAAGCCGTGAAAGGCAGAGGTTCTGAGGGACCAAAACTGGAAACTCATATTTGCCGATATGAGGGGTCTTCGATGACCACGTGCAAATGTCACATTTTATATTGGAGGGATATACATTTAGGAGGTTATTTACTATATTATTCGTGCAGCTAGATACGCTTGGACTCTTTCAGTAAAGGGAGTTAAACCCATACGACCCATGGGATATTTCCTGGTCGTGAAGCTACATACGCGAGATTTATTTATTATCTTAGAGCTCGAAGGTTATTCTCTAAAGGGTGTCTTTATCACTTGGTTTGGGTTAAAGTTTCCAACTCGGAAGGTCCTTCTTTACAATCAGCTCCGGTAGTTAATGAGTTTTCAGATGTCTTTTTGGATGATCTTCCTGGTGTTCTTTTGGATAGGGAAATAGAGTTTGGTATTGATTTTCTTCCAGACACTTGTCAAATACTTATTCCTCCATATAGAATGGCTCCGGCTGAGTTAAGGGAATTTAAGAAGCAAATTAAGGATATTTTGGATAAAGGCTTTATTCATCCTGGTATTTCTCCGTGGGGTGCACCAATGTTGTTTGTGCATAAGAAGGATGGATCCCTTCGGGTATGTGTTGACTACAGGCATTTGAACAAGGTAACGGTCAAGAACAATTATTCTCTCCCAAGAATAGATGATCTGTTTGATCAGTTATAGGGTGTCAAGTTCTTTTCCAAGATAAATCTTCGGTCTGGGTACCACCAGCTTAAGATTAGGGAGGTGGATACCCCTAAGACGTCTTCTCATACTTGGTATGGGCATTTTGAGTTCTTGGCTATGTCATTTGGGTTGACCAATGCTCCGACAGCATTTATAAATTTGATGAATAGGGTGTTCAGGAAGTATTTGGATCTCTTTATCATTGAGTTTAAAAATGACATCTTGGTGTATTCAAGGAGTGAGGTAGATCAAGCTAATCATCTCTAAGTAGTGTTGCGGACCTTAAAGAAATAATGGTTGTTTACCAAGTTCTCTAAGTGTGAGTTTTGGATGAATGTCATGACTTTCTTAGGTCATATTATTTCTAGTAAGAGAATAATGGTTGATCCTCAAAAGGTTACTGCGGTGAAGAGGTGTCCTAGGCCCACGACTCCATCTGATATTCAAATCTTCTTGGTTTTAGCCAAGTATTATAGGTGGTTTGTGGAAAGCTTCTCATCAATAGTTGCTCATTTGACTAAGTTAACTCAGAAAAAGGTTAAGTTTTCTTGATCGGATGCTTGTAAGGGGAGTTTTGAGAAGTTGAAGGATAATATGACTTCGACTCTGATTTTGACTTTGTCGAAAGGCAATGATGGGTTTATGGTTTATTGTGATGCATCTCAGGTAGAGCTTGGTTGTGTTTTGATAAAGCATGGAAAGGTGATTGCCTATGCTTCCAGGAAGTTGAAGGTACATGAGAGAAACTATCCTACCCATAATTTGGATCCATTGGCGATTGTGCTTACCTTGAAAATATGGTGGCATTATCTGTATGGTGTTCATGTATATATCATTTTTTTATCAAAAGAGTCTTCAGTACTTGTTCACACAGAAGGAGCTTAATCTCAGGGAAAGAAGGTGGCTTAAACTTCTTAAGGACTATGATATGACTCTTCACTACCATCCGAGTAAGGCTAACGTGGTTACTGATGCTCTTAGCAGGTTTTCTATGGGTAATTTAGCTCATATGGAGGAAAGAAAGTGGGAATTAGTGAAGGATATTCACCGCTTGGCCAATCTCGGAGTTCGTCTCTTGGATTCTAAGGATAGTGGTGTGATGGTGCAAGAAGTGGTTCGATCGTCTCTTGGTGTAGATATTAAGGAGAGGAAAGTGTTGGATTTAGTCTTGATGAAAGTCAAAAGTAAAGTTGGTGGGCAAAAGGTGGTGGTGTTTGAGATTAGTGGTGATGGTACTTTGTGGTACCAAGGAAGGTTATGTGTTCCAAATGTTCACGGGTTGTGATAAAGGATTTTGGCTGAGGCACATAAGTCACGCTATGTCATCTATCTTGTTTTGACAAAGATGTATCATGATCTTAAAGAGATATATTAGTGGAATGGTAAGAAGAGAGATGTGTTTGATTTCGTGGCCAAGTGCATGGTGTGTGAACAGGTTAAGGTTGAACACATGAGGCCTGGTGGGTTGCATTAAGAAATAGTGTTGCCTAATGGAAGTGGGAGATGATCAATATGGATTTCGTTACCGGCCTTCCTCGGTCTCGAAACTAATTTTATTTGATTTGGGTCATTGTGGATTGGATGACTAAGTCTACTCATCTTTTGCCGATAACGACTACCTTTTCGGAAGATGATTATGCGAAGTTGTATCTTCAACAGATTGTGAAGCAGCATGGGATGACTATTTTGATTATTTCTGATCATGGTATGCAGTTTAAATCTCATTTTTGGCAGTCTTTCCAGAAAGGATTGGAGACTAAGGTTAGTCTGAGGAAGGCTTTTCATTTGCAGCCAGATGGGCAGGTGGAGAAAATAATTCAGACATTAGAGGACATGCTCCGGCCATGCGTGATTGATTATGGTGGCGGTTGGGTTGAGCATCTACCTTTGGTAGAGTTTTCTTATACACAATAGAAATCATTCTAGTGTTGATATAGCTCCTTTTGAGGCATTGTATGGCAGGAGGTGTAAATCTCCTATTGGAGGGTTTAGGCTTGGTGAGGCGGATATGTTTGGTCCCAATTTTGTCTATCAAGCTATGAAGAAGGTGAAGGTGATTCAGGATAGGCTTAAGGCTACCCAGAGTGGCCAAAAGTCTTATGCGGATATTAGGCGTAGAGATTTAGAGCTTGAGGTTAGGGACAGGGTGTTCCTAAAGGTGTCTCCAATGAAGGGAGTAGTGCGGTTTGTCAAGAAGGGGAAGCTTAGTCCTCAGTTTATTGATCCTTATGTGATTTTGTGGAGAGTTGGTAATGTGGTTTATGAGTTGGAGTTACATCTAATTTGGGTTTGGTTCATCCGGACTTTCATATTTCCAGTTTGAGAAAGTGTATTGGTAATCCTTATTTGGTTTTTCCTTTAGAAGGGTTAGATATCTCAAATTTTTTGTCTTATAAAAAGGTCTCGGTTGAGATATTGGATAGGCAAGTTCATTGGTTACGGACCAAGGAAGTGGCTTCGGTTAAGGTTTTATAGCAGAACTATAAGGTAGAAGAAGTTGTGTCATAAATGGAAGAGGGCATGAAGTCCAAGTATTTGTTCTTGTAATCTTCTCCTCTTATTCGTGCGAAAGGTATGTGTTCTTGAACACATCTTTATTTTTGGAGTTTTTTAAAGAAAAGATTAATATTTTTTCCTCTTTGTTTCCGAACTTTGATGAAGGTTAGGAATATGTTTGATAATTCAAATGACTCTATGTGTGGTTACCCCTACCTTATCCGTCATTCGGGGATAAATGTTCCTGGTAGGGGAGAATGTTATATCCTGGGTTTTGGCCTTAGAAGTTTTCCTTGAAATCCGTTCTTCAGACTTAATATGACTCTAGGGTATGAGCCATATGCTGGGGTACAAGTGGTATGTCCATGTCGTAAGCTGACTAGTGCTAGTATGTGTGATGGTTTTGATCACTGGAATGGTCAAGACTTAGGTGTGCGAGTTGTAAGGACTGATACGAGTCATATCGATGACTCGTATGGTAGCCATTGTTTGATCATCCTGGTAATTCATTCTGCCAGGGATACGGATCATGGGTATGGATCATATGCTGAGGTTACGACTTGGTTAGATAAGTCGTATGCTGGACAGTGTCTGATCCAAAGGTTAAGGCTTAGGTACGACTGGTGAAAACCAATTGTAAGGAAGGGTACGACTCGTAAGAGGGTCAGTCATATCCCTATGATAGGTTTTTAAGGGACTTAAGTAGGGGTATTCTGGATATTTTCCTACTTATCCTAATTATGACCCACGACTTTTAATAAACTTAGGAGGTTATTTTCCCTATTATTCTATTCATTAACACTTAGAAAACTATTCCAAAACACATCATAATTCTCTCAAGAGCTTTTGGGGCAAGAGAGCTAGGGTTTCAACTTAGGGATTACTTTGGGCTTGATCTGGTGGATTTCTTTCATCATCTTTCTCGGTTTAAGGCATGTGTCTCTTCCCTACTCCTTACTTCTAAAAAGGCATGGATTTTATGGATGTTTTCATGGTTTCAATGTTGCGTGGTTTATGGTTTTCAGCTATTAATTAGGGGTTTTGTTTATAATGGTTGGGTAATGGTTTCCTATGGTTTAATTATGCTTTCATATTCATTAACGGTGGTTTTGGGCAATTGGTTTGCATATGAGTGGTTTAATGGTCTTTGGAATTGGTTTTGGTCATATTATACCCCCAAGGTGTTTGATAAAATACTTATAAAGATATGTTCATTGCATTGACTTTTTAAAATAGAAATCTTGCTTGTTTTAAGCTTATATATGAAACTATAAATGGTTTAAAAAGGTTAAAGGCTAATTGGTTATGCTTGTGGAGAACATGGTTGTCTCACAAAAGGTTAATATGGTAAACGAAAGGGGAACTTGAGAGTCCCCTTAACCTAAATGCTTTGTCTATGGATAAATCTTTCAAGTTGGTTAGGATGATGATACCACTAATAATTGGCCTTGGTAATAAATTATAATTGGATTGTTTGGTCATGGTTTTAATTTGGGAATTAGTGGCGAGATGTGTTACTAAGCCATGAAAGGTGGAGGTTCCAGGGGGGCGAAACTGGAAACTCATATTTGCCGATATGAGGGGCCTTCGATGACCACGTAGAAGTGTCACATTTTATATTAGAGGGATATACTAGTCATCCCATAGGATATTTCCTAGTCATGCGGCTACAGGCACTGGGACTCTTTCAGTAGGGGGAGCTGAACCCATACAGCCCATAGCTGTGGTTAAACGACAAGGTTACACATCCCAGGTAAAAAAGTTTTAAATACATGCTAAACATGGATTCCCTTTCTCGGCACTTATATATATGCATGGTTGTAGGCATCATGGATGATTTTACTTGGTTGTTTAGGTGACATTACTTTATCCTTATCCTGCGATACATGCTAGCGGTCATTCGCTAACCCATCTACTGATGGTTGTATAACCACGCTATGCAGGAACCAACCATTCAACTCCTTCTAAATAGTGATTGACTTGGGGACAACATTTGGATCAAAGTGGTGAGCTTCCATCTTTTAGGAATGCTCCATTTCATGATATGGACATTCTTAGACATTTTTCTTTTGTTTTGGATATTGGTTTTAGCCATGGTTGGGGTCATGTCCCAACCGAATATTTATATTCTTTTGGATAGAGGTTTTTGGTCATTCTGGGGGTTGGTATGGGCAGGATCGGTATTGGTGTCGACCTTGGCATTAGAATAAGCTGGGGGACTAGCATCATCGGACATGATTTCTCACTGTTACATCGTATTACATTTTGGGTTTGACTGTTATATTATGTTTTGATATTATATTTGGATTGGTATGTTATAGATAGTTGGTTTGATGCAGGTAGATTCGATTGGATCGGTCACGGTTGCGACCCTATCCCAGAGTCTTCATGAGAGAATTTACAAAATCTTGTTATATGCTTGAAATTCAGCTCATCTAAAGCTGTGAAAGGTGGTTGGGTTGGGTTGGGTTGGGTTAAGGGGGCGGTCTCCGGTCCTAGTTGGACGTGGGATGCCCATTACGTCTAAGCCCTAGTTCGGGTAATGACAAGCAATCTATATGGCAGACTGGTAGAGGCATGAATATCCATTGCACTCTCAAGAATATATTCATGAACCCACGTAGCCTAATTTATCTTGAGATTTTTCACCATACAACACAGGACAAACACATCGCGGTAAGTTATATTGCTGAGGGATACCTTCCTTGGAATAAGTGTGGTGGAGATTATATGAACCATGATGCGGTTCTTAAAATATAGAGACAAGGGACCAAAATTGGAAAACATTGTGTCTGGGTCAGACAGGACCTTTTAGCTTCTTTAAATCTTATTTCAAAATCTGCGGGCCACTTGTCATTCATAATGGGGATTACACCAGAAAACTTTGCATGAAATACATTTTCAAATAGAAAATCATTTAGTATAATTTTTGTACCAAGCACAAGAGTATCATGTTCGCTGTTGTCAGGAGAGAGACGGAGATTAGCGTAAAACTTGCATATGGGATCCTCATAAAATTCAAGTACACATAGACGAAAAACCAGTGACAAGTCTTGAAGTTTAAAAAGTGACTTACATTATAGTAAGCTTCCTTTAATTGACATGGATTGACAACGCGATCGAGTACAATGGAGTAAATTTTGAAGGCTGGAAACTTTTATTTTTATGAGCATGTCCAGAATTTATGCATGTCCTCAAGAGTAAAGGAGTTGAGGGAGTTTGAACGAGGTTTCTTGACTGAAGAGGTTGGGCTGGGGGCTAGACATTTTTTTATGATAATTGACTGTAAAGAATCTGTTGAAGATTCATTAGAGGAGTCAGAGATAAGAATATGATTATCGGAGAAAGGTTATGGAAGGGATATTGAAAAACTAGCCATTGAGTGAGTTCTGATCATGGGAGCAAGGTTTGAATTAGGGTTTTTTAAAAGGGGCAAAGGAGAAGATGAAGGGATGGGTAAGGGAACCGAGGGGAGACAGGGGATAGAAGGAATGAGACGACTGTTAGAAAAGGGGTGTTGGGAGAATATGAGAAGGGGTGAAGTAAATTATGTGACTGTTGGATGTGAAAGGACAACAGAAGGGGGTTTTGGGAAGATAAAAGGTTACAGGGAGGCAGAAGTGGCAGAAAAGGCGGTGAAGGTAATGATGACACCCTTTTTGATAATCAATTTTCAAAAATTGAAAATAACTCAGTAAAAAAAGTTTTGAAATAGGTCAAAAAAATATTTCCCAAAGATAGGACTCATAAGTCATTAATACTAATAATACCAAGTCTTTTTCTAAGGAAATAGAATCTTTCTTCTAATAGGGGTTTTGTAAAAATATCTACCAATTGGTTTTCAGAATCAACAAACACTAAATAAAAGTCACCATTTTTTACATGATCTTGAATAAAATGATGTTTAATATCAATTTGTTTAGCCCTAGAATGATGCACGGTATATTTAGACATACTAATAGCACTGGTGTTATCACACATTATGGGTCCAGATTCAAAGGACAAATGTCAAGTAGTTGATATGTAATCCAAAAAATTTGAGTACGACAACTTCCAAAGGCTATGTATTCAACTTTAGTTGTTGATAGAGCAACTGAAGTTTGCTTCTTGTTGAGCCATGAAATCGGGGCATCACTAAGAATTTGAAAAGTTCTACTAGTGTTTTTTCTATCATTTTTATCACCTACAAAGTCAGTGTCTGAATATCTAATTAAATAAAAATGAGAAGAGCAAGGGTACCATAGTCCAGTATACTGTGTCCCAATAAGATATTGGATAATTCTTTTGACGGCAGTAAGATGAGATTCTTTGGGAGCCGATTGGAACCTTGCACAGTTACACACGCTAAACATAATGTCTGGTCAACTAGCGGTCAAGTAGAGTAGAGATCCAAACATTCCCCTGATGTCTTTTCATCAACATATTTTCCACATAAATCTGAATCAAGACTTGTGGATGGACTCATTGGAGTTCCTATTCCTTTCCTTTCTCCATGCAAAACTTTTTAATAAGTTCCTTGTGTATTTGGCTTGACTAATGAAAATACATTTGGGTGTTTGCTTGATTTGTAATCCAAGAAAAATGTAAGCTCTCCCATGAGGCTCGTTTCAAATTCTCCTTTCATTAGATTAGCAAAATTCTTACAAAGAAAGATGTTAGGAGTACCAAAAATAATATCATCAATGTAAATTTGCACAATGAGAAAATTTGAGTCGAGATTTTGTATGGACAGAGTTGTATCGATTTTGCCTCTTTCGAAATTATTATTTAACAAGAAAGTACTCAACCTCTTATACCAAACCTTTGGAACTTGTTTGAGACCGTAGAGTATTTTTGATAATCTGAAAAGATGATTTGGATAAGATGAGGGTTGTTTTACAAAGGCTTCTTCATGAATAAATCCATTTAAAATGGCACTTTTAACATCCATTTGATACAACTTAAAACATATGTAAGCAACAAAAGCTAACAAAATGTGAATTGATTATAACCTTGCTACAGGAGCAAAAGTTTCATCATAATAAATACTTTATTGTTAAGAGTAGACTTGAGCTACAAGTCTAGCCTTGTTTTTGATAACCTTACCTTCTTCATTCAATTTATTTCTATAGACCCATCTAGTTTCAATTACTGAGCAGTTCATGGGTTATTCAACTAGGTTCAAAACTCAATGTCATTCAAATTGGTCCAATTTTTCTTTCATGGCCTCAACCCAGGATTTATATTTGAGTAACTCATCGATCTTCTTTGGTTCGATTTGAGATACAAGAGAAATAGATGTTTTCTTTCTCAATGAGGCTTTTGTCTACATCCTATCATCTGGATTTCTAATGATAAAATCATTTGGATAACTATCATTGCGTTTCCATTCTCTTGGAACACTTATTTTGATTATTTTAACTGTGGGAGTCGGCTTTGGAAGGATTGTAGTAGACTAGTCTTGTGATGTCTTGGGAGTTGTGCTAGCATTGGCTTAAGATGGTGAATCACTCACCTGCTCTTCATCAATACTTAAACTCATGTGAGGGTGATTAGTTTCATCAAATATAATATGCATATATTCTTCAACTCATAACTTCTTTTATTGTAAGAACGACTGGTAGGAGATTACCTAAGCAAAATACCTTTGTCACTTTATGGATTGAATTTTCCCAAGTTATTCTTACCGTTGTTGTCAATAAAGTATTTGCATCTAAAAGGATGAAAGTAGATAATATTTGGCTTTTTCCCTCTCCACAGCTAATAATACGTCTTCTTTAGAATAGGTCTGATGAGGCATCTATTGATAATGTAACATGATGTGCTTACTACCTCCGCCCAAAAGTGATCTAAAAGATTGTGTTCTAGTAACATGGTTATTTTAGTCTTCTGAAGAAAATAATTTTTTCATTCCACTTCATCGTTTGTTAAAGAAATCAAAGTGATGAGAAGTTTTGAGAGTATCCATTCCTAGCAAAGTATTCCTCGAAATCTTTGTTCTTAAATTCTCCTTCATTATCACTGTGTACATAGGTGATGAAATATCCTACTTCTCTTTGTACTTTCGATAAGAGAGATATATCATTTATCATGTTTGATGGAACAACTTTCAGCTTTGACAGAGACTCTAAAATCCAGTATCATACAGCTGACTGATACTAAGTAGGTTATGTTTTAGTCCATCTATGATATAGACTTCAATGAGTTCACATGAGGAGTTGAGATTTACTGAGATGACTTTGATGACATTGCATCTAGCATTATCACCAAATCTGACTTATCCCCCTTCTATTTTCCTTAGAGAACAAAAATTTTCCTTTTTTCTGATTATATGTCTGGAACATCCACTATCGATGACCTGCATTCCCTTTTTATAGCTTTTGCAGACATGTTCCTGGAAAATAAGAAAATCAATTTTGTTTAGGTACCCAAGGGGTCTTGGGTCCTTGCAGGTTAGATGTACTTCCTTTAGGACTCCAAACCCACACACTTTTAGGCTTTTGCCTGCAGCTGTAAGATTTACGTTGTTTATGTCCACATATATAGAATACAGGTCCTTGAGAGCAAAAAAAATTTGGCTAATTTAAACGATCTTAATGAGGAACTTGAGTTGGTTTTAAAAGAATTTGATCTTACGAAACTATAACTTGGTGATTTTTTTATACTACTTCATTACATTTTTATATCATCAAGCTCTTCTTGAAGTGAGTTAATTTCAATTTGACATGTTTCAATTTCAACTTGACAGTTTCTTCATTCCTCTTCGAGTTTTTGTTTAAACCGAGCCTCTCAGTTTTTTTTCTCTTGAGCGAGTTTATTATATTCATTTATAAATTTTAGAAGCTCGTTAGTTATTATATCTAAATTAGATTCAAGAATATTACAATTTTGACAGTCGTGTGGTATTACCTTGCTTGGTTCACTTTTTTGCCATGAAGCACATGTTGGATGCTTTTGTTTCTTCTTCAGTTTCATCTTCATCACTCCAGTTTCCAAAGTTTTTATTTTTTTTAGATAATCTTCTTCTTAATTCTGGACAAATTTGTTTAAAGTGGACTGTCCTTCCACAGTGATAACAATGATCATTATTTCTTATGGAATCATTGTTTCGGACTCCTAGGGATCTCTGTTGTCTCTGTTTCATGATTTGCCTTACTCCTCAATTTATAAGATCCATTCCTTCTCTATTGGCTTCTTCTAGAAAATCTTCCTATTCAGTTGGCATAGCATTAAACGCTACTGGTTTCTTCTTTTGTCCTTGTTGAACATGTTGATATAATTTCATTCATATGTAATGAGATTACCTCGTAACTCATCATATGTCATGTTGTGAAGATCTGCATCTTCCAAAATGGCAGCTTTAGTTTTCCATACTTTGGGAAGGCTTCTAATAAGCTTCTGGACTTACAGGTTGTGTGGATAGATCATCCTCAATGATTTTAGTTCACACATAATTTTTCTGAATTTGGCAACCACTGGTTCAACGTTATCATTTTCTGTCATTTTGAGCAGCTCGTATTCATTGACTAGGGCATAAATATTTGAATTCTTGACTTTGGTGGTTCCTTCATAAGTTACCTCCAATGTATGCCACATCTCTTTTGTAGTCTCGTGGGTTGATATCTTGTCATATTCTTCTCCACTTACTGCACATAGAAGTAAACGTATAAGTCGTGAATTAGTTTGAATTACCTCTTGTTTCTCTTTGGTGACTTCAAAGTACTCAAGGTCTTCTATGTGAGTACTTCTTGATTCTTTGTCTTTGTCCTTTTCCTTCTTTTTTTCTTTAAGTCTTGGGATTGGCTTTGTCTCTTCTTAATGACAACCCATGCTTGGAAGTCGTTTGATTGAACGAAGAATCTAAATTTACTCTTCCAATAGGAGTAGTGTTGTCCATTGAAGTATGGTCGTCTTATGGAGGAATGTCCATCTTGAAGGAGAGCACCAGGAATTTGGTAATTTTTAATTTGATATTTGCTCACGTGAAATTAAGAAACACTATTAGTGAGACTTGCTCTGATTCTAGTTGGAATTCAAGAGGAGGAGTGAATTGAAATTTTTTTTTAGTCGACTGTTGAGTCTTCACAGTCGACTTACCTGTAAATCAATATACTTCAAAAACCCGATTAGATTTAAATAATCATATAAGTAAATAAGAAACTTGAAATAGAAAACACGAATACTTATCCTGGTTCGGAACACCAATGTCGGGCCTACTTCCAATCCCCTTAGGTTTCAAAATTTCCTTAGATCTTTTAAAGTAGAGTTCGAGTACAATGGTGATGAACAAGTTCTGAAGACTTATTTTGTTCTTCAGATCTTGTGACACGACCTCAGTTTATATTACAAAGTTGACTCGATCTTATTCTTTGTATAACTACTGTAAACTAAAAAGTACAAAGCTTTGTGAGACTAAGATTGAGAAACTCTGAGATTCTTTCTTGAAGTTTCATGAGTGCTTCAATCTTTGGTCTTTTCTTTTACAATCTTCAGTTGCTTCAACTTCTATTCTTCGTAAGGAAACCCAAGAGATTTCTTCTCAATCAAGGATTTGAATTGATTCCTTGATTGAGGGATGGCACCATAAATTATGTCCATATCATATATATCCCTACGTTATACAGTTTCCACATCCATATATGTCCATATCATATATGTCCATGTAGAGGGTGTGGCTTTATTTCCTTTTACACTTAGTCTTAATTGATTCGATTTGACATAATTTTGGGAGGTCAAAACTCTCCATGATTGATACTGCGGTCTTCTTTCCTTTTTCTCTTGTTCTTAATTGATTCATTTTCCATAAGTCTTGGAAGCCAATAATCTCTGTGATTGATGTACTTCCAATCTTGGAGCTGGCTTTTATGTGAGTATATGCTTGCTTCCTTTCTGAATTGATTTTGTTTGATACTTTGTATCTTCGGTGTATCCTTCAAGATATTTGGTAATTAGTTTGTCCTTATTAAAACATATTGTGAGAATATGGGGCTAACAAAAACCACTTCCACAGAGTTTGGGTTGGGGTTATTACCAATTCAATTGTCAATATTCAAAAAAATTGGGGAAATCACAATCCCCTAGTTTATTCATTAGGCACATGCATCAAATTGATTTCAAAACCACCATTTACATCATAAACAATGCATATATAAACATGAAACATCATATACACAACAATTCAAAAGCCTCAACCCGTGTTGAAAACCCACGTTCAAAACCATCCAACTGAACCATTCAAATACATGTTTTACATAAATTGAGGATTAGGTAAGAGTAACATGCCTGACACACCAAGTTTAATGGAGAGAAATCAACCCTTGAGCCCATGGATGACCAACTTCTTGGAAACCCTAATTATCTTACTTAAGGGAATATCAAAGAGTTTGAGAGAGTTTTTTGATTGGGAATTACATTTTAATAAGGTCCTAAAAAGGGTTTTAAGTCGTGGGGTCAAAGTGGTAAAAGAGGGAAATTACCAGGATACCCTTAATTAAAAGATTGGAAATCGACGCCCAGTCGCTACGGGTAACCTCACGACTCGTAGGGTCACCCTACGACTAGTTTAGTACAGTCGTAGTATAGTGTCCAGGGTCACCCCATATTGGTCTGGATACAATTCGCATGATACGACTCCTACCTAGGCCTTAGACTCGTAGCATGCTAGTTGTAGTCACAACAGGAACCTAGGTTAGTACATTGGTTTCCCTACAATCGAGACACGATGACTCATTATGGGTCTTGAAGACTCATTATAGTGACACCCTGGTCAGGCTACGATTAGGGCCCTCACAACTCATAGTGATACCCTATGACTCGTAGGGTGAGTCATAGTGAGGACAAAATTTTAGAAATTTTCAAGGGCCAAAAATCTGGGGAGTTACATTTTCTCCACCCCCCCCAAGGATCATTCATCCCTGAATAATGAGACAAGGTATCCCTTAGCACGATTTAACATAAAAACACACCCACTCTTATCTTTAACAAAGACAGAAATTAAAGATGTGAAGAAATACTTGTACTCATGCATGATTATCCGTAGCAGGAAACAAGAATGGCTATTTAGACTTCATGTCCTATTCAGTTTCCCAAGTAGCTTCTTCATACTTTGGTTCCTTCATTGAAACTTTATCTAATCCATGTCCTTGGTTAGAAACCAACGGACTTGCTGATCTAAAATCTCAATCAGGGACCTCCTCATAAGACAAGGAATCCAGGACACCAACATTCTCCATGGCAATGACCAAAGAAGGATCGCTCACGCACTTCTTCAACATTGACACATGGAAGACCGAATGAATAGAACCCAAACTCGAAGGCAATTCCAACTCATACGCCACCTTCTTAAATCTTCTCAAAACAAGATATGAGCCAACATAATAGGAACTGGGCTTTCTATTCTTTCCAAATCGCATCACTCCCTTTATGGGAGACACCTTCAAGAACACTAAATCTTCCACATTAAACTCCAAGTCCCTTCACCTCACATCCGCATAGGACTACTCAAGACTTTTGGCACTTTTAAGCCTATTTTGAATCACCTCAACCTTCTCCATAGCTTGGTGAACCAAGTCGGAACCATACAACTTATTCTCACCAACCTCAAATCACCCAATAGGAGACCTACACCTCCAACCGTACAAAGCCTCAGATGGATCTTTTCCAATACACGAATGATAACTATTATTATAAGCAAATTCTATGAGAGGTAAATGGACGACCCAACTTCCACCAAAATTGATCACACAATACCTTAGCATATCCTCCAAAGTTTGTATAGTCCTTTCCGCTTTTCCATCCATCTGGGGTGGGAAGCGATAATATGGTTCGCCTTAGTCCTCAAAATTTATTGAAAGAAATGCCAAAAGTGAGAAGAGAACTGTGTACCTCGATCAGATATGATAGAAACTAGAGAACCATGCAATTTCACAATATCCTCAATGAAGAGCTTAGCGTAATCTTTCACCGAATAATTAGTTCTCACTGGCAAAAAGTGAGCGGAATTAGTCATCCTATCCAGCATGACCCAGATGGAATCAAATTGATGACAGGATCGTGAAAGACCAATAACAAAATCCATATTAATCACTTCTCATTTCCACACGGGCAATTCAATCTCTTGAGATAAACCACCAGACCTCAAGTGCTCAACCTTCACTTGTTGACACACCATGAACTTAGCCAAAAAATTGGACATATCCCACTTCATGTTATTCCACCAATAGATCACTTTCAAATCATGGTACATCTTTGTCGAACTAGGATAAATAGTGTACCTCAACTCATGAGCTTTAGCCAGAATCCTTTCTCGCAGCCCATCGACATCTGGAATATATAACCTACTAAGTACCTCAAGATACTATCACCACCAATCTCAAAAGCCACCACATTCTGGTGACCCACATCATCCTTGATCCACATAAAGATAGGATCCAAAACATGTTTCTTCTTCACCTCAGCGCCAAGAGATGACTTCACCACCTCTTACATAATTATACCACCATCCTCAGAGTCCAAGAGATGAACTCCAAGATTAGCCAAATGATGAATATCCTTCACCAGTCCTCGTTTCTCCTCATCCACATGAGATAAGCTTCCCATGGACAACCTGCTAAGAGCATTAGAAACCATATTAGCTTTACCTGGATAATAATGAAGACTTATGTCATAGTCTTTGAGCAACTCAATCCATCTCCTCTACCTGAGGTTCAACTCCTTCTGGGTGAACACATTGCAAAATCTTATGGCTTAAGAAGATGTCAACATGGACTCCATGAAATAGTGATGCCAAATCTTTAGAGCAAAGACCACAGCCAACAACTCCAAATCATGAGTCGGATAGTTCTTCTAATGCACATTAAACTACCTAGAAGAATATGCATCTTGCTATGTTGCATTAACACATAATCCAGTCCCTCTCCTGACGCATCACAATAAATAACAAAACCATTAGTACCCTTGGGTAGAGTTAAAACCAGAGTTGAAGTTAACTTATCCTTCAACTTCTCAAAGTTACCCTCACAAGAATCCGACTACAACAACTTTACCTTTTTCTGAGTCAACTTAGTCAATGGGAAAAGAATAGAAGAGACGTTTTCCACAAACCTCCTAAATAATCGTCTAAACCCAAGAATCTCTGAATAATAGTTGGAGTCGTAGGTCTAGGCCACTTCTTAACCACCACAACTTTTAGTGGATCCGCAATGATCCCTTCACTAGAAATAACATGACCCATATAGGTCACAATATTTAACAAGAACTTACACTTTTAAAACTTTACCTACATCCGCTGATCTTTCAAGTTTTGCAACACAAGACGGAGGTGATCAGCATAATCTGCCATACTTTAAGAATACACCAAAATATCATCAATAAACACAATTACGAACAAATCCAAGAACTGACAGAATTCCTAGTCCATAAGATCCATAAATGTTGCTGGGGCATTAGTCAAACCAAAGGACATCACCAAACACTCAAAATGACCATACCCAATTCGAAAAGCAGTGTTAGGGATATCCATTTCCTTAATCTTTAACTGATGGTAACCCGACCGAAGATCAATCTTAGAAAAGTACTTAGCACCCTGAAGTTGATCAAAGAGATCATCAATCCTAGGAAGCGGATACTTATTCTTCACATTTACCCTATTTAATTGGAGACGATCTATACACATCCGAAGGGACCCATCCTTCTTACACACGAAGAGAACTGGAGCACTCCAGGTAGAAATACTAAGGTGGATATAACCCTTGTAAAGAAGATCTTTCAATTGCGTTTCAAGTTTTTTCAACTCAGTCAAAGCCATTATATAGGGAGGGAGAGAAATTGGATGAGTGTTCGAAAGAAGATCAATCCCATTATCAATTTCCCTAATAGGAGGAACACTAGGAAGATCATCAAGAAAAACCTCGAGAAATTCACTAACCACAGAGACAGAAAGCAAAATAGGACCTTCGGATCTAGAATCCTTAGCATGCACTAGATTGTAGGGGTACCTTGGAAATTAATTTCCAAGCTCTAAGATACGAAATGAACCTTCCCTTAGGAACTAGGGAACTACCTTCCCACTCGATCACCAACTCATTAAAGAAGTGGAAACTGACCTTTTAGGTTCGATAATCAAAAGACGCATAGCACGAATACAACCAATACATCCCCAAAATCACATCAAAGTCTAACATGTCTAACTCTATCAGATCCACCAAGGTCTTCCTACCACAGACTGACATCACACAACCCCTACAGACCCTTCTAGCCATAATGGAGTCGCCCACCGAGGTAGACACAGAGAAAGGATCCAGAATACACTCAAGATCAAAACTAAAATAAATAGCCACATAAAGGGTCACATAAAAAGAGGGTGAAACTGGGATATAGTAGACAATATACATCATGAGAGAAAAGTTTGAGTGTACCAGTAACAATATTGAGGGACATATCAGAATCCTGGTGGGTGGAAAGAGCGTAAAGATGGTTCTAACCAGTGCCGAATCCAAAAGTAAAAGTAGCACCCTTTGGTGCAAGAGTTGATGAAGTAGCAACTGGGATCTTATTTTCCCCAAAAGTAACCCTAGAAGGACAATCCCTCTGCAAGTGACCAATCTAATCATATTTAAAGCACTTGTTCCTCCCCTCTTCACAAACACCATAATGCTCCTGACCACAAAATATACAACGGGGATATGATGGAGCTTACTAGGCCCAACTAGCTTGAGGTTGGGCATCCTGTGCCCTGGGACCAACACTATTTTAAAAATGGCAATCACCCGACGGCTTCAGATAAGGAGCACTAACCATAGAGTAGAAATCAGAATTGCCCCACTTCTTCTTAGACCATTTTCCATCATCTCTACCACTGTGTTACTGACCTCCACACTAATCCAAATACTAAAACTTCTTATTTTGTCTCCCACTCATCTCGGGTTGCTTCTTCTTTTTCTCTTCCACTTATTGTATATACACCATAAGTCTAGAGATATCCATATCCTTGTTCAACAAGATGCCCTTTCTTTCCAAGATCAATTCAACAAATAACCCAAAAGAAAAATTCCTCATTCTAGCCCTCATGCTAAACACTAATTCTGAAGCATATTACAATAACTGATGAAACTTCAAGGCATACTCTTTTACTATAATCCTACTTTGCTTTAAATTTATGAATTCATCAGCCTTTGCCTCTCTCAACTCCTGAGGAAAGATGCAATCAAGAAAAGCACTAGAGAAGTTATATCACAAAGCAAACTCAGTACCATCAACCCTAGACTGGTTCCATTCCTTATACCACTGCTATACCACGTCCTTAAACTGATAAACAGCAAACTCCACACCCTCCACATCAGTATGCATCATACGAAAAATCTTTTCGATCTCATCAATGAAATTTTGAAGATCTTCCTCAACTTTAGATCCAGTGAAAGTCGAAGGACTCAACCTCATAAATTGGCCAACTCTAGTGACCTCAAAAGATGGAGCAACAGAAGTAGCACACTCAATTTGAGAGGCCACCAACTGAATAAGCAAATGGATTGACTGGCAAAACTCTACATTAGACACATCAGCTTGAGGTGTTCGAAGAGGGATAAGAGGAACTAGTGGAGCTCCACTAGGGAAATCAAAAGAAGCGGCCCTAGACCAAGTATAAACTCCTTGAGTAGGACGAGTTCCATCTATATTGTCCTCAGACGGGACAGAAAAGTTTCCACGAGAATCAGATTTTCTGGGAGGCATGATCTAAAAAGTGAACATACAGGAATTAGAGGAGATTTCAAGATCTTAGAATTTATTGCCCAAAATAGAACAATAAGAAAGGGAACATTCCTAAATGTTTCCTTGTCTCTCCCTTATAAGTGTGGCGTGCTATATACCCATAAAAGAGAATATACTTGACACTGTTTTATGGACACCTAATGACACCAAACCTAGGATCTCATACCAACTTTGTCATTACCTAAACCAGTGTCTGGCCATGACGGACATCTCAAGTCTACCATGGACTAAAAACCACCCCCTGTACCTAGTCGAAACACCACACACTACCTAACAGTGGATGAATTACCGAATATATAATAAGATAGCAAAAGATAAGCACAAAGAATTTAACACATGTCTATAACTGATAATTGGTAACTGACCAAAAGTAACTAACCAACATCACCCAAGTCCACAGTAATCCATAAAGCCTTCTAACAAAACCGAAAATAATAAAGTGTCGGGACATGCCCCCAATCTTAACAATGACAATGTTAATGATAATGTGATCTCTTAATTCTAATCTATGAATGGAACCTGATGAAATTTCCAAGTCTTACAAAGAATGGAAGCTCACCACTTCACCACCAACAATCGACGAACTGAGTCGATCCACCTAATACTGCGCAGGAAAAATAAAAATATCTCCAATGACTACATCATAAAGGGATACAGTATTCAGATACAGTTAGTGGGTTGAGCACTAGTATGTAACTTTGTGATAGAGGATAAAATAAGCCAAGTCAAATTTAATTCAAAACCATGTGAACATCATCATATATATATATACATAAATAATATGTCGGAAAAGGGAACAAGGATTAGCATGCATTTTAAAACTTTAGCCTGAATTGAGTAGCTCAACCGTCATAACATAAGAAGGCACCTGCGGGCAATATGGGTACAACTCTCCCCCAGTTGAAAGGGCCCTAGTTCATGTAGACATACAAACCAGAAGATGTACATATGCACTATAGAGGACTCGAACCTCCTGACATACCAAGATGACTTAAGCACCTAATATGTAATATAATATGGGGGACTTGAACCTCCCAATAAAATTAAAAAAAGGGGAACTCGAACCACTCGATCGTTTAGACCCCCACGTCAGCAACTATGGTTTCCAGTATTAGTCCCTCGGGACCTCCACTTTTACGACTCAGCTACACAACCCTCATTAGATCCCAATTAAAATATTTATCACATATTTTTATACATTAGACCATAATACATATTTAGGCATACAGTATTGGTATCGCTATACCAGCAACACTTGCAAGGTAATATCAACATGCCATCACAATTTGTTAACTTAGGAAAATGACTTTTTTTTATTAAATCAAACCATGATGTTTTAAATAACCTTATTATATCATGAAATTGTTCCAAAAATAATTTAATACACTTTTACTCATACCCAAAACCACTTCCCCGGAGTTTTGGTTGGGGCTATTACCAATTCAATTGTCAATATTCACAAAACTTGGAGAAATCACAATCCCCTAGTTTATTAACCATGTACATGCATCAAATTTATTTTAGAACCACCATTTACAATATAAATAATGCATATGTAAACATGAAACATCATATAAACAACAATCATTCAAAACCCTCAACCCATGTTGAAAACCCACATTCAAAACCATCCAATTAAACCATTCAAATACATATTTTTCATAAATTGAGGATTAGGTAAGAGTAACATGCCTGAAGCACCAAGTTTTATGGAGAGAAATCAACCCTTGAGCCCTTGGATGACCAACTTCTTGGAAACCCTAATTATCTTGCTTAAGGGAATTTCAAAGAGTTTGAGAGAGTTTTTTTATTGGGAATCATATGTTAATAAAGTCCCAAAGAGGGTTTTAAGTCGTGGGGTCTAAGTGGGAAAAGAGGAAAATTACCAGGATACCCTTAATTAAAAGATTGGAAATCGATACCCAGTCTCTATGGGTGACCTCACGACTCGTAGGGTCACCCTACGACTTTTTTAGTCTAGTCATAGTATGGATAGTGTCCAGGGCCACCCCATGCTGATCTGGATAAGATTCACACCATATGAATCGTACCCAGTCCTTACGACCCATAACATGCTAGTCGTAGTCACAACAAGAACCTAGGTTAGTATAGTGGTTTCCCTATAATCGGGACACTCTGACTCATTATGGGTCTTGATGACTCTTTAGGTTCTAGTCATGATCAACTTAGAAATGCAGCCAAGCATATATATTAGGCTATGATTAGGTCCCTTAAGACTCGTAATGACACCCTACGACTCGCATGTTGAGTCGTGGTGAGGACAGTGAGGATAAAATTTCAGAAATTTTCAAAGGCCAAAATCTGAGGTGTTACACCCAAGCTTCCTATGCCACAACCATGTGATATTGGTTTTCACAATAAGACATGTCAGTGTATCAAAATAAGGATTATTTAGAACATAAATATTATCAGCACGATCACCAATAAGAGAGATATTTCTTTTTTTATGTTGAACAAAGAAACTCGCAACTCTGAAGGATATAGCTGGATAATATTCAGCAAATTATGTTTGAGTCCATCCATGAGATATAATTTAATGAGTTTGCAGGATCAACTGAGTTTCATAGAGCTGACTCTGATGACTTCACCTTTGGCACTATCCCTAAACCTGACTGATTTGCCTTTAGTTTTATTTCTAGAGCAAAAAAAAATTTTCTTTTCAATCATGTGTCTGGAACATCCGCTATCTATAACTGTAACGCCCCAAAATTTAATCCCGAGACATCACACGGTGCTCAAGACTATGAGTAGCCTTAAGTTAACCCTGTCTGCATACTACTGAGCCTGAATCTTATAATAATGGAGATATAGACATAAAGGTCACGCAAGAATGCAAAAACTATATGTAATATTTAAGAATAATCTGAACATAACATCTGAAACATCAAAATTAAATAATCTACATTAAAAAAGTAGTTTGACAAGCCTGTACTACTAATACTAGAGAGTCACTAGGACAAACCCCCAGCTAACTCGAACTGTCTGAAAGGAAATGCTAAATCTCATAAAATGATAAGCTATAAAATCTGAATAAATAAGTCCCTGAACTATGAGGACTCAACAAATGTTGGATGTAGATGGAGATGATTGAACTACTCACGCTGCTGACACTGAGCACCTGAACCTACATTATGAGACAATGTAGCACATAGACGTATATGTGGATCATTACTTTGAGGATGTACTAAGTATATGGGGATGGTATGCATAAGTAAAACATAATCTCATAATCATCATTTATAAAACAATGCATGCTAAATATAAATGACTCGTATAAGCTAGAATATCTGAAATCTGTAGCAATGAGAAGAAAAACATACTCTATATATCGTGTGAGCCATAATATTTAGTTCTAAAAGTTGTACTAAACTCTATCTTTAAATCATACTGTCCAAGTGTAAAAGTGCTCACTCTAAATTTGAAATCTGAAAGCTAAAATCTGAAGTTATTATCATTCTGAGAAGTATATTTTGAATAAAACTGTGAGCCTTTACACTTAGTTTTATAAAAGAATTTCTTTCATTCTTTTACTTTGATTAGAAGGGTTGAAACATATATTTTAATCTGCAGAGAGGTTCTCTTAACTGACATAAACCATGTGAGCTAATATGGAGTCCAACGTCTCGTCCTCCTAAGGAAGAAACCTCACGTTGGGGAGAGGTGTCCTACTCTTGCCAAGGAGTATAAACTGAGCTAAGTGATCACATCTATAACAATCATCCACATAGAAGTGGGAAAATATGATAATCTGTACCTACATTGGCTACGAAGTTCTGTGGAAATAGGACGCGCTAAACCCACACTTCCCGCTCGGTGCTAAATACTACTCTCTTTTTATTTGCTATGCTTATTTTGGTGAAAATCTACTTTAAAACTAGCATAAGGGTTTATCTAAAACCAATTATGAATTAATTTGATAAAATCTGTAATAATCTGAAAAGTGGATTCCAAAAACAAATCTGAGGATCAAAAGATCAAACTTTATTGCAAATCTGATATAATCAGCTCATAAAGTGCTTAAAGCATCATTTTTCTCAAAATCTCAACATATAAACTTAAGGCTTAAAACCCATGTATTAAACTCATGTCAAATATTATAACAATTATGCTTGATAATGAAAACAATGATAATTCATCTCAAAATCTGGAAATTACTGCAATAAACATGAAAATATGAAAATAAACATGTAATTCAACCTATAATTCACTTGAAATCTTATGATCTTGTAAATGGAAACATTGGGTATGAACCCTAATTTCAATTTCATGGAAAATCATATAAAATCAAATAAATTTGACATTTAAAACAAGTTTTGGGCACAAGAATGAAAGAATTATCCTTGTTAAAACCCCACATACCTTAATTTGATGATCTAGATGCTAGAACTTGAATCTTGGATCTCTATTAATGTTTTGGAGATGACTTCTGAGAGTTCTTGAATTGGGAATTCTCAATCTTGAATTTCCTTGAAAAATTAATAGAGGAATTTGGGTTTCTTGGAGAAGGAGCTTTTGATTTCTAAGGTTTTGTTTTTTAAAAGAATGGTGAATAAAGAGCATAAAGTTCTTAAAATATGATTAATCTATTGCTTTTGGACGGATTGGGGGTTGGAGATTTACCAAAATACCCCCTTTAAACTTTTATACAAAACTGAAAAACGAACATTTTCCCGACCAAGGTGGCCACCGCGAGGTGCCACTATCGTGGTAGCTCACTGGAAATTGATGAATGAAAATTGGGCAGACTTCACGACGGAAAGACATCGCGGTGCCCCTTTGAAATGCCATTTTTGCATATAATGCGACGCGTCATTATCGTGCTGGACCTCTGGAAAATGACAATGGGAAATTGACCCTCTCCACGATATGCCAATATCACGGAGGGCCACTAGAATGGGAAAATTGGGAATTTACGCTGGTTCTTGACGCTCTAAGGGTCCAAACAATGGTGTTTTGCGACAGGAACTTAAAATAGCCATAACTTCTTACTCGATTATCGGATTTAGGCAAATCTTATATCACTGGAAAGCTAATTCAATTTACTACGATATCGAAAGTACAAATCTAAGGAATTTCACACCAAATAAATAGTATTTGTTTTGGAATCTATCCCTTAACACTCTAGGGACTAATTTAAGCTAGGAAAAATCACGGGGTATTATAATAACCCACATTTCTTTTCTGTAGTTCTTGTGGACATATTTCTGCAAAATAAATTTAGGTACCCAAGTGATCCTTGAGGGTTAGATGTGATTTTTTTGGGTCTCCAAACCCACACTTCTTTAGACCTCTGTCTGAATTTGTGTGATTTGTGCCCATTTTTACCATAGGTGTAGCAGACTGGACTACGAAAAGAGAAGGAAGTTTTACTATAGCTAAAAGAGTTTGATGAAGAGCTTGATTTATCCTTAAGAAAAAATGATTTTATAGAATTATGACTTGGTGATCTTATAATGTTGTTTAACTATATTTTCACATTACCAAGTTCTTCTTGAAGTAAGTCAATTTCAATTTGACCTGCTTTAAGTTGAATTTTCCAGTTTCTTCTTTCTTCTTCAAGCTTTCATTTTAACTGATTTTGCCAATTTTTCTTAGCTTGAGAAATTTTATTGTACTCATCAATGAACTTTTGAAACTCATTAGTAATCATATCAACATTTGACTGAAGGAACTTACAATTATGATAATTAAATTTCTTATCTCACTAGATTCACCTATTGCCATAAAATACATATTTGTTATTTCTGCATCATCTTCAGTCTCGTCTTCATTACTTCAGGCTCAAAAGTTCTTATTCTTATTTCATGATTTTCTCCTTAATTTTGGACATTTTTATTTGATATGACCTGATTTACCACAATGATAGCAGTATCATTGTTCCTTGTAAATTCATTGTTCTTGTAGCCTTGAGCTCTCTGCTTTCTTTGTCTTAAAATTTGGCTTACTCCATAATTTATAAGAGTCATTCCTTCATTGTTATCTTCTTCTAAGGCTACAGGTTTTTTCTTCTTTTCCTTGTTTCACCTGTTTAAGTGATTTTTTTCATAGGTAATAAGGTTACCTCTTAGTTCATCATAGGTCATGTTGTGGAGATCCCCATCTTCTAGGATGGCATCTTTGGTTTCCCATATTTTTGGGAAACTCCTTACAAGCTTCTTGAACTGAAGGCTATTTAAGTAGATCATCCCTAAAGATTTCAAATCACAAACAATTTTGTTGAATCATGCAAACATCGACTTCACGCCTTTATTTTCTTCCATTTTGAAAAGCTTGTATTCATTGACTAAAGCACTGATTCTTGACTTCTTTACTTTAGTAGTACCTTCATAGGTAACTTCTAATTTTTCTTGTATTTTTTTTTGTTTTGCAGGTTGATATCTTGTCATACTCTACTTCACTAACTGCCTAATAAAGTAGGCTTATAGCTCTTGCATTAGTTTCAATTACCTTTTGTTGTTCCTTGGTGATTTCAAAGTTTTCATAATCATCCAAGTCAAGACTGCTTGATTCATTTTCTTTTGTCTATCCTTATCTTTGAGCCCTGGTATAGGTTTTGGTCCCTTCTTAATAACCACTCAGGATTGAAAGTCATTTGATTGTATGAAGATTTTGAATCTATTCTAATGCGAGTAGTGATGTCTATTAAAGTATGGTGGTCTTATTGATGAGTATCCATCTTGAAGGAGTGCTCCTGGAATCTGATAGTTAGCCATTAGATATTTTCTCACGTGTGGTTAAGCAACACTTTAGTGAGACATGCTCTAATACCAATTGAAATTCAAGAGGAGGGGGGTAAATGGAAAACATTTTTTGAGTTGACCGATCAGTCTTAACAGTCAACTCACCTGAGGGTTAGTACATTAAATAAAATAGAACAAAATTAGAAGCATAAATAAGCAAGTAAGTATAAACACAGAGATTTATCCTTCTTCGGATCACTATTGTGGTGCTTACTCTAGTCTCCTTGGGTTACAAAGGCTTCATTTAAAACTTTTAATGAGAGAATGAAATTACAGAAGGTTGTATAATTTTTGAATCTTATTTTGTTATTCAGATCGTGTGACGCAGCCTCAACTTGTATAACTAAGCCGACTCAATATTTTTTTGTAGCTATTGTAAATTAAAAATTACAAAGTTTTATGAAGACAAAATATTGAGGCACACTAGGAGTTTTCTGTGAAGTGGAGTATTTTGTCTTTTGTCCTCATCCTTGTTTTTATAGCCTCCATCTTATTTGGCTTATTTGCTTTAAAAGAAAAATCCAATGGATTTCTTCTCAATCAAGGATTTGAATTGATTCCTTAATTGAGGATTCACATCATATGGTAAGTCCATATCAGATTGTACATACGTGTGATATGATCTTCCCTTCTCAGATATTGACTCACAACCATGCATGTCCATATTAGATATGTCCATGTAGACTGTGTGATACTCCTTCCTTCCGGGGCTCCTTGTGAAATCTGCTTTTCATGTTTGTTTTTTTATTGTCTTTAGTATGGTTGACTTCCTTTTAGTTTGGGATCTTGTGAGATCCTCTCACGATGTTATCCAAATTCAGATCCGAGACAGTCTTTCTTGCCTTGATTATATCTTTGGTGTATCCTGCATATTTTCTTTATTAGTCTGCCATTATTAAAACATATTATATCAATATAGGAGGTTAATAAAAATCAAAACACTGTAAAATACAATAAATCACAATCGAAAGAAAAATCAGCAAAAAAAGAAAAAAAAAACGTTCATTTACAAAATCATACCACCATAAAAGATTCCACAATGAACTACAAACAACAACAAAAAAATTAAACTACACTACAACAATGTTGGCGAGGGAGGATGATGAGATCATTGGAGTCCACACATAGTCTCTTCTGTATACATATTCGTCAAATCATCACCCATGCACTTGTATCCTATTGATTTATCATCCACTGTAGGGGTGGGGGTGGGGGTGGAGGTGGAGGGTACGGCTGATATGGAAGTTTCAACCCCAAACTTTTAAACAACTTTAATTCTCAAAAAAGGCTTAGCATTATCGAAATCAACACAAAACATGTAGAATTAAATGTGCCTATCATTCTTTATAAATATTGGATGAAAAATTCATCTCTCATTCATCATGTAACTGATGACCAAGCTATTTGAATCACAACTTAAGTACCCGCTCTTCATTATGCTTGCAATCTTGTCATTGCAACTTAATTCTTTGCTCTTCATTGTACATTAAACTATGTCGGCGTATGAACCATTGGGACGAAGGGCAATGGACACTATATCCTTAGACACGAATTTTCAAATCCAACATTTAGGAGTCTCATCTCATTCGCCCAAAAATTTACCAACAACAACTACGTATTTTGTAATAGATATGATGTACCTATATGATAGTAATGAATAGACTCAAGCAGTGGTTTATGAGCCTAGACTTAGTAGACTGTAGTCCTCTTCTTCTTACCAAATTTTTGTATAGTACTTGATCAGAACTAACATAATCGCTTTTTCGATGACCACCGAAATAATATAATGAATTAGAGCTTTGGAACAAGCTAAGGAGTGTTGGAATGTTTCTACTGAGCCTAAAATCAATTTTCAAAAAGTAGGACTGATTCTTAAATTTTTTGACTGAAAATGAATGAAAAAGTAGGGATAAAAATAACAGAAAATGGCTTAAAACAATGGAGGTAATATCAGTTTTCGATGGATGCCTAAAAAATCAATGAAAAATCACTGAAAAATTGACTTTATTGAGAAGTTTGTGGATTTTTTTATCATTTTAAAATTTAATATCTAATATTTATATTTTTGGACAGGGGTAAAATGTATTTTCGAAAATGTAGGAGCGGAAGTGGTAATGAAACTAAACTGGACGTTTTTAAACCTATAGACTAGAGTTGCCACTTTTTTTGTGATCCCTTTAGAGTGTATCTTTTTTCAATTATTTAAGACTCCTGTCTCTTTATCAAAGAAAGTTTTAAAAGTGTCTCTTTTTTCAACTCTCCCTTTTAAGTTGAAAAACATCAAAACCCTTTTAAACTTATCAAAGTTTTATTTAGATAAAGCTTATTTAGTACACAAGATAAGATATTTCAGAATTAAGCTCAAAACTAAATTTACACCACATTTGAATCATCTATCAAACATGATACGAATCTTATCATAGGTTTAACTCTATGATATCCTACTGATAACGCTCAAACTACAGCTCTCGTAAGAGTGTAAGCGGTCGTTGTCAAATATAGAACCCAACTGGGTTGGGTGTCGAATCCCACAGGGAATACTTGGTCACTAAGTATTGCATCTATTATTAGACTGTTGGTCGAAAATTCTACGGAAAGGGGGAATGGTTTAGGCGTGAAGTAAAAGTATCAAAATAGCAAAGTAAAAACGGAATGTTTTGTTTAGTAAGATTTTAATCAATGAGAATTGTAAGTTAGGGTTATGTCCACCTTATGAGTTCTACGTATCTATTAACTATGAGTTATGCGGAATTCAGACATGCATGCGCTTATAGAGATTCGTATTCTATGGTAAATCCTAGTGTCTTTCGACCATCAAGGATTATATCACTTTAACTCTTTCGAGCTTAAAGCGTATACTAATGGTACGAATTCTCCAAGAGGTTAATCCAGTTACGGCACTAACTTTTAAACAGGGGTTGGCAGCCCTATTTCCTTTTCATTCTCTCTTTTCCAGACATGT
The DNA here is from genome assembly GCA_030864215.1 of Capsicum pubescens. Classification (NCBI taxonomy): domain Eukaryota; kingdom Viridiplantae; phylum Streptophyta; class Magnoliopsida; order Solanales; family Solanaceae; genus Capsicum; species Capsicum pubescens. The sequence goes on from CM061541.1 coordinate 197,821,204, forward strand.
AACTTTTCTTTCGAACAAGTTAATGCTATACTGGCGTATTCTATATGTTTGCAACCACAAGAATTCAATTAAGATGAAGAGAGTAATGATATAAGCAGCATACGTATCAAGAATTCACAAACTCATAGCAATAGATAGTATCTCATAAGGCTTCCATAACCCTAACAGAGAAGTTTAGCTACTCATGAGCGCAATGGAGATCACAATAAACATCATCATCATATCAAAACTAGAATGATCTCACGTTGGAGAGGAGTGTGGCGTCACAATAAGGTTGACGTTTTTCCTCTTGGTGTTTCCCACGAGTTAGCATTTTTCTCTGTTAACAATTGTAACGTGAATTAGGAGCGGAAGTTGAATGAAAAAGAATTGAATTAATGAATGAGTGAATAATAAAAAGCTTGCTGAAAAATTCAGCAAATAGGGTTTTTATAACATCCTTCTCCTAGTCCTACTGAAATAGGGTTTTTATCCTTGTCCTAGTCCTACTGGGTTACTGTATCCTTGTCCTAATTCTACTAAGTTACTGCTGATCCCCCAAGTCTTTAGAAATATTGTTTTTGCCCGGGACAAGTTCTCCATGCATCACTTTCAGTCCACAAGCTTCCAGAAGTTGCCTTCCTTCTTACGTGAAGTTTCCTTTGGCGTCCAACAGTCCATAAAATACTGAAATCTTCATCATTTATACCTGAAAACTTGCTAATCACGTTGGTTAGCTCACTTACAGGAAAAAGGACTAAAAGTGTAGGAATTATATATTTTGTCCTCAAAACATAGCTAAAATATGGGTACATTAAGGTGCTTTAGGCGTGTAAATACGCCTAACATCAACACCCCACACTTAAAGCTTTGTTCGTCCTCGAACAAAATATCATGTCCATATAACCATCTACTTAGGGTTTCACAGTAACAGCACAAACTATTCATCAAGACAAGCACGACAATTATTAACACAGAGTAGTTTTCTGATCACTACTAGAAACAATTCAACCTCTAATATAGACTCGTGATGATGGTTAATTCGTATCCATAAGTTAAGGCACAAAGAATCATACAAGACTACCCAAAACTCATCAACCATGTGTGTCTCACAATATATCACCCATAATTACTCATAAGTATTTCATTTTTCAAAACATGGGTATAAGATTATCCTTGCTCTCACTCTGACAAAGAATTCATATGTTGCAACTGATGACCATAGGCTTGCCCTTAGTGTAATGCTCCACTAATATCAGAATGCTAAGCTTAGGATCAAATAGGTCTTTACAAGTTGTAATGTAGGCTAAGGGACGGGTAGGACTATTTTGGCCAGAAATAGTGACTAAGTTCCCTAAGCGCTTTAATACATCACATTATGCCATTTACACTTTCTTTCAAACGACCTTTCTACTTTCTTTTAATCTGCCACCCCTTCTCACCTCTTTTGTTATTCAATTTTAAATAGAATCAACTTTGTATTTTTCTTTTTCATTTTATTTTTCATTTTTTTTATAACACGCCTCTATAATAGCCATTCTTTTTCATATCAATTTCAAGTACCAATTCACTTTAAGGCATCACTCTCACCCAATTTCCTTTTATTTTGTCACATGACTTTACAATTTAAAGCTCTTAGGAATTTGGATCAAATTATGGTCTTAAAAAAATGGATTAGGCTACATATGAGGCTGTCAAAGAAAATAGCTAAAGGCTCAAAAGGGTTGACTAGGATAATGTCCACGGGTAGGTAAAAAGAAGGTAAACAATCACAGGCTGTCAAAGAAATGCCTAAATCATCTACTAAACTCACACTCTTTATTTCGCTTTACACACACACCAGGCAAGTTCTAGTATCAGTCACAACACAGAATATACTATATCTTCACACACACAAGGCACATGGTCAAGTTTATTGGGAGCAGTATAGACTCTTGACCCAACAGATGAATGAATTAAACCACACAATTATCACACAGTGAGTCACATGTAGAGCCTAAATGTCTCAATAGTAATGATTTAGCACAAACTCTTGTTATACTACCATGCCGTCTATCAGAACAATTTCATGCAAAATCTAAAAAATTTAAAATTAAACTAACTAATTACGACTAATTAAAATAAACAAGAACTAGAATAAATGCAAATGCAGACAAAGAAGTGTAGCATACAAATACCAGCACCCCACACTTAGACGGTACACACTGCCCTCAGTGGAAAATAAATAAGAAAAACCTGATTAGTCGGACTCCTCTTCTATGTCTGGGGTCATACCCCCTGCATTGGAATCATCAACAGAGTTCTCCTCCACGTCTGAGTCTGGCATTCGGCGATCGTCATCGGTTGCCACGTCATCATCAAGAGGTTCCTCAAAATATACACCTACTCCGCACATAGCCCTCGCATGCTCATTCATTAGGTAGTCATAATCCAACTGTTGGAGCTCTGCAGCAGTTGGAACATGACCCCCGCTCATCATGGTGAACCTCGTCATGCCATATAAATGGCGGAAGAAGCTTTCATCGCGAGCATGTCTTTCTGCAGTGGTCAGGTTGACGCCATGCATTGATTCAGCATCTTTCACCTTTGTGAGGTCAACTTTCTTTGGGTTGTGTAGAAGCTTATGATCTGCAGGTTCCTCTTCGATGTCCTCCTTCCTCAATATCGCAGTCAACAGATTGCCAAAGATGAAGTGGGACCTCTTGTGCAGCCTAGCCTTATGCATTGAAGATCGAATAATCGCCCCAATGTTGATAGGGACGTTCGTCATCAATGCGTACACCAAGAACACTCTATCTTGTGTTATCTTTGTGTACTGTGTCCCTGGAATCAGGCAAGAGTTGACCATCCGCAACCATATCCGAGCTTCTCTGTTCAAAGAAGCATATGGGAAGGTATTGTGCCGACTGGTATCCTTGTGACGACTCCAACGTGCCATTGATCTTGTTCCGCACAGTGTGTGTCTGATTGCCCTGTACGGAGGTCTGTTATAAAGCTCCTTGAGTGGTGATGGATCAACAGATGGCAAACCCAGAAAAGAGTTGAAGAACTCCAAATTTAGTTGCAGGACTTGGCCCCGAATCTTTACTTCACTCCCTGTAGTTTTCGGTGACCAGTTGGCATAGAATTCTCGTGTTAGATCGAGATTGCACTATCCCATATCTCGGAAGATGAAATCAAGATGTAGCGCCATGATTTTGGCCAAGATGCGAGGTTCTTTCTTTGCTAGGCCCTCCTTTTGTATCACTTCCACGTGAACATATTTTTTCACTTTATTGTTCCTGTACCACTCCTTTGCTTCCTCCTCTAGGACCCATTTTATCCCGTACATGCGTCGAGGTATTTGCAGTGAGGAGGATTCAGCTTGCTCTTTTCTTCCCCTTTTCTGGCCTTTCTGTGAGGTAGATGTTTTTTCTTTTCCGGGTCGACTTTTTGGTGCCATTGTACCTGAGATTAAAATAATAGTCATGTTAGCTTCATCTCGGTAGATACAATCGACAAACCAACAGTAGTGGCACTACCCAACACTTAATTTGTTGACACAAACTTAATTAAGTGAAAGATGTCGATTACTCAGACTTCATCGCCCTGCATTTAGGTGTTATGTTCCAACAATATATTCAGCGCAGTCATACTTTTCTTGTCATCTTCACTATCCTTTTCAATTCTTTTTCATGTATTCTTAACTATGTTTTTATGTTTGGACTAATGCATCTCTTTGAACAAAACTACTACATAGATATCGTATCAATTTATGGCTTAGAAATAATCACAACATCTCATGTTTGTAGTTAACCATGATTTTCATATCGATGGACAAGTCATTCAAACATATAAGCTTTCGAGTTACAAGATTATGCGATTATCTTAACCATGTCGATTCCGCAAAAGTATGACAGTGTATCAAAATCAAATTCAGGTTGGAACCAAGTCTAGAACACCCATACGTATTCTTTCACTCACTTAGTTGTATCATAACAAATCAACCACATTCAAATCACCAACACTACTTCAAGATTTAACAACTTATTATAGGCGTAGTATTGTAATACTTACGGAATATAAAAGAAGAGAAAATAAGTACTTACTTGGTTGATGGCCTTGGAAGATGTTCTTGTAAAGTTAAAAGAGCAAAAAAAAAAAATTTGAGAGATTTTGGAGAGGTAGGCGGCGCTTAGGTTGAGTTTGCAATGAAATTTTGTTCTAAGACTAAGGTTTTATTTATAGGACAAGCTTGGGTCGGGTTTTGACCCATTTGGAATCGGATTAGGAGACCAAAAAGTGAGCATAGGCGGCGCCTATGCTATGGCATTGTTAGGCATAGGCGGCGCCTATGCCATGGCATTCTAGATTCAGAGACAAAAGGCTTTTGCATAGGCGGCGCCTATGCTATGGCATTGTTAGGCATAGGCGGCGCCTATGCCATGGCATTCTAGATTCAGAGACAAAAGGCTTTTGCATAGGCGGCGCCTATGCTATGAAATTGTTAGGCATAGGCGGCGCCTATGCCATGACATTCTAGATTCAGAGAGCTTAGGCCATAGCATAGGCCTTGCCTTGTTCGTTGCCTAGATTTTCATAGGCAATGCCTAACTCATAGCGTTTTGCTTCTTCATTCCCAACTTACCACCTTCAACATGCAATACTTCCAAATCAAAATTTGAAACCAATCTTCTCCTTTACACCTCTTGCACCTACACTTATTCAAAAACAACAAAAACGATTAGAACGATGGGTTACCTCCCACCAAGCGTCTTAGTTTTGGTCGTGGCTCGACTCTTCTTTTTGGATTTTTTATTTAACAAAAACAAACTCTTAGTAAAACAATAAAAAATGAAAAATGATGGGTTGTCTCCCATCTAGCGCTTGATTTATTGTCGCGGCACGACATAGTTACCTCGAGTACTTAGATTTCGTCGAGATAGATGGTGGCCATGCATTTTATCGAGTCAAGAGAACCGATATATGGTTTTACTCGTTGGCCATTCACCTTAAAGACAACACCATTATTGTCTTCTAGCTCAACTACTCCAGACGAGTAGACTTGGCTAATTTTGTACGGACCAGACCATTTAGACCTTAACTTACCTGGGAATATCTTCAGTCTAGAATTGAAAAGAAGTACCATATCACCCTTTTGAAAGTTTCGTTGAACAATCCATTGATCATGATACTTTTTCATCCTCTCCTTGTTGAAGTCTGATCTTCCATACGCATGTAGACGGAATTCATCCATCTCATTCAGCTGCTCCAATCTCATATTCATGGCCTCATCCCAATTCAAATTCAGTCGCTTCAACGCCCATAATGCTTTATGCTCGAGCTCAATGGGCAAGTGACAAGCCTTTCCATAAACTAATTGGTACGGGGACATGCCAATTGGCGTTTTGAATGCAGTCCTATAAGCCCATAGTACATCGTCCAGCTTCCGAGACCAATCCTTCCTATTAGCGTTTACAGTCTTAGCAAGGATCTGCTTGATCTCTCGATTAGAAACCTCTACCTGTCCACTAGTTTGTGGGTGATAAGGCGTGGCTACCTTATGTTGCTTGACCCCATATTTAACCAACACGGATTTGAACAGCTTGTTGCAAAAGTGTGATCCTTCATCGCTTATGATGGTACGTGGTTCCCCAAAACGAGAGAAGATATTTCTCTTCAAGAATGCTACAACACGTTTTCCTTCATTATCGGCCAGCGCTACTGCTTCGACCCATTTGGATACATAGTCGACAGCAACTAGGATATATTTCATCCCAAACGAATTTACAAATGGGCCCATGAAATCAATACCCCACACATCAAACAGCTCTACTTCAAGAATTTTTGACATGGGCATCTCATGGTGCTTCGAAATCGTGCCTTGTCTCTGACATTGGTCACATCTTCTCATAAATTCGTAAGCATCTCTAAATATCGAAAGCCAATAATAGCCTCTTTGCAATACCTTCCTTGCTGTTCGACCACCTGCATAGTGTCCCCCAACTTGGGAAGCATGACTTGCTTCCAAGATACTCGGCACTTCCACATGAGATATGCATCGCCTGATAACACCATCCGCGCATCGTTGAAACAAATATGGCTCATCCCAGAAGTAGTGTTTTACATCATGCATGAACTTCCTTTTTTGATGAAAAGACAGATGTGCAGGTATCATATTACTTACCACATAGTTTGCAAAGTCTGCGTACCATGGTAATTCTTCCACCATCGTGGCTAAGATCTCTTCATCGGGGAATGCATCATTAATCTCAAGATCGGGCTGCGCTGTGTGCTTATTCTCAAGTCTAGATAGGTGATCAGCCACTTGGTTTTCACAACCTCTTCTATCTTTTACCTCGAAATCAAATTCTTGCAGCAATAACACCCATCGAATTAGCCTCGGCTTTGAATCCTTCTTCGTCATTAGGTATCTCAGGGCTGCATGATCGGTATGAACCACCACTTTAGTCCCCAACAGGTAGGCACGAAACTTTTCAAAAGCATAAACAACTGCTAGAAGCTCTTGTTCCGTGACAGTATAATTCTTCTGGTCTCCGTTCAAGACCTTGCTCGCGTAGTAGATTGGATGAAATAACTTTTCTCTTCTCTGGCCAAGTACAGCACCCAAAGCTACTCCGCTTGCATCACACATAACTTTAAATGGTAGGGAACAATCGGGCGCTACAATAATAAGATCTTCAATTAGCTTCCCTTTGAGGCATTAGAATGCCTTCAAGCAATCTTCACCGAAGTCGAACTTTGCATCCTTCTCCAAAAGCTTGCATAACGGACTAGCAATCTTGGAAAAGTCTTTAATGAACCTTCGATAAAAACATTCATGCCCGAGGAAACTATGAACTCCCTTTACAGAGATTGGAGGTGGTAGTTTCTCGATGACTTCAATTTTAGCTCGATCCACCTCAATTCCTCTTTCGGAAATTTTATGCCCAAGAACAATACCTTCTTTAACCATAAAGTGGAACTTCTCCCAGTTTAGCACCAGGTTGAATTCAACACATCTCTGTAACGCCATACTTAGATTCGCCAAGCACGATTCAAATGACTCACCCACAACTGAAAAATCGTCCATAAATACCTCCAAGGTGTCTTCAACCATATCAAAAAAAATGGACATCATACAACGCTGTAAAGTGGCGGGTGCGTTACATAGCCCAAATGGCATACGTTTGAAGGCAAACGTACCATATGGGCATGTAAACATTGTCTTCTCTTGGTCTTCGGGAGCAATACAGATCTGATTATAGCCGGAATAACCATCTAAGAAGCAAAACCATCTTTTCCCTGCCAATCGATCAAGCATTTGGTCCATGAATGGCATTGGGAAGTGATCCTTAAGCGTCCATGAATTCAGCTTCCGGTAGTCCATGCATACTCTCCACCCTGTGACAGGTCTGAGTGGAATTAGCTCATTCCTTTCGTTTGCAACTACCGGCATGCCCCTTTTCTTGGGCACACACTGTACCGGACTCACCCATTTACTGTCAGAGATTGGATACACTACCCCTGCATCTAACCACTTAATAATTTCTTTCTTCACCACCTCTTGCATAGGTGGATTCAAACGTCTTTGATGCTCAATAGTGGGTATGCAATTTTCTTCAAGCTGAATCTTGTGCATACATATCCCAGGCGGAATACCAATAATATCAGTGATGGTCCAACCGATGGCTCTCATGTATTTCCTTAGACAAGCGATGAGAGCTGCAACTTGCTGCTCACCTAAGTCAGCTGCCACAATAACCGGGAGGGTGTTTCCTCTTCCCAAGAATGCGTACTTTAGATAACTGGGTAGCTTCTTCAATTCTAACATTGGTGGCTCTTCAATGGATGGTTTAGCTGGTGGTGTAGGCCGATTTTTTAGATCGAGGTCCAACTTCTTAGGAGCATAAGGACACGACCCTATTCCTGTTAGAGCACAAATAGTTTCTTCATAATTTTCAGCATCCTCACGCTCAATATTCATAAGCACAGACGCCAATGGGTCAACAATAAGCTGCTCCTCTACGGATAATTCTTTCTCATCATCAAAATAAACATCAGCTACCGCGAACACGTTCAGATCTTTGGGTTACTTCATTGATTTGCATACATCAAAGCGGACTACTTCGTCATTCATCCGGAATAAAAGCTCATTCGCTCTTAAATCAATAAGCACACTCCATGTTGCAAGGAAAGGGCGCCCCAAGATTATGGGAACTTCAGAGTCCACCTCACAGTCCAGAATAACGAAGTCTGTCGGAAAGATGAATGAAGAAACCTTCACCAATACATCATACAAAATACCAACAGGTCATTTTACCGACCTATCTGCCATCACGAGCCTCATATTGGTTGGAGTAGGATCACCCAACCCCAAATTTCTGTAAATAGATAGCGGCATCAAATTGATGCTAGCTCCCAAATCGCATAATGCCTTGGAAAAATTCAAAGATCCAACGGTGCAAGGAATCATGAAAGCACTGGGGTCAGCCTTCTTCTGAACTAGTGATCTGGTAGCGATTGCACTGCAATGATGAACAGTATCCGTCAACTCATAACTTGTTGCCCGCTTCTTTGTCAAAAGATCCTTCATAAATTTTGCGTACCCAGGCATTTGTTCCAGTGCCTCGACCAAAGGAACATTAATAGTTAGCTGCTTCAACATAATCATAAACTTATTGAACCTGGTATCATCAGCTTTCTTCTTCAATCTCTGAGGAAAGGGTGGTGGTGGAAGGGGAATAGTTTTCTCCACCGCTTCCTTTTCATCTTGCTTCAGTTCGGCGATCTTTTCAGGCTGTGGACGTTGAGAGGTGACGTCACGAACAACCTCATCAGCTACTTCGGCATCTTTTGGTTCTGTAATGATCTCATTATCTTCTATATCATCAACCACCTGCTTGCCTTTAGATGGATTTTCCAACACTTTACCACTTCGGGTAGTAATAGCCATATACGATCCATCATTCCTCAGATTTTGCACTGTGTCGCTAGGTAGTGTTCCAGTTTTTCTTTGATTGAATGCCGTTGAAAGTTGACTCAATTGCTGCTTTAATTGCTTTATTACAGTAGAATACGAGTCAACCAATTGATTTATTGAAGACAAATCGTTATTCACCTCATTCACTCCCGTATTAGTTGCCTCTACTCCCTTCAACAGTTTTGCTATCATATCTTCCATCGACATCTTCCCAGAGCCAGACGCCACAGCCTCACGGTTTCCAGGATGAACATACAAACCACTCCTGTCAGTCTTATTCTTCCAACCACCTTGATCGCGGTCCTTGTATCCAGATTTATCATAATAGTTCCGACCTTGGTTTCCTTGGGCATTGCCTCGGAAACCCCCCTGATTATTCAAGTAGTTCGCTTCTTCCTTATAGTCGGATTCATTTATTCCCTGTGATACAACGGCTTTAACCTTTTCAATCTTCCCTGATAATAAATGCTTGGTAAGAAGATCCATCTGCGTTTTCATGTAAGCCATATCTTGGTCGCGTTCCTCTTGTCTACGCCTCTGCTCTGCAGTCAAGCCAATAGATACTGTAGAGCTTGCTACCTCAGAATCCTTGGTATGCCAAGCTCTACTCTGCTTTGTCATACGATCTAGCATATCACTTGCCTCAAGAAAAGTAAGGTCCATGAATGGCCCACCTGCAGCATTATCAACCACTGGCTTAGTCACTGAGTTCAAAGCCCTGTATAATATCTCCATCAAGTGGATGTTGGTCATCTGATGATTTGGGCACCGCATAAGCTTCTTCTTGAACCTCTCCCATGTTTCGTGGAGAGCTTCAGTTGGAAGCTGTCAAAAATTACTGATCTCATCTCTTAATTGTGCTCTTTTAGATGGCGGAAAGAATCTTTCTAGGAAAGCGTCTTTCAGTTGCCTCCAATTAGTAATAGAATCAGGAGTTAGCCCGTTCAACCATAGAGTTGCCTCCCCAGACAGAGACAATGGAAATAAGCGCAGCCGAATTACATTCTGCCCAACTCCTGGATTGTCAAACGACTTGCATGTTGAAATAAAGTTGATCAGATGCATATTCGGATCATCGCCTGCGAGTCCACCAAATAACCCCTTGAGCTGCAATAACTGAATCATGGTGCTAGTGATATTGAACTTGGCTCCGGGTGCCAAGGGCGGCGGAATAATAGCCCATGTGGCACCAGCTCCATCCAGATCGTCATCATCATCATCAAAAGGAGCCTGCACAGCTCGGCGTTCAGGTCTCATTCTAGCTTGACGATCTCTCCTGTTCATAGGCGCTGCCACCTCATCTGCACGCCGTGGATTAAGTAACTCATCATCACCCAGGTCCTCATCATCAGGATTTGTTGCCCGTTCTGGGTTATCAATATTCTGTTGATGCACTTGAGCAGCTGCCAACGCAGCTAATCTAGACTGCTCCTGTTGAGCAGCCCTTCTTTCAATGTCACGTTGTGCATCCATTCTTCCAATAAGTTGAGGTTCAGGATTTATGGGTAATAACGGTTGACCTGAACTTCGAGTGTTTGGCATACACTCAAACAAACCTGAACAAAACAAAAACAACAAACAAAAAGTAAAATTCAAGAATTTTAGACCAAAGGGTCTATTAACTATCACAAACTTAGTTGACAACTGTATTCCCCGGCAACGGCGCCAAAATTTGATAACGCTCAAACTACAGCTCTCGTAAGAGTGTAAGCGGTAGTTGTCAAATATTGAACCCAACTGGGTTGGGTGTCGAATCCCACAGGGAATACTTGGTCACTAAGTATTGCAACTATTATTAGACTGTTGGTCGAAAATTCTACGGAAAGGGGGGATGGTTTAGGCGTGAAGTAAAAGTATCAAAATAGCAAAGTAAAAACGGAATGTTTTGTTTAGTAAGATTTTAATCAATGAGAATTGTAAGTTAGGGTTATGTCCACCTTATGAGTTCTACGTATCTATTAACTATGAGTTATGCGGAATTCAGACATGCATGCGCTTATAGAGATTCGTATTCTATGGTAAATCCTAGTGTCTTTCGATCATCAAGGATTATATCACTTTAACTCTTTTGAGCTTAAAGCGTATACTAATGGTACGAATTCTCCAAGAGGTTAATCCAGTTACGGCACTAACTTTTAAACAGGGGTTGGTAGCCCTATTTCCTTGTCATTCTCTCTTTTCCAGACATGTAACTTTTCTTTCGAACAAGTTAATGCTATACTGGCGTATTCTATATGTTTGCAACCACAAGAATTCAATTAAGATGAAGAGAGTAATGATATAAGCACCATACGTATCAAGAATTCACAAACTCATAGCAATAGATAGTATCTCATAAGGCTTCCATAACCCTAACAGAGAAGTTTAGCTACTCATGAGCGCAATGGAGATCACAATAAACATCATCATCATATCAAAACTAGAATGATCTCACGTTGGAGAGGAGTGTGGCGTCACAACAAGGTTGACGTTTTTCCTCTTGGTGTTTCCCACGAGTTAGCATTTTTCTCTGTTAACAATTGTAACGTGAATTAGGAGCGGAAGTTGAATGAAAAAGAATTGAATTAATGAATGAGTGAATAATAAAAAGCTTGCTGAAAAATTCAGCAAATAGGGTTTTTATAACATCCTTCTCCTAGTCCTACTGAAATAGGGTTTTTATCCTTGTCCTAGTCCTACTGGGTTACTGTATCCTTGTCCTAATCCTACTAAGTTACTATTGATCCCCCAAGTCTTTAGAAATGTTGTTTTTGCCCGGGACAAGTTCTTCATGCATCACTTTCAGTCCGCAAGCTTCCAGAAGCTGCCTTCCTTCTTACGTGAAGTTTCCTTTGGCGTTCAACAGTCCATAAAATGCTGAAATCTTCATCATTTATACCTAAAAACTTGCTAATCACGTTGGTTATCTCACTTACAGGAAAAAGGACTAAAAGTGTAGGAATTATATATTTTGTCCTCAAAACTTAGCTAAAATATGGGTACATTAAGGTGCTTTAGGCGTGTAAATACGCCTAACATCACCTACCTTATATCATTCAATTTGAGATTATTTTGTTCGAACGATTATAATTCCAAAATTACAATTTTGGAAAAATTTAATTCACGTTCTAAATGTTCCCTTAAATTATAACTAGCACAGACTCAATATATGTTTTTTTATCTTAATTTATGTGACACAAATAGAATTTAGATAATTAATTATTTTTTATATATTTTCAGATTTTTTAAGCTGTTAACTATTGTAATTGATAATAGGGATAATACTCACAAAATTACTTAAACTTTGTCTGAATTTTCAGTTGAGTATACTGAACTTTGCAGGGGAGCCTATTACCCCCTAGATCTTTTTTTCGTATTTTAATAGCATATAGTTGTCCACTTGGACATGTGTAAATATGAGGTTAGTGCATATATTACACGCGCCAATACACGTGTAAAAATGATGTTGGCGCATGTATTACACCGCCAGCTGCCGAAACTGAGTATAGAGTTTCGGGGGGAATTAAATCCACTTTAAAAAGTTTAGGGGGGTAATAGGACCCCCGCAAAGTTCAGTATGCTCAACTGGAAATCTGGTCAAAGTTCAGGTATTTTTGTGAGTATTATCCCTTGATAATACTTTTCATATAATTTCAAATAATATATGTTACTCCTCTTGTCCAAACTTTTATGACATTGATAGTCAATGATATTTTTAATATTATTTAAGATTTTAATTATTCTGATTTATAATATTTTTTCTTTTATCTCAATTTGAGTGGCACTGATATAATTTCGAGAGTCGACTAAATATTTAAGTTGTTGATTATTGTGATTTTTAGTATTTTTATGTATTTTAAAATACATAACAGATTAAATCAAATTTTTGTGGCATTGATAACCAATTATATTTTAAAAATAATTTAAGTTTTGAATTATTGTGATTTATAATACTTTTTCTTTTGTTCCAATTTAAGTGGCACGAATATAATTTCGAGAGTAAGACAACTTTTCAAATAATATATGTTACTTTTCTTGTCCAAACTTTTGTGGCATTGGTAGTTATATTTTTAAACTAATTTAAGTTTTTAATTATTGTGATTTATAATACTTTTTATTTTATTTCAATTTAAGTGACACTAATATAATTTCGAGAGTCGGCCAAATATTTTATATCTTTTAAATTTTTTAAGTTGTTAATTATCGTGATTCATAGTATTTTTTTATGTATTTTTTTGAAATATACATCAAATTAAATCAAACTTTTGTGGCATTGATAATCAATTATATTGTAAAAATAATTTAAATTTTGAATTATTGTGATTTATATATTTTTTCTTCTATCACAATTTAAGTGACACTGGTATAATTTCGAGCATCAGTCAAATATTTTAAATATTTTTAAGTTGTTAATTATTGTGATTTATAATATTTTTTTACGTATTTTTTGAAATATATATCAGATTACAAAAAAATAAATAGATTAAAACAAAGGGGGAAAATAAATGAAGAAGTGCCACAACAGGGAGCAGGTCAACATGCCTTCTTTGACACTTCGTTATTATATCTTTTAAATTCTTCGCTATTATATCTTTTAAATTTTTTATGTTGTTAGTTACTGTAATTTATAACTTTTTATGTATTTTCTTGAAATATACAACAAATTAAACCAAATTTTTATAAGATTGATATCAATTATATTTTAAAAATAGCTTAAATTTTAAATATTGTAATTTATAATACTTTTTCTAATTTCATTTTAAATAATATTAATTTTTAAATTATTAATTATTATAATTTATAATTTTTTATATATATTTTAAAATATATATCAAATTAAAAAATTAAATAAATTAAAATAGAGAAAAAAATGATCAATGAAGACGCACTCAGCAGGTCAATATGCCAGCTTTGGCTCTTCGTTATTGAGCCCTTTTATTATTAAGTAGAATTTGTTGCACGTTATTAGCCCTTTGCCTATTATTATTATTAAGTACTCCCTCCGTTTCAAAAAAACTAATTTGATTTGATACAAAATTTAAGAAAGTAAAGAAGATTTTTAATTTTTATGGTCCTAAATTAAAGTTATGACAAATATACCAAAATATTCTTCAATCTTGTGATCTTACGCATGTCACGTATAAAGTTGAAATTTAAATATTATTAAAAAGGGGAAAGAGGTCATTTATTTTGAAACAGAGTTGAGAAAAGGGCTAAATATACCCCTTAACTTTACAAAAAGATCTCAATATACCCTCCGTTACAAGTTTGATCCAAATATGTCCTCGTTGTTAAACTTTAGGAGCAAATATACCCCTAAACTTTGCGAAAAGGTCCAAATATATCCTCCGTTATAAGTTTGGTTCAAATATGCCCTCGTTGTTAAAGTTTAGGAGCAAATATACCCCTTAACTTTGCAAAAATATCTAAATATACCCTCCGTTACAACCCATAACCCGACCCACCAATTTGGACCAACCCATAACCCAACCCAAATTTTGTTTATCAAAATTTCAATCTTATAATGTTATCGAAATATTTCATCAGTTCAATGACTCTTCAAATATTATGTTAATGCTGCATTTTCCTTATTACCAGTGTATTTTACTTCAAATATTGTGTTGATATTGCATTTTTCAAACTTTAGTTTGTTTCCATGTTTTTTGATTTTATCGCGAAGGACTCTAATCTACTGAAATATTTCAAATAGTTGTAAAATATGAAAGAATCAGGGTCATGGCTTCTCCAGCTGTTTCAGCTCCTAAGAGAGAGACAGGCCCTAAAAAAAGGATAGTCATATCCGAAATAAGTCTTGTTTCAATCTTTGAAAGTAGTATCGATAATTTTTGCAACAAACTTCTCAAAAGGCAGAGTAGAATCGCTTTAATATACAGATTTGATGCCTCAAGTTACACAATTAGGTTCGTGAAACAGATTCGTAATTTCACCTCTGAAGGCTAGATAGACGAAAAGAATGATCCTCGTTTAGATGACTATAAAGATATTATCTTGTTGCCGGAAAAAGTGTCCTCAATGATGGAAAATAAAATTTGGGTCGGGTTATGGATTGATCCAAATTGGTAGATCGGGTTCAAGTTGTAAAAGAGTTAGGTGAATTTAATTTTTATGATGTGGCAATTATTTGACTTACGTGGTAATTAAATTTATTTTTTTTAAAAAAAATGAGCTTGTAAATTTCGAGCTAATCATTTAACATCCAAAGGGGTATATTTGCTCCTAAACTTTAACAGCGATGACATATTTGAGTCAAACCTATAACGAGGGTATATTTGAACCTTTTCGCAAAATTTAGGAATATATTTACTCTTAAACTTTAACAACGAGAGCATATTTGAACCAAACTTGTAACGGATGGTATATTTGAACCTTTTTGCAAAGTTTAGAGGTATATTTGCTTCTAAAATTTAACAGCAAAGACATATTTGGATCAAACTTGTAACGAAGGATATATTTCAACCTTTTCGTGTAAAGTTAAGGGGTATATTTAACATTTTTTCCCAAAAAAGATAAGTAGTCATTCTGAAACGGAGGGAGTAGTATTTATTGCAATCAGCAGCACCGCAACAAAGAAAAGCTATCTGAATGATGAGAAAATTGAACAAAAACACAGCAGCTTAAAGCAAGAACTATTCACTTCTAACATCAATTAATTAGTCTGTATATATATATTATATATACACTCAACAAATGATATCCTTATTCTTACCCCTTAACACAATTTATACAATTAGATTTACAAAATCTCAAGGAATATATCAGAAGTCTGGAAGAATATTACTAATACTATATATATATATATATATATATATATATATATATATATATATATATATATATATATATATGAAAGTTCTTATTTAAATAAAAAATCAGACCAGACCAGACCTCAAATGTCCTTGTCTTTAACAGAGTACAGAGTTTCTCCAGATTCTTTACCAGCGCCAATTTTTCTCTTCTTCTCTAAATGCAACTTGACATAGAAATTTAGGAACAAAAAAAGAATAGCACCATTGAGTACTGAATTAAGAACCCAAGCACCAATTCCATTACATCCACCTCTTAAGAAATGCAGCAACAGCACCCCAACATGACAAATAACATTACAACCCAACAACACAATTTGGCAGTGATTCACAAAGTGAAAACACTTGCTTGGTAATCCAACAGCAGTCCAAAATCTATAACCATAAACCACCGAGTAAATCGACGTGGTCAATATGATTGCCAGTACTTGAAAGGACTGCGAGAATTCAAGCCATAAAAATGACATGAAAATCAAGATCGAGTGGTTGAATAGTCGGTAGAATGATAGTTTACGACGACATATGATAGTGAAAAAGGTTCGGAACGTGTGGAGGAAACGGGAGAGGTAAAATATGTACGACCAGAAGAAAACCCGACCCGAAGGACGAGTACCGAGAGGGAAACAGAGAAGCCATTGAAACGGAGTCGTTTTATACCGGCGCCAGAACCAACGGGTATCACGGATCTCTGCGGCGGCGGAGAGGAGAATTCCGGCGAATATGGTAAACGAGATCAAGGCCATTGAAAGGGAATGAACAGCGGGGATCGGACCGAGAGGGAGAGGACGACGGTTACGGAAGAGGAGGAGGAGGAAAAGATGGAGGAAAATTGAGAAGATTATGTAAGCGGCTATGGAGATGAACAAGAAAACCCACGTGTTTCCCCATGATTGGCTATCAGACCAACGGAAACTGATGATTGAAGGATGTTCAGAGAGGTAATAACGTAGGCTTTGAATCATCTTGGTTTCAGGCGGAGGAATTTTTTTTTCCAAAATTTCGAAAATTGAAAATTTTGTTGATTAAATTTCCAGACAAGTGGAGATTTTTTTTCAACAAAAAAGATATTTTCTCTGCCGGGAACCGTTGCCGGTGCCGGAGCTAACGCCGGCGGAAATCAGTATTTTTCTTCTCTATTTTTTTTTCTCTATTTTGTTTTGTTATACTAGTAGATATGGTTGAAATGAAATAAGGAAGAATGTGATATTTTTGATAGGGGAGAAAATGGGGTCAAAATTGGGAGGGAGGTGAATGACCGAAACCCGACAACTTCTGGGCCTCTGTTCCAGTACCAAACCCCCTTATTTATATGAAATCAGGGATTCCATGTATTGTACACGCCTTCCAGACATGATTTGGTTAAAAATTAAATTGATTCGCTAATTAAATTAAATTGATTAAAAAATATATATATTTGATTAGATTTTATTTAATTTAATTTAAAAATTTTATAATTGATACTTATGTGATTTGATTTTAATTTTACTCTAAAATAATCGATAAAATAATCAAATCAAACCGGTAAAAATTATATATGTATATATATACACACATATATATATATATATGTATACACACACATATACATATGCATATATAAATTATTTATATATTATTCATAAATAAAATGTAAATATTTTTTATATTTTAAATTTTAATCATAAATTTAACTTTAGCCATAACACTTTTAGTCATATATCTTCATCTAGTTGATGGTACGTTATGAGATTTTATTTTATTTTCGCACTTTGAATGACAACTGATACTAATTGTAAAATTATTTTGTCGTCTATGAAATTTTATAGGTGAGTTTTATTAAACTATAGATAATCACTAGTTTTGATTTTTCTTTTTGGTCCTTATTAAGCAAAAAATTTATGTGTTTACCTTTTGGAAGTTTTATCGTATCATTCTCTTATATGTAGTTTCTAAATACTTTTGTAGAAGCGTTCATATGGTGTTGTTCATGGCTTTGCCTAAATATAACACTAAATTGACATCTTTGTTTCAAGGTTGAGAAAATACATTCGATTAACATCTCATATGTTGGATTGAATTTTTTTTAAGAAAATTTTCAACTTTTATAATTAACTAAAGTTATAAATCGAACCAAATTAAATCGACAAGAACCAAATCAACGATTATTTTTTGGGTTAATTTGATTTGATTTTAAAATTTTAAAAATCGACTAAATTAATTTAGTTATAATTTTAATTAATAATCGACCCAAATTGACCCATAAACACCCCTATTTATTCAAGACTAGTGTACGGACAAAAAATAGAAATGACCAAGAAGAGCATTGTTTTTCATAAAAGAACTTTTTGGGAAGTTGGGATGAGGAAAATAAAAAAACATTTAGGGTGTCTTTGGTACGAATGAAAAATAATTTTGCTGTTAAATATTTTTATTTGTGATTGATTTAAATATATTTTTATGCGTGATTGACTTAAATATTTAGAATATATTTATCGGTTATTAGTTTTAAATATTTTAATTTATTAATTAATTAATAAGATATTGGTTGCTTCGATAATAAATTATTTTCTCTATTTCAAAAAAATGATCTATTCTTTAATTTGTTTAAAAAAGAATAATTTTTTTATAATATTTTAATTTAATTTTTCGTGTGACATGTTTAAAACCACAAAATTAAAAAGACCATAAGATTAAAATATATATATATATGTAAATTTGATATAACTTTAATTTAAAATCACAAATTCAATAAAAAAAATTTACTTTCTTAAAAAAAATTAGTAATTATCGAACGATTAACAGGTGATATATCAATTAATTTTATCTCTTTTTTAAGTGAAATTTTACTCCTTACATAAAAGGACATTTTCACTGTTTTCCAGAAATTTTGACTTATTGAGAGTCGCCACTTAATTTTGAAAAGGAATTAAGAAACCTTTTGTAAAATACTTAAACGATCCAAAACAGGAAAATCATTTAAGTTAAGAGATTCTGAGTAAGTGGTTCCTATTAACGTTTTAGGAAGGTGGTAGGCACCTAAAACGTTCGCTAACTTGCGGTTATCCGGACTGTTTGAAAACATCTTTTGACTAACTTCATAAAGATTGATTTTTTGGAAAAGACTTGTGTAAAATAAATTTGGACGACTTAGTAGGGATTTTAACTAAGTTCGCAAAGAAGCACGTAAACAAGTAAACGAAAGAAAAAGGGGAGAAAAGCGAGGAAGTAGTGGTTTCGGCTTTCAAGCCCAAACCATCGGCCCTGTCCTAATCTAGTTGGGACTTTTGACCCATTTTCACCTGTCCTAATTCTATGTTTTCGAGCCCTTTTGGCCCAAGCTTGCTTCACCTGTATTCAGTACAACTTTGACTTCGAGACCCAAAATACATGAATAATGAAATGAATAAATAAAATAAATAAAGACAACAAGAAGTAAATGAATAAAAGAACAAATGAGACTTTTGAGTCTCTTAGCCTCTTCAAAGATGGATTCCGATCTGATCTTTTTCTCTCAATTCCTTGCATTCGGTGCGCGACGGGATCGCTTTTGAACTTAGAACTTCGGGCTTGACTCTGAGATGGGCCTCACTGGCCCATTAAGGAATGCAAAGGAAAAGGGTCCGTTTGGACTCCAGGCGAATTCATGCGAAGAAAAGAAAAATATATGAATTAATAAGCGTTCATAAAATGCGGTATTTTGATAACAAAGAAAATTAAGAAAATTCAAAGCTTTCCAAAGTCACTACTTCGATAATCAAGCATGAAGGAGAAATTAGCTACAAGATTAATGAACTTACGACATGTAACTGATTTTGGACCCTTAATATAGGGATCAAAGAGAGAACAATATATCACACCCTAGTAATTTTTGCATGGAAATGTGCATATACATGAAACAATTCCAGTGAAGGGCTTCAATTTTCCTAACCTAATGTAATGATCATTAAATGAAATCATTGGATATAAAAATGGTTTTATTTGTCACAGTATAAGGATGCTACAACATTTGTTAAAGGATCGTGCATTAATAGTAAGTCGCAATCAATTCCCTTTGTGACAATTAGATAGCTTCAAGTAATGAAAAGGAATTCACAGAAACAAGGAAATAATTAAAAAGAAAGGAACATCACAAGCACATCACAAGAACAGGTTCATACACAACTCATGCCATGTTGATGACCTCTGTTACCTTGGTATCTTACTTAAAAAAAAAACTGAAGAAAACTTCTAAAAGGGATAAATCAGTTTACGCTACATATGGACCAAGATAAATTTGTTCCAGTTCTCTCCTCTAATACTATACGGGATACAAAGCCGTCCAATCAATGAAGGCAAGGGAGGTTTCACTTAAGCTAAGAAAACTATCATCATTTCCCAACACTTAAATCAAGATAGAGGCGCGTATTTCAGGTAAACCAATCAACACCCAAACCATATGTCATTCTCATGTTTTTAAAGACAAAAGAAAATAGTTGTAAGCTATTTCGAGAACTTCATGCCCAAACATAACCACACGACCCAGTAAAAAAGGAAGCGAAACTAACCTATACACCCAAGTTCCATTTGTCAGTAGATATTCAAAGAGTTAGACAACTGTGACGCTCCATTCCCATAATGGAAACGACAAATGATTTTCTCTAAATAGACATATTCAGATACACGATCTCCCTAACCCGACCACATACTGGCAGTAAATTCAAAAGGTGAAGAAGGATAAAAATTCAGATCCACGTAAGAAAAGACATAGCAAATAAAACTAAAGGGAACGTGGTTGGGCACTACTATCAACCTCATCCTCTTTTGACATACTCAAACGAGTTTTAATAACCAAAATGGTCATCAAGGAATCATGGGATTTTTCGAGCGTATCCTCTTTATTCTTTGTCATTCGAGGAGCCAAAGAACTCAAAAGGAAGTCTCAATAATCAAGATGACGTCAAATACTAACAATGAATAAAACACCCTCAGCGAGAAAACTATAAAACAAGAACAAAACACGAAACTTTAATATGAGACCAGCTAGAACAGGGTACCATCGACCCAAAATGATCAAAGCACGAAACTTTAACATAAAGTTAGCTAAAATAGGGCACCATCAACCCGAAACGATAAAAAATGCAACTTAAACCATGAAGCCAGCCATAACGACATACAAGCAGCCCGAAACTACTAAACAAATCCAAGGTATGGAACTTTAACCCTCTAAAAACTAGCCTTAACAGGATACCAGTTACTCGGAATCAAATCAGAGACATGAGACCTCCAGCGATGAAACCATCATTCAAATCATAAGTAATATACAAAAATGAGGATAAAGAGACCTAGAAAAATCTATCAACAACATTGTTCGGACCTCATAACATGTCATAAATCCAAAGGAAGAAAGATTCATATATAAAAAAATAAATTTGAAAGTGTTTTGGTGAAGAATATGTTTTTAACTATACTAAGCGATGGCTTCGCGCACACTGGCTCAAAATGACTATAACTATCACGAAAGGTACCTACGGCTATCGAAGCCATCTACCAGCAAACACCCAACATACAACCTTACTAAAAAAAAGCTTACAACTTCAGAGGTTTGAGATGAAGCAGAAATAGTCAAAAGCTTAAACGGAATGGGATATTACCTGTTAGGGTACAACAAAACGGGATAGCGAGCTAACGTCGAGATGTGTCACCACCGAAAAGTTGATGTTTTTACCAAAATCTCGGCCAGCGCACCGCTTTCTCTAGAGTTTTTGCTAAGGAATAATTCCCTCTTCTCTCAACCCCTCTTTTATTTGCTTTTCCTTTGGTTTCACGAAAAGAAAATTCTTCCACTCTCTCTTTTCCGACCAAGCCAGCTCTCAAAAAATCTTTTTGCCCTAAAATTCCGAACCCTAGGATTTTTTCCAAAGAATTTCCAATTCTTGAATCTCCAACCTATATTTTTTCTCTCTAGGATTTCCCATCCCCCAAATAGTAACCTCAAAGGGTTCTTATATAGGAGACGGAGATGGGGGTATTTTAGGGATTGAACAAGAGGATATTTTTGAATTTTTGGGGTTCCGGATAAGATTTCCCATTCAAGATCGGTACTAATTTGGAATTTTCTTAAACAAATCCGAAATCGGTGGACCAATAAAATGGGGGAAAATAAATTGTCTCCAAGAACCAATTAAAATTTTCCAAATATGTACGAATTCATATCCCTATACCCGATATTCGCGGAATTGGACGTTGGATAGGACACCTAGCTTGTCTCTAGAAGGTTTCCGAATCTTCCTCGTACGAATTTGCGTAAGAAAACACGCGTTGAAAAAGGAAACAATCGAGTTGAAGCTTCGCCGAGTCGAGTTGACTGATAGAATCGGGTCGTTGGTGGGTCAGACTTTGGCTGGTTGTGGATCGTCGATTTGGGAGCTGTTGTTGTTTGACGTTTTTTGGGTTGATATTCACTGAATGTTGGTTGATTTAGAAGAAAAGAAAATTGGGGTTGGGTCAAGCCGGGTCATTGGGCCTGCTGGACTGAATTTAGAAAAGAGAGAAAAATGGGCTGATATTGTTTTGTTTTGGGCTGGCCCAATTTTAAAGGATAAATGGGATGGTTGGTTATATAATTGGGTTAAACATTGGGTTATTTAATAACCCTAATTAAACTAATTGGGTTTATTAAATAACTCTAATTAAACTTAATTAGATTAAAATAATCTCAATTAAGAAATGGTGACTTTTGGGATTAAGATTGAATTACAATTTAAATAACTTATTTAAATTATAACCAAATTGAATATCTATTGGTCAATTGCATTACAATTGGGCCAATTTGATTTCAATTGAGGTCATATTTAATTTGTTCGCTAAATTGAATCGCAATCTGGCACGAATCAAGTAACAAATTAACCTTGAGTTTCTTAATTTGATAAGAATCCAACAAATATTTTGAGAGCAAATCATATTCAAAACCAAGATTTTATCCATTTGAATCAATTTTCACGTTTAATCAATAAAAATCTAATTTTAATGAAAACGTTTATTTAAATAACAAAATTATACACTCTCGTATATAAAAATGCGAAAAATGTATAATCGTTAATTACATGATAACATTGAATTGAATAAGTAATTTAAACCAGTATTTATTTGAACAAAATAATTTTTGTGATTTTATTTTAAAATTGAAGAAACTCAAAATTAAATTGAATTGCGGAGGGCAAAAATTAGGTGTCAATAACTGCCCCCTCCCTTTGGGTAAGGTGGATGGAAGTAACCCTGGGCAAAGGGAGGTTGGGCTGCAGTCGAGCTTTCTACGTAGATCCCAGCCTACATATCCCCAAGACTCAGGGAATCAGACTGCTTGTAGTTCGACTCAATCGGTAGAAAAGATAGTCTTTTATTTCAGACGATCTTTGGCTCAAGATGAGTGACAAGTTGATCGAGTTGCGGAAAAGAGGCTTGTAACCTCTTAACCATGAACGTGGAGCTCTTCACATCCATAGGTAAGAATTTACCTGGGCATAATTTCCAAAAACTCTAGGAGCCTTATCTCTCGGATTTGGAAGAAAGAGAAGGTTACCCTCGACAAGAATTAAGAAATATCCCGAAGGTGAAGTTGAAAACAGAATATCCCAAAATACCCACATGCCTTCTAACAGGGGTATGGTTGGATGGTGGTGGTGATCATCTTTTAGCTCGCGTCCAAAGAGTTTGATGTCCCTCTCTAGACTATGTCCTGTTTTGCTGCTAAGAAAGAATTTCACGTCGTGTTGCGTCCTTTTTGGGAGTCGTACGTACCTATGGGTTTGATTCAAGATTTTTCATCCTCTCGGATGCCCTCGACAATATTTCAAACAAAATTGTTAGTGCTAACATAATTCACGAAAAAGGTAGATAGTCTTTTACCATATCTCCATGTGAGTTGTGGCTTGAAAAGCAAAGTTATATCTTCATTTACCTGTTTGGAATAAAACAACTAGCAACAACAAACACAACAACCCTCTTGGTTGTTGTATAATTATGACATTTGTTGATTGAATATGTCTTCAAAGTGGGGTGGCCTTTTTGGACACCGGTGATACTTTATGCAGAACGGTCCCTACAACCATGTAATCTTGTGATGGTGTGGCAACCCTTTTGGATACCTAGATCACTTATTGTATTTGGAATGATAACCTCTCCGGTTATAGCCGATGATCGATTTATAAATTTTTCTTAAATTGTCAATCTTTGGATAATCTTGTGCATTATTTGTCGATGGATATGAGGCGACTTACAAATATC
The DNA here is from genome assembly GCA_030864215.1 of Capsicum pubescens. NCBI lineage: Eukaryota > Viridiplantae > Streptophyta > Magnoliopsida > Solanales > Solanaceae > Capsicum > Capsicum pubescens. The sequence goes on from CM061541.1 coordinate 197,845,189, forward strand.
CTTTGAATTGTTAGCTTTTAGGTAACCCAGCATATTATCCAACTTTGGATAAGAGATGGCTTACAGATATCCCTCCAATCGCTAGCTTTCAGGTGTTCCTGCACATCATCCGACCTTGGATACAATATGACTTATAGATAATCCCTCAAATTGTTAGTCTTTGGGTAATCCTGCACATAATCGATCTTGGATATGACGCGGCTTATAGAGAACCCTTGTACATATCAATTTGACAATCTTGCATATCCTTCGGTAAGGATTTAGTTGCAACTTACGGATAACCTTCAAACTATCAACTTTTGGGCGATCTTGCACACCATCCGGTTAGGATGTTGTTGTGGCTTACGGATAACCTACAGGCTATCAACTCGTAGGTGATCTTTCACACTATCCTATTTCAAATAATGTGACTTATAGGTGACCCTCAAATTGTCAATTCCCAGGAAACCTTATATATCATTCATCCTTGGATAGCGACTTAAAGGTGTCCCTTCAAATCGTGTACCCTCGATGCATTCATATGCTGATTCATGAAATGATAAGATATCCTCGACGCCAATATTTCTGTCTAGCGTGTCAACAGATGTTGAATTCCTTCTGGGGAGATGGTATGAGATGGCCTTTGCGGCAATGATATGCAATGTCCCTTGGGAAAATGATATGCAATAGCCCTTGTGGCGATGATATGCAATAGCCCTTGTGGCGATGATATGCAATAGCCCTTGTGGCGATGATATGCGATAGCCCTTGGGGCAAAAATAATTTTACCTAAATTCATCTGTCATCGTCTTGCTTTCTACATATACCTGTGCTCAAGGTAGGCGATTAGTAGACACAAAGTCGCTTTTGCTAGCGCCTATTTTTGAGAAACTTCTAAATACAATATTTGTAAAGAAGACTAGGCGCTTTTGTTTACCGCCTATGATCTCAAGAAATAAGATGGACAAATCAAAAGATCCTCGATAAATAGCTGTTAACCCATTTTTTAGGGCTACCCTGAAATACCATTCTTGGGCATTAATGATCTGTTGTGGCTCCTAATTTGCTCGGGGATTTTTGAAAGAGACTCTCATTTTTGTGTATTGATCCCTGCATCCACAGAAAAATGATTAGTTTGAATGAAATTACTCCATGTTGACCTTTTTCGATCCTCGATTTACTCCTTGCCATCTTTCGGGCATTCCGTCATGTTGGGACTTCCACCTTGACACTCCATCCCAAATGATGTCTAGGCAAGTACTAAATAAGTGAGTCGTAAATTTTTTGAAAATAGACTTAAATTTTTGAAAATAATTTCGAAAACTTCTGTAAAACTTTAGAAAATCTCTGCCAGTCATGTCATGTACTAGCTCAAGGAACGTCCTCCTTGTGGTTTTGACTATATTCAACGGATGGTTTCCAAAACTCATGATCATTGTTGGAGGATTTCTTCAAGTAGTTCTATCATAGCCAAAAAATGAGTCTACCCAGACTTTGTTATAGTTGGTGGCTTCCAAAGCTTTAACCTCTGGTGCTGGGGAATTTGGAATATGTTCCGGAATTTGGTGGAAATTTTGAGGTCTTCCTCAACATTTCTGCCTCAGTTTAAAGTTGTTTGAGATGATACGAATCTGAATGGATCTGAAGTTTTTGCTGATCTTCATTCTCTTTGTTGGATGTCGATCTTCTCTCTGAATTTTTGAGATTCCTTCTCGAAAATTCTGCCCTAGTTTCCATTTCCAGGGGTTATATGATCGAGCCGTTAGGGCGCCTACGTATCCCGTTGAAGCAGGAATCAGGTCAAACGTAGTTCAGGAGTACGCTTAGAAATTAATGGGTTGACCAAAGCCGACATAGGCCACCTACGTATACCTTTCTTGGGAATTTAGGTCAAACGTAGTTCGTACATTAAAGGAAAGGAATCCTAGGCATTTACACTCTAGCAAACAATATTACTACAAAGGTGATTACAAGTAAACTAAGAAGACACAAAAACTAGAACATCATTCAAACATAATATCTCTTTACCGCATCAGAATTGATTGGTTTGGTCCACTCGGTGCCATCCATCTCAGACAAAATCAAAGCTCCTCCAGATAGTACCTTGCGAACTATGTATGGCCCTTGCCAATTTGGAGCGAATTTGACCTTGTACTCCTCTTGGTGAGGGAATATTCGCTTGAGAACCAGTTGCCCCACTTCAAATGTTCGAGCTCTCACCTTCTTGTTAAAAACACGAACTATCCTGTGTTGATACAGCTGACCATGGCATACATCGACCATTCTCTTCTCATCAATCAACATGAGTTGCTCATGGAGAGCGCGGACCCAATCTTCGTTACTCAGCCCAGCTTCCTGAATAATCCTTAGAGAAGGTATTTCAACTTCAGCAGGTATCACAGCTTCATTCCCATAGACAAGTAAATAAGGGGTCGCCCCGGTGGAAGTTCAAACCATTGTGAAAGCGTAAGGTAACATCTCATGCCATGATCTATCATTTTCGACCATCTTTCTCAAGATCTTCTTGATATTCTTGTTGGCCGCTTCCACAGCTCCATTCATTTGGGGACGGTATGCAGTAGAATTGCGATGCACGATTTTAAACTGATCACAAATTGCACTCATCAAGTGACTGTTCAAGTTTGACCTATTATTCGTAATGATTGATTCTGTCACTCCGAATCGACAAATCAAGTTATTCCTGACGAAATCTGCAACCACTTTCTTAGTGACGGCTCTGTATGAAGCAGCTTGAACCCACTTAGTGAAATAATCGATGGCGACTAAAATAAATCATTCGATGCCGATGGCTCTATTGGTCTGATAACATCCATGCCCCAAGCTATGAAGGGCCAAGGTGAACTCATTACATGAAGCTCATGTGGAGGCATTCAAATCAAATCTCCATGTATCTGACATTTTGGACATTTTTGCACATACTTTCCACAATCATTTTCCATAGTCATCCAAAAGTAATTGGTTCTCAGGATCTTTCTGGCAAGGATAATCCCATTCATGTGGGCCTCACAAACTCCAGTGTGTACGTCTTTTATCAATTTATTGGTTTCTGCAGCATCGACGCATCTTAGGAATCCCAAATCAAGAGTCCTCCTAAAAAGAATTTCCCCACTCGGAAAGTAATTCTTTGTCAAACGCCGGATTGTCTTCTTTTGGTTGTTACTAGCCTCTTCAGGATATATTCCAGATTCCAAATACCCCTTAATGTCATATTACCAGGGCTTTCCATCAGGCTCCTCTTCCACGTGTATGCAATGCGCGGGTTGCTCCTTCAAGCTTATTTCCAAAGGATCAATGTAACTCTGATCCGGGTGCTGAATCATGGAAGATATCGTGGCCAAAGAGTCAACAACCTCATTTTGTATCCGTGGGATATGTCTAAAAATAACATCCTTGAATCTTTGGCATAATTCTTGCACCAGCTCTACATAAGGAGTAATCTTGGGATTTATTACCGCTCATTCTCCCCATACTTGGTGAATCAACAAATCTGAATCTCCGATGACTAACAATTCACGAACACCCATATCAAGTGCCAATCTGAGACCCAGGATGCAAGCCTCATATTTAGCTATGTTATTGGTGTATGGGAAACGTAACTTAGCAGTTACCGGATAATGCTGGCCCGTTTCTGACACCAAAACTGCTCCGATTCCTGAACCTTTAAAGTTGACTGCCCCATAAAAAAATAGCCTCCATCTGGGGTAAATATCTGTAATGTCTTCTCCTACGAACAAGACTTCCTCATCTGGAAAGTAAGTTCGAAGTGTGTCATATTCTTTATCGACTGGATTCTCTGCCAAATGATCTGCTATGGATTGCCCCTTGATTGCTTTTTGGGTTACATACACAATGTCAAACTTACTCAGCAATATTTGCCACTTGGCTAGCTTCCCCGTAGGCATGGCCTTCTAGAATATGTATTTTAATGGATCCATTTTTTAGATGAGGTATGTTCTGTAGGATGACAGATAATGCCTCAACTTTTGTGTCGTCTAAATCAAAGCACAACATGTCCTTTCTACAAGAGTGTAACGGGCTTCATATGGCGTGAACTTTTTACTCAAGTAGTAAATGGCTTTCTCTTTCCTGTCGGTCTCATCATGTTGCCCGAGGATGCATCCGAAAGCATTTTCTGAGACTGACAGGTAAAGCAATAATGGAATTCCTTCTCTTGGTGGGACCAAAACCGGTGGTGCGGACAGGTATTCCTTAATGTGGTCAAAAGCACTCTGACATTCTTATGTTCACTCATTCAGTGCATTTTTCTTCAATATCTTGAGAATTGGCTCGCATATAACTGTTGATTGAGCGATGAATCTGCTAATGTAATTCAAACGATCCATGAAACTCATAACTTCCTTCTTGGTCCTTGGCGGTGGCAAGTCTTGAATTGTCTTGATTTTGGATGGGTCTAGCTCGATCCCTCTTCTGCTGACTATGAACCCCAATAACTTTCCTGATGGCACACCAAAAGCACACTTAGCAGGATTTAACTTCAAATTGTACCTTCTTAATCTGTTGAAGAATTTCTCCAAATGAGTCAGATAATCCGAACTCTCGCGGGATTTGATAATTACATCATCCACGTACACCTCAATCTCTTTATGGATCATTGATAACGCCCAAATTACAACTCTCGTTAGAAAGTGTAAGCGGTCGCTGTCAAATATAGAACCCAACTGGGTTGGGTGTCGAATCCCACATGGAATACTCTGGTCACTAAGTGTTGCAATTATTAATAGACTGTTGGTCGAAAATTCCAAGAACAAAAGGGGGGTTTGGTTTTAGGCGTAAACTAATATTATCAAAGTAATGATGGAACAATTTGTGTAGTAAGATTTAATCACAGAGATTGGTAAGTTAGGGTTATATCCACCTTGTAGTTTCCACTTCTCTATTAACTATGAGTAACGCAGAATTTAGACATGCATGCACTTATAGAGAATCGTATTCTAATTCTAAATCCAAGTGTTTCCCAACCATCAAGGATTTATTTCACTTTAGCTCTCCCGAGCCTAAAGTGTATAACAAATGGTACAAATTCTCCAAGAAGTTAATCCGGTTAAGGTATTAACGTGTAAATAGAGGTTAGAAGCCCTATTTCCTTACCACACTCTCTTTTCCAAACATGTAACTTTTCTCCCGAACAAGTTAATGCTATAATGGCATGTTCTCTATGTTTGCAACCATGAGAATTTAATTAAAACGAAGAGAGTAATGATATAAGTAGCATACACAACAAGAATTCACAAACTCATAGCAACAAATAGTATCTTACAAGGTTTCCATAACCCTAACAGAGAAGTTTAGCTACTCATGGATACAACTGAAATCAAAGAAGACATCATCATCATACCAAAGTTAGAATAATCTCACGATGGGGATGAGTTTGGCGTCAACAAGAGGTTGACATTTTTCTTCCCTTTAGCCGTTCGTGTAGCCTTAGCATTTTTTCTCTATCTTAAACTTACAGAATCTGTAAACTAAATAATGAAAAGTGATCGAATGAATATGATTGAATCAATATTATCGAATGAATATTATCGAATGAATGCTGAAAAATTCAGCAAATAGGGTTTTTATAACATCCTTGTCCTACTAAGTTACTGTTGTATCCCTAAGTATTTAGAAATACTGATTTTTCCCGGGACAAGTTTTCCATGCATCATATTCAGTCCACAAGCTTCCAAAAGCTGTCTTCCCTCTTATGTGAAGTTTCCTTTTACTGCCCAAAGGTCCACAAAGTGTTGAAATCTTCATCATTAATACCTGAAAAACATGCTAATCACATAGGTTAGCTCACTTAAAGGAAAATGGACTAAAAGTGCAGGAATTATATATTTTATCCTCCAAACTTAGCTAAAATATAGGTAAATTATGGTTCTTAGGGGTATAAATACGCCCAACATCAATCATATCATGGAAAATTGTCGTCATAGCCCTCATATATGTTGCACCCACATTCTTGAGACCAAACGGCATTACCCTGTAATGATAAACGCCCTAGGGCATAATAAAAGCCATTTTTTCTGCATCTTCTTCATCCATCAATATCTGATGATACCCGGCAAAACAATCAACGAATGACTGCATTTCATGTTTTGCACAGTTATCGAAGAGAATGTGGATGTTGGGAAACAAAAAATTATCTTTAGGACTGGCTATGTTCAAGTCTCTGTAGTCAACACAAATTTGAATCTTGCCGTCCTTCTTCGGTACAGGGACGATGTTGGCCAACCACGTCGGATATTTTGTGACCTCGACAACCTTAGACTGGATCTGTTTTGTCACTTCTTCCTTGATCTTTAGACTCAAATCTGTCTTGAACTTCCGTATTTTTTGTTTGACTGAATCAAACTCAGAATTTATCGGCAATTTGTGTGACACAATGCTGGTGCTCAACCCCGGCATATCATCATGAGACCAAGCAAACACATCAATGTATTCCCGCAACAGGTGGATGAGCTCTTCCCTTTGTGGCGCCGCCAGGTGGATACTGACACTTGTCTCTTTAATTTCACCGTGATCTCCCAAGTTGACTGTTTCAGTTTTCTCCAGATTGGGTTTTTCGCGATTCTCAAATTCCTCCATATCTTCAACTAACCATTCCTCATCATCGTCCTTCCAATCATCATTGTTCCCTTCATTTTGTTCGTTCAAGCTTTGACATGACACGATATTGGCAGGTTTTAAGCTACTGTTACTGTAATGGACAAACAAACTAAGTTACATGATAAGAAAATAATAACAAAACATATGACTAGGGGCGTTTTATAAATAATATGGTTTTCCAAATAAATAAAGGCCTTTTCATTAAAATTTGAGAGATAATTACAAAACCATGGCTCGTGACTTGCAGAAATACAAGTCCCTACCTTTTTGAAAGTAGTAAGATACGAAAAGAAAGTTTTGAGATATAAAAGGTGGATCGCGGGGCCTCCTTCGGATCATCACCGATTTTAAAACTATTAGTAATTGCCCTTTCATCTACCACGACGGGCGACGGGTTATGAGTGGAGTGGAGGTCCAATTTCGTAAGGTCTCCCCTGGCGCAATCTGCTTCACCCCGCTGGACTTTGGGAGATTTTCTGGTACAGCATTGCATCCTTCAAACAAATCTCCTATCCCATCCCCAAGACCATCATCATCGGGCACTTCTCGTATAGGAAATGACTGGAACAAGAGTGGCAAGGGCCTAAACAGACTCTTCTCTGGCTCATCCTCAACCTTATCCCTCTTGGCAGACTAATATCCTAACCCGTACTTAGAGCCTCTCTCTGGGATTACAATTGGATCAATGACGAAGTGGTCCATTTTGATGTATGCAAAGCAATGAAGTAGCCCAACGATATGAATGTGTTCTCTGTAGATGATGTTTATTATGAGGATGAGAAAGAATTATCTGTAGAGAAGCAACTTACTGTTGAGTCACTATCTGATGTGCTACTGAATTTTGAACGTGAGGAGGCTGAAGAACAAGAAGAAACCGTTCGTGCTCTAACAAGAATAAGGTCCTATTCTTATGATCCTAAGAAGTTGGGCCTTGATCTTAAGAATCAATCTTCACCAACAGTGAAGACTTCCATTGAAGAGATACCAGTGCTAGAATCGAAAGAGCTCCCCAGTCACCTAAGGTATGCATTTTTGGGAAGTGGAAATACACTTTCGGTGAGTGTTGCGGCTGATTTAGGTGAACAACACGTAGAGGCTCTCATCTCTGCTCTGAAGAGGTACAAGAGAGCCATTGGTTGGTCTATTGATGATATAATTGGTATCCCACCTGGGATATGTATGCACAAGATGCATCTCGAAGAATATTGCATGCCCACAATTAAGCATCAGCATCGTCTGAATCCATTCAGAAAATGATGCACCAAATATCTCGATGAAGTCTAAGTAATCGAGATAACTATGTCGTGCCGCGACAATAAATCAAGCTCTTGGTGGGAGGCCACCCATCATTTTTAATTGTTTTTGTTGTTTTTGTTTTCCTAGGATTTTGTCAAGCCACGACCAAAACTAAGGCGCTTGATGGGAGGCAACCCATCTTTCTAATCGTTTTTGTTGTTTTTGAGTAAGTGTAGGTGCAAGACGTATAAAGGAGGAACTTGGTCTCAAATTTTGATTTGAAAGTGAGCAATGTTAAAGGTGGTAAGTGAGTAATGAAGGAGCAAACAAATCTAGGCAATGGACAAGGAAAGGCCTATGTAAATCTAGGCAACGGACAAGGCAAGGCCTATGCTATGGCCTTTGTTCTCTGAATCTACAATGCCATAGCATAGGCGCCGCCTATGCCCAAAAATGCCATAGCCTATGCTCAACTAGGCAAAGCATTAGGCGCCGCCTATGCCAAGCATAGGAAAAGCTAAAGGCGCCGCCTATGCCATTGCCTTTGCTCTCTGAATCTACAATGCCATAGCATAGGCGCCGCCTTTGCCTCCCAAATCTCTCAAAACTTTTCTTTTTACTCATCTAACCTTGCAAGATCATCTTCCGAGTTCAACACCAATCTCAGGTAAAATGGCACCAATAGGTCGACCAGGAAAAGAAAAAGCGTCCACCTCATAGAAAGGTCAGAAAAGGGGAAAAAAAGAGCAAGCTGAATCCTCCTCTCTGCAAATACCTCGAATGACGATGTGAAGGACAACTCTGGTAATGAAGACTCTGATGATGATTCCGACGCAGGGGGTTGGACCCCAGACATAGAAAAGGAGTTCGACTAATCAGGTTTTCCTTACTTATTTCCACTGAGGGCAGTGTGTCCCGTCTAAGTGTGGGGTGAGGGTATTTGTATGCTGTAGCGTACTTCTTTGCCTGCATTTATTCTCATTTGTGTATGCTGTAGCGTACTTCTTTGCCTGCATTTATTCTCGTTTGTAGTTAAATTTTTAGATTTTTTTTTAGATTTTGCATGAAGTTGTTCTGATAGGCGGCATGGTATTATGACAAGAGTATATGATAAAATCATTACTATTGAGACATTTAGGCTCTAAATGTGACTCTGTATGTGATAAATGTGTGGGTTAATTCCTTCATCTGTTGGGTCAAGAGTCTATACTGCTCCTAATAAAGTCGACCATGTGCCTTGTGTGTGTGAGATGATAGTATATTCTATGTTTGTGGCTGATGCTAGAACATGCCCGGTGTGTGTGTAAAGCGAAATAAAGAGTGTGAGTTTAGGAGATGATTTAGGCATTTCTTTGGCAACCTGTGATTGTTTACCTTCTGTTTACCTACCCGTGGACATTATCCTAGTCAACCCTTTTGAGCCTTTAAGCCATTTTCTTTGACAACCTCATATGTAAGCCTAATCCATTTTTTTTCAAGACCATAATTTGATCCAAATTCCTAAGTGCTTTAAATTGTGAAGTCATGTGACAAAATAAGAGGAAATTGGGTGAGAGTGATGCCTTGGAGTGTATTGGTACTTGAATTTTTTATGAAAAAGAGTGGCTATCATGGAGGTGTGTTATAAAAAAAAGAAAAAAAAAAGAAAAAAAAATAGAAAAACAAAAAGATAAATTGTGTTTATGATTAAATAAAAAGATAGTTATGCTTGAATGGAAAAATAGGTGAAAAGGGGTGATAGATGAAAGAAAGGTAGCAGGGTTGATTAAAAAAGAGTGTTAATGGCATAATGTGATGTATTAAACAGCTTAGGAACATAGTCACTATTTCTGGCCAAAATAGTCCTACCCGTCCCTTAGCCTACATTACAACCTGTAAAAGACCTAATTGATCCTAAGCTTAACATTCTGATATTAGTAGAGCATTACACTAAGGGCAAGCCTATGGTCAGCAGTTGCAACATATGAATTCTTTGTGAGAGTGAGAGCAAGGATAATCTTATACCCATGTTCTGAAAAATGCAATACTTGTGAGTGATTATGGGTAATATCTTATGTGAGACACACATGGTTGATGAGTTTTGGGTAGTCTTGTATGATTCTTTGTGCCTTAACTTTTGAATACAAATTAACCATCATCACGAGTCTATGTTGGAGGTTGAATTGTTTCTAGAAGTGATTAGAAAACTACTCTTTGTTAATAATTGTCGTGCCTGTCTTGATGAATATTTTGTGTTGTTACTGTGAAACCCTAAGTAGATGTTTATATGGACATGATATATTGTTCGAGGATGAACAAAGCTTTAAGTGTGGGGTGTTGATGATAGGCGTATTTACATGCCTAAAGCACCTTAATTTACCCATATTTTAGCTAAGTTTTGAGGACAAAATATATAATTCATGCACTTTTAGTCCTTTTTCCTGTAAGTGAGCTAACAAACGTGATTAGCAAGTTTTTAGGTATAAATGATGAAGATTCCAGCACTTTACGGATAACTTGACGCCAAAGGAAGCTTCACGAAAGAAGGAAAGCAGCGTTTGGACGCCTATGGACTGAAAGTGATGCATGGATAACTTGTTCCGGGCAAAAACAGCATTTCTAAAGACTTTGGGGATCATCAGTAACTTAGTAGGATTACGATAAGGATGCAGTAACCTAGTAGGATTAGGATAAGTATGCAGTAGCCTAGTAAGAATAGGATATGGGTGTTATAAATACCCTATTTTGCTGAAGCTTTTTATTATTCTCACTCATTCTCTTTCAATTCATTCTTACTCTCTTCTATTCTTAAATTCGTTGTTGACATTATTCTTCATCTATTCGACTTTTAATTTTCACGACAAGAGAAACGCTACTAGCAAGGAATTCACGCCACAAGTGACGCCAATACTTCCTTATCGTGATATTGTTATTGCTTTGGTATGATGATATCCTCGTGGTTTTCCTTCACAATTATGAGTAGCTAAACTTCTCTGTTAGGGTTATGGAAGCCTTATGAGATACTATCTTTTGCTATGAGTTTGTGAATTCTTGATACGTATGCTGCTTATATCATTACTCTCTTCATCTTAATTGAATTCTTGTGGTTGCAAACATATAGAATACGCCAGTATAGCATTAACTTGTTCGAAAGAAAAGTTACATGTCTAGAAAAGAGAGAATGACAAGGAAATAGGGCTACCAACCCCTGTTTAAAAGTTAGTGCCATAAATGGATTAACCTCTTGGAGAATTCGTACCATTAGTATACGCTTTAAGCTCGAAAGAGTTAAAGTGATATAGTCCTTGATGGTCGAAAGACACTAGGATTTACCATAGAATACGAATCTCTATAAGCGCATGCATGTCTGAATTCCGCATAACTCATAGCCAATAGATACGTAAAACTCATAAGGTGGACATAACCCTAACTTACAATTCTCATTGATTAAAACCTACTAAACATTCCGTTTTTCTTTTTTACTTTGATACTCTTAATTCACGCTACAATTAAATCCCCCCTTTTTCGTAGAATTTTCGATCAACAGTCTACTAATCGTTGCATACTTAGTGACCAAGTATTCCCTGTGGGATTCGACACCCAACCCAGTTGGGTTCTATATTTGACAACGACCGCTTACACTCTTACGAGAGATGTAGTTTGAGCGTTATCAGTCTTCAGCTGCACTTTCTTGCTTCCTTTTGATCATTTCCATCCCCAGTCCAGTTCTTTCTATATCATTATCTTTGTTCCTATAAAATATAGATATTAGTGCATTCAATAAAAATTGTGTCTCATTCATTCATTCATTCAAAATATGGTAATATGCATGAATGTTGAGTGAAAATGAGTGGTAAAATCACCACTTATCAACATCCCCAACTCAAAGCTTTTCTTGTCCTCAAGCAACACTACCCCATATCAGGAGACATTATACTTTTATGCCTCAAAGATCACAATGACTTCAAGCTTGGTCACTACCACAAGTAGCTTATTGCACATAGGCTAAGTTATTCTTACTACACCCCTCATCATAAAATCCAATATCTAAAGATGCATAAGACTTTAATGAGAAACCAAGTAACAACAACCAATACTGTAAAAGTGACTCACTTTTGATAAAATATAAACTATACTCCATTTGTCTCATTTCTCGGAAGATGACAAAATCACCTACGTCAACTTGTTTACATGCCTCCCAAGAATGAAAATTACACACACCAAGCTACCAAATATGCAACGAGGAATTTAAGTGCAAAACTCTCTCCCTCACAAAAGAACTCTCTATGTCAACAAGTGTCATACCATAGGCTTGCCCCTATTTTCAATTGCCACTACAAAAAAAAGTAAATGGTTGAAGATATCAAAGGACTTTTTGACCTTGTAATGTAGGTTTGGGTTAGGGTAGGAGATCATTTCGGAAGAACATGGATACACCCTTCCTTGAATATCTACCACGCACTATTTAATCCACCCTTTTTGACTATGGTCCACTCCTCTTTGATCTTTTCTCCTTTTATATGCAACATTTTGTGTCCTTTGTTCACCCATTTTCTTTGATTTTTTTTTTTGCAATTTTATGTGATTCTTTCCTTTGTTTGACCCTTTCTTTTTCTATTCATTTGTTTTCAATGCTTAGGCACTTTACTTACAACTTCGTGGCCCCACACTCACTTCCATCAATCTTCACCACCCCCAACTTATGCTTTCAGCCTCAATTTGCATTTTTAAGTTCAAAGAGGGGGGGTATGGTTCGAAAGAGGGATAAAAAGAATGGTTCATGGTTTGTAACATGTTTGCCAAAGAAAAATTTCATAGGCTAAAAGTGGGTCACTAAGGATTGTTTATATGCATGGGTAGGCTTTTTTGGGCTAGAATGGGCTTCTAATGTCACAAGGATGGACAAAGATCATTTCTCCAACCAAGTACAATCGAAATTAGCCTTGAAAGACTAATGAGGCAATTTCTAGATAACACAAGTATACATAAGATGAAGGGAAATAACTTACCACACACGACATGAAAAATTCACCAAGGAGTCTCAATTGTCCCTCTCGTTAGAGACAAAATTTGGACTATCTATTTCTATTAACAAGTCAACAATATATGAAGTCACAAAAAGAGAAAAAGTTTTATTGTAAAGCTGCTCACATCCATGCCCTTGATTTTTGAAATTTTTTGGATTGAGGGGTTTGCTTATTTTCATTTGCACCATACACAATTTGCTAAACATGGAAACAACCGAAGCCTTAATCTCACATTTTGGTTTAATATAGGCAAACTAACTATATGGCTACTCAGACTTTGCCAATAGTGCACAATAGGATCCCAAATTTACAATGCCACAGGTACTCAGACTTTTCTTGCATTAACAACTTATATGCCACGGGTACTTAGAATCCCCCTATATCTATGTCTCAAAACCCGAACATGATGCTTTACCCTTAAGAATGTCGTCACTCAATCTATCATAGGGAAAGTCTTTCCATATATCATGATAATCAAAATAAAACTTAAAGTAAAAAAAAAGACGATAAATAAAACTATATGACAATCCATGAAAATGTGGGCACCATCATTGTGCCCAAATATGGTATCCAAAATGTCATCAAAGCCATAACAAAATATCTAGACATATATCAAAATATCACAACTCCAGGGTTAGGCACCCCCTACTGAAAGGCTTGCATTGTCTTAACTGCATAATCAACCAAAGCATAAACATAGAGATAAGAGTCCTCCCTGAGGATTCATCAAGGGTTACTCTTACATGCTGAATCTGCACCATCACTACTAGCATTATCATCTGACCACTCAGCAGAAGCCTCATTATCACTCTTAACCCTATAAGAAGGCAATTTGTCATGAGGCTTCAGGGACTTGCACAGGCCCTTGACCCACCTCCACATCTTATAGAGGAACTTATCCCTCTTTTTCTCCCATTTCTTCATCTTGTTGTGGGAGTCCAGAAGGTCTTGAGCATTTCCCAAGACTTAATCACTCGTCAAAATGAGAAATTTAGGATCACTTACCGAGTGTAGGATGAAATAAACTGGAAATACTCTACTTGGACACCCACAAATTCTTAAATAAGAGAGAATATTGAGAGAATTTAAAAGGGTTGTGTGTGGGAATAATGGCAGTCGGATGGTATTTTAAACTGAAATGACCGTGATCGTGGTCTAAGTTTCATGATCGTGAGCACGCGTCCTCCGTAATTATGGAGGCACGGCCCGCAGTCACGGTAACTGAGACCTAAATAGAGGTCTTCTGTACTCCTCTGTTCATTTTCAACATGCCAAGTCCACACATTCCATTTTCCACTTTCAATTAACATTCTCCTAGCACCACCTTTTCATGGAATATGCATGAATAAATGCAAGAATAAAATCTATTCTATCATGCATAAATAAAAGGATACGGGTCACTATTTATGGCGTGATGGGGTACCTCCCATCGAGCGCTTAGTTTAATATCGGGGCACGACACTTCCTTCACTCCCTTTTATGCTTCCACTTAGAAGATTTGAATCTCCGTCCCAACTTTCATTCAGTATGCAATGAGTAGTATAGGGATAGGAGATTTAAGTCTCCCTAGATGAAACTGTGAAGAAGAAAGGACATAGAAAGTAAGCTTCAATCTTGCCATTTTGAAGACTTGAACCTTTTACCCAACTTCACATGAAAATTTTAGTTTGGCTCCTTAGGTAAAGGTGTGTGAATTAGTAGGCCACTAATTGTAAATCATGAGTTGAGTTCCTTGGCCTTTGATGATGGGGGTTTCATGTACTTTTTTGGAGTGTGAAAACCCAAAATGTAGGGATTGTACTCCTTCTCCTCACAAACCACTATTAACCTAGGTGTATGGATTCTCATCACATCCTCTAAGCATAATGTTGAGAAGTGGTTTGAATGAGGATTAACCCCTAATTCTAGAGTTGCCTCCTCCATAGCACTTTTACCCCAAAATGAACTAGAGTTGTCACAAGAGGTTGGCTTTGATTTTTGTTTCGACTCTAGTACCATTCCCTTTATTTTGGCATCTTCATACTTATTTGATTCGGTTGATTGGGAAATCACAGAGGATTCTTCACTACCAAGCTCATAATCATATATTGGTTTCTCTTCTTGATTAGCCTTCTCTTGGGAAATAGGCAAGGTAGTGATCTTTGCAAGATTTAATTCCTTGCCCATTTCTTCTATCTTGACAATTTCCCTTCTGAATGCCTTATTGGATTGGCGTATGTCTTGCACATTCTCCCCCATTGTAGTTATCCAATCCAAAATAATTTAAAACATTGCTTCAAAACTAATGGACCCGGTAAGTTGTTCTTCCTCCTTCACCTCATAAAACCTATAAAAGTCATAAGAAAAACTAGCAACTCGGTTAGCATAATAAGGTGAGGAGGAATTTGGGCAATCACTCCAATGTCCATCTCGACCACCACACAAAGAACAACCATACTTCTAATAAGATCGAGATAGTGATTCCATCTCTCTCTGGGGAGCATATCTACAATTTCTTCTGAAGTGGGGTCTACCACAATATGGACATAGATTGTCAAGATAAGACTTTCAAATACTAAAATCATATTTTTCGGAAGATTCCATAGAGAAAATTAAAAAAAAGAAAAAATCTACCTAACACAAGAAACAAAAGAAAATCACAAACAACTATTTACAAGTTTGAATTCAAACAAGTAAGCTAGAATTCCAAACTAACTCAATACGCCAAATTATTCCCTGAAAACGACACTATTTTCTTGACAACGCTCAATTTATATATCAACTTAAGTGCAAGGCGGTCATCATCAACATATTTACCCAACTTTAGAGTCAGGGTCAAATTTATGAGGAACAATGTGAGTGGCGATTAAATTAGTTTAAAATGATAGATACTAGCTAAATTCAAACCAATAGTACAAAAAGATAAAAATGGGGGTGGGGGTGGAGGTTTGTAAGGTATCAAACTTAGTATTTCTTTTTGGGATTTTCTAGTATTATTTTGGGGCTACGAATAATTAGAGTCTAGGCAACTAGGCACGGATCTTAGGATTATGCTTTTCTAGGGGCAACATATGCATGTGTGTGTGATAACTTGATGTAAATTCTAAATGATGGTTATGTAGTAGGCTAGGTTAGAAATCCTTGAGGCTAGTTTGTCAACAAAACCCCAAGGGTGTCACTCATTGAACCTTTCAAGTACCTAATGAGTTCTTCGATCAAAACTACCTTATACCTCAATTAAACAACCCTATTTATAGGATGATGCCTACAGTATAGTCAACATCACAATCACCCTTATGTCGAAGATAGTGAAAAATTAGTCAACCATACTCATAAATTGTTTACTAGTGCCTTGGTTTCCACATCCCTCTTTCAAGGATGATGTGGGTTCCTAAAGTTCACCTAAACCCCTCTTTTAAGGATGGTTAGAGCTTTCAAGAGTTTGGGATCTTCATCCATCAAACCCATTTGGGTATTTAGGGTTTTCACCCACAAATCCAAACCAAGTTACTCAAGCAATAATAGAATCCAACATCACAAACTAGAAAATGCACAAAAAAGTCACGTTTCACACATATTTACGCCCTATTCTAGCATAATCCCAAGAGGAAAAACTAGATACTCATAAGATAAATAAGTAAAGATTTTACCCAACATCTCAATTGATTTGATTTGAGAAAATCTAAGTGAATGTTACTTGAACCTACGATATCCAACAAATCTTCAATGGGGGTTCACTAATTCTTCACATGGAAGTGGCTCTAAAATTTTCTTCACCCAACTTTTATACAATATTTTTTTCTCCAAGAATGGAGTCTACAAAATGCTAGAACAATGTTTAAAATTGGGGAACATGGAATATGAGTTTTTTTTGTCCAATTTGGGATCAACCACGTGCATTTCTATTTCTGTCCATGGGTTGTAATTTTCTACTATGGCGCGATTGCATAGGCTCTGCCGCGATCGCGTGCTTGTTGACTTGTTTGACTGACCGTGATCGCAATCCTCTGACCGTGACTGCGGCAATTGAGGCCATTTCTACTCCAGGTCTTCAACTGCAGTTTCTTGCTTCCTTTTGATCATTTTCAGCCCTAGTCCACATCTTTCTATATCATTAACTTCGTGCCTAAAAAATATGTATATTAGTGCATTCAATCACAATTATATCTCATTTATTCATTCAAAATATGGTAATATGTATGAATGTTAAGTGCAAATAAATGGTAAAATTACCACTCATCACCCCTCCCCTTAAATCAATATGGTATTAGAAAAAAGATCTACAATAGTAGAACCTAGATAAATTAGGTTCCTAATTTTGGTGTCATTAAGGTTGTCAAATAAAGTATGTTGAACCGTGGGGATGCACCACTGATCTAGGGACCTGGTCCCCAAGACTACGATAAATGCAATAAAACAGTAACAAACTAAAACTGGAAGGAATTAAAAGAACATAATGTTTTTTGTGGAAACCTCCTTACTCAAGGGAGGAAAAACCACGACTTTCCCTAACAAGAACTCAAACTTCACTATAATTAAAACTCATTGATTACGGACTCCAAGAGCTTAACACTAAGTTCCACTAGTTGCAATATCTCTACTACAACCACCTATACTTACCTGAACAACCTCACAATCGACTAACTCTAATCGATTTGACCTTAGGTAACTCTACCTAAAAGCTCTATTGCTAAGAGAAGGACATTACTCTCATAAGATGAGTAATTCAATTACAAAGAAAGACTTAACTCAAGAACAATTAAACATGAAGCATAAAACATCCTTTTCTATTTATAGTAGTGTATAAATTAGGGTTGAATTTTAATTGGACCATGTGTCACAATGGGTACACTGCACTCCTGCATAGTTAGTTGCACTAGCGAACAAAACTGTGTAGAGATGTGACAACTGTACCACTTCATGGTGAGCCAGGGACCTGGTCCTTTAAAGAAAACTGATCATTATCAAAACATGAGAAATTGATTTTCCTCCATCTTTATTATGACAAACCATAACCTCAGATCATCAAAATTCATTCAATCATCAGAGCATCCACTACTGTCCATATTTGTTCCCCCCATTACCATGCTTTCTCTTGTTTTGTTCCTTCTGTCAATATTTCCCCATTTTCACATAGATAGCCACATCAACATCTAATGATATCACATCAACACCACATATCATAGAACCTAGTCCCAACCATAATGAATTCAGTATTTCCCTTTTTTGCATCATTAAAAAGAAAGAGCAATAAACCAAGAATAAAATAAGCACAATTAAGTTAACTCATGGCCACTAGGGCAACACTAATATGAATAAACACTTATGTAAAGAAGACATATAATAAACACAAATAAGGAATTCATTCATATTAAATAGGATTAGTACTATTACAATGTACCAAAAATATGAAACATCTATATCTTCAAAAAGCCAAATAGAAATAAAGGACAAAACATTGACATAGGGAAGGATTAAGAGTAGGAGGGATGGGTTTTAGGTAAATGGGGTTTTTGGGTAATGGGTCTTTAAAAGTATATCTATTCTATCACTCACAACAGTATGAGAATCCAACAACTACTTTGTTAGGTCCTTCACTTCAGCATTAAAATTCTTGACCTTATCAGTGAGTGCTGAAACCTTCTTCTTTTTCTTCTTCAGATCTGGATTGTCTGCACCAAATGCTTCATTGGCACCTGATCCCTCTGATGAAAACAATAGATTTTTGAATTTTAGTGTGAGGATTTCTATATCCTTAGTGTCCATAGAAACTCTCATCTCCTCCAATTCCTTACCCAACCTCTCTTGAACTGCTAATAATTCTCACATCTGGGACATAGTCCCAATTTTCCCTTCAACACACTCATTATCAATCAATGTAGTCAAATTGAACATTTTCTTTGTTGTTCAAGGAGTTCCTTTTTCACAGGCTATCATAAAATAATCGAACACCCTATTCAAAAAGTATCCATAAGGCATACCATGCATTCTATCTTTCTCATAGATTACCTTGAATATATGTTGAATCATCAATGCATGCAGACTAATCAACTCTTGCTGAGAACTCCATCCTATACAAATCTACACCAAAAGCAATAGTTCTTTTCTTAGATCTTGGCAGCTCTACTTTGTTAAAAAAACTCAAACACCAATTGAAACTCACCCTTGAGAAACTTCTTCCTTACACCAGCCACAGAAGTTCCTCCCACTTTTGAAGCATCAACCATAAACTCAGTTAAGGGATGTTGTTTTGAGATAGTCCTCACAACTATAATTGGAACATACGGAGTTTTCCCAAGAGTTTCTTCATCTAACTTTATTTTCTTTCCTCGCACAAGTGCAGTCAAACTCTCTTCATCTTTAGAGAATTTCACAGTGTAGAAGAATTGTCTTACTTCAGCTTTATAGACAAAGGGAACTGGTTCTTCTAGGAGATATAATCAGCTCTGGTGTCTAACATACTCCACCAGTTCCACCATTTTAGGTTTTTCAAAAATTCTAGAATCAAAGACCTTTCCAATCAACACTTTTTAATTTTTGAACACTTTATTTCTCTCCTCTCTAGACATAAACTTTTCTTTCTTACCCTTCTTTCTTCTTTTAGAACCACTGCTTAGTTCCTCCTCTGCAAATTTTCTCTTCTTGGGACCAGGTACCTCAGAGACTTTATTTTTCTTAAATGTAATGTGCTTTTATTTTATTCCAACAGAGCTTCTAGACTTTGAAGTGGAGGACCTGGTCCTTCTTTTAACATGAATTTCTTTTCTTTTCTTTTTAGTTGCAGCATCAACATCAGGATCAATATCCTCACCCTCTTCAATGTCTACAACTTCTATATTTTTATCCTCCACTACACTTGTTTCTTCAGTTGTTTTCTCTTAGAAGTAGATGAATTTCTAGTCTTCATAGAATCCCCTAACAACTTCTTCTCAGAACCCCTATTAGAGTATGCCCTAGTAACCTTCCCACCAGTATCTATAACCTTCTCTTTACCTTTACTTTTCCTTTGTTTCTTATGACTACCTCAGTGGTGGTTTATCATCATCTGCCTCATCCTCCTTATTTGGAGGTTGTACAAACTCACTACCTTCAGTATTATCTCCATTAGGAATAGAGTCTCCTACTTTCTTACCACCACTTGCTCTTCTAATCCAAAGGGACCTTTCTAGGATCATTATAAAGTAGAATTAAATTTTTAGCCACCTAGTTCTCACTGCTAGAGAGATTAGACCTTTTTATTGGGATTTCTTCATAAAAAAGTTAAGCAAATATGGGATTTGATTCTAAAGAAATAGGGGAACTAGGAATGGTTAGTGATTTTGAGGGATTAATTATTTTAGGTTCTTCTGAGAAAAGGGAAATTTGAGAAACTTCGGGTTTAATAGGTGACCCAAAATCTTGATTTTAGTCCACTACCATGGCTGACTCAACAGGAATTTCCATGGTTTTTGAAGTTTCTTCTGGAATTCATTCATTTAGAGGATCAAGAATTTCAAGAAAAGATATAGGGGTGGAGTGAACTTAGATTCTTGAGAAGGATTAGAAGAAGAATCTTCTACAGGTTTAGACAATGAAGGATTAGGATTTTTGATTTTGGCGTTTTCCAACTGAAGTGACAGGGGTTGAACATTTTTTGAATCTTTAGTGAGGCTTGAGGGAGTAGGAATTTTAACCATATAGAGCTTTTGTGATAAAGAAAAAAGAACTTATTTCTGGGAGGACGAGTTTTGAAGAAGACAATTAGAGAGTTAATTTGAGGGAGAATAGAGAAACAGGATTTGATTTTGAATTTTAATGAAACTAGCCATTATCAGTTTAGGGACTTTTTAGAGAAAATTATGTGTCTGGTCCTAATAGGTGCAACCCTTCACCTTTTTAGGGATTTGATAGCTTATAATCAGAGAAAGGAATGTGTCTTTTTAGAAAGACTTTTATGAGTTTAAAGTATACAGTTTTGGTACTAACCTGAGAGAAGGGACCACGTCCCTATCTTTTTTGAGTGAATTCTCAGAGTTGTGTCTGTCTCATCTGTTCTACTTCAAAGTAGTTCACCAAGTATGTATACCTACACCTGGTTAACTTTATAAAGGTTCACCATCTTGCAAAAATTTAAAAAAAAGGTATGGTACTGGTAAGATCAACAAGGAATACTTTATTAACGATACCTTTCTCCTAATCATAGACAATTTGTGGAGGAAAACTAAACCATTAAGTAGGTCTGTTCATTTTGATCAGCCCCAGCCTCAACCTGTTCTTTATAATTACTCCTTGTGAAGAGTCTTTGTAAAGATATATGGTATCTGATCCTCATCTTGCAAACCTGTATGTAAATAACTCTTTTTTCAACATTGTCTCTTATTAAATGATGCCTTACTCCAATGATCTTGGTTCTCTTATGTTGTACTGGAAATTTTGCCATGTTAAGAGCACTTGTATTTCCACACATCAAAGGGATAGTGTTTGAGCAATCCCAAAGTCTCTTAGTTACTGTCTGATCCATAACAGTTAAGCACAACATGAGGCAACAACAACAACATATTCAGCTTTTGCAATAGATAGAGCAATTGAGTTTGGCTTCTTAGAGCCTTAGAAAATTAGGGAAGAACTAAGAAAATGAGTCATTCCTGAGGTTCTTTTTCTATCCATGAAATATCTAGTATAATCAACATCAACATATCCTATTAGATCAAAACTGTCTCCAGATGGATAGTACAGGACCAGGTCCCCTGTACCTTTCTTATACCTGAGAATTCTTTTTGCAGCTTTCAAATGAGACTCATTTGGACAAGCCTTATATCTGGCATACATTTTCAAACTGAATATAATATCTAGCCTGCTTGTAGTGAGATATAGTAAGGCTTTGATAATCCTCTATTCATGGTCTCATTTAGTGAGGGACCAAATTCATCATTTTCCATCTTTGAACTAGTTCCAATTAGAGTATTAATTGTCTTGGCCTCTCCTATATTATATTTCTTCAACAGTTCCTTGATGTATTTTTCTTGATAGATCATTGTCGCTTGAGAGATTTTGTGCTTCCAATTTGTCATTCTGAGTTGAGTTCTGCTAGGACCAGGTTCTTGGAGATTTTGATGAGAGCCTTTTTGATGTTCTTCAACTGTGGTTGGAGTCTGGAACTAAGATCCTGACTCACCATCACCTTCATTATTCTCAAATATATCAACTTGTCCTTGACCATCATCTTCAGCTATGTCATCCCTTAGAATAAGAATGAGTTCTTTTATATCAGTCTTTAATTCTACTAGAATTCCTCAGCTTTTTTAACTCATCAAAGACTTCATGTACACTTTCTTCCAGATACATAGTTCTGTAATGACCCGGGACTACCCCTAGTCATCACACAGTGCTTATGACCCCAAAGGATAATAAGCTAACCCATGAATGATATCTGCTATGAGCACTAAATAATAATACTAAAATTAATGTAGAAAATAGGCTGAAATGCCATAAGGTTCAAAACATCTAAAATACTTATAAAATATAACATCTGTAAAATAGAATACTGTCTGAAAATCTAGTCTGAAAAGCCTCTAACTAAATCTGTCTGAAAGTGGAGTTGATGGGAAAATCCCCCAACTAACTCCATCTACTGAACTACTACATCTACTGAAAATATGAAATAATAGAATATCCTTGAATGATGAGGACTCAATGCTAAATCAACTGTTGCTGGCTGAATCTGAATCTACTATGAATGGTCAAAAACCTGTGCGTCCGAACCTATGATATGAAACATCATAGCGTAGGAAAGTATACGTCAATACATAGGAATGTATTGGTATGCTAGATGAGGTAAGGCTGAATGCAAGGGTTTAAATGCATGAAAAATAACTAAACATGAGAGTAAATGGATAATCTGAACTATGGCAAATACTGAGTATGCAATACTGTGCATTTATATACATACTGTAACTGAGCTTTTCTGAAGCTAAGTACTGAATTCTAATAACTGAGTAACTGATATCTAAGTTATTGATAATTGAATTACTGGCTCTAAATTGACTGTTTCTGACAGTCCTGATTCTGTAAAACTGAACTGAGTTCCCTACTAAAGATCGAAATTGAAACTGAAATTGTGGGAGGTATCATTTAACCGACATATCCCAATCTAAGCTAATTGGGGTCCAACCTATAACCCCAGTTGAAAGGGTGCTAATACCGTACCACAGGTACTAACATCTGCTGTGGAGTCAGTCCTATCTAATGGGTGACCCCTGAGATCAGTCCTAAACTAGCGGGTGATCCCTGAGTATGTAAGTCTTATCTAACAGGTGACATCTCATAATCTACACTGGCTACGTAGTTCTGGAACTTAGGGATTATTTCTAGGGACCCAACCCTAACTAATCCCTAGGGTCGCTCGGTGATGAATCCTACTCCCAACTGAAAGACATTGAACTGAGTATACTGAACTGAACTGGACTGATACTGAGCTTACTGAGATTTTCCTGAGTTCGGTAACTGACTAATTTCTATTGAGTTCTATAACTGACTGAGAGTACTACTGATGGTGACATGAATGAGATTCTATAACTGATACTAGCTCTAGGCACACAACTATGTTGTCGGGTATTAAATACCCCTTGGACTCAATAGCATGAAAAGTAAAGCATCACATGATCTTGCAAAGCATAACAATGTACATATGTTCATATTTCATCTATTGAGACATTTTATCAAACACTTGTAGGGCATAAGCTTGTACATATACTAACATGTCATGATTTTATCACTTTATTCACATGGATATTCTATCGAACACTTGGGGAGCACAACTTCATGCGCATAATCATTGACAACATATAAACATGGCACTACAATACCCAAACTTATAATTTCATGGGTTTAGCATGAAATTCATATAGTTCCCCATAAAATACTAATCTAATTTCATGAATCTTATAATAATCATGGATTAAACCCAATTAACATCATAGACACATTAATCACTTTGTAAATTTAAGGGTTTATCAAGATAATCACATATTCATCACACATGTTATTCAATTTCATGAACTTACACTTAAATCATTGATTTAAAACCCAACTAATATCATGAACATGAATTCAATTCAAATATGGAAGTTCATATTTCAACAATCTTGTAGTTTTAGAAAAAATAGATTCGTGGACTCTATGGATGAAAGGAACCCATAGATGAACACCTAACATACCTTAATTTGTGAGATTCTTGAAGTTCTTGAAGGATTTCTTGGCTTGACCATGATTTCTTGAACTAGGATTTCTGCCTCTTAAGAGAGAATGATTTTGTTCTTGACAGGGAGTGAGGATAAATGACATAATAGGGTATTTAGGGCATAATTTTGTGTTTAAAGGATGATCTGGGTAATGGAAAAAGGCCCTATTGCCCCTAGAAAGTTTTTAATTTTCATCACTGAAAATCCAATTTAGGTACCTAGCGCGATGCGGCGCTATCGCGCCGTGTCACTGGAAACTGACAATTGGGAACTGGGCTGATGGCGTGATGTGGCGCCATCGCGGTGCCTTGCTGGTTGTGAATTTTTCCCTTTGGCGCAATGCGCCATGATCGTGGAGTCACACTGGAAAGTGACAATTGGGAAAAAAGTCTGGTGGGGCAATGCGGTGGTATCGTGTTGTCTCAACCAAAAATTAGAAATTCCATTTGGACTGCCTCCACGACGCGCTAGAGTACCAGGTGGTACACTGTCTTACTAAAATGGCTCTAACTCTTTGCCTGGGTGTCGAATTTGGGCAAATTTGGTATCGATGGAAAGCTTATCCAATTTTCCACAAAATAAAAATTGAAAATATTGAGAATTCCACATGTATAAAAGTTTATTCATCTTTAAAGCAAGTCTTTGACAATTTTGGAATGAATTTATGCTAGGTAAAATTACGGGGTGTTACAAGTTCTTTTGTTGAAGACTCTATATATGTTGTTTTTTTAGGAGTATCCCAAAAACACTACTTCATCATGTTTATAGTTAAACTTTCCTAGATTATTCTTTCCATTGTCCAGAACAAAGCATTTACACCCAAATGGTTTGAAAAAGTCAAGCTTAGGCTTTTTGTTGAACACAAGCTCATATGGGGTCTTGTTTAAGAGAGATATGATTAGAAACCTATTAGTCATATAACAATGACTATTATCGGATCCTGCCCAAAAGCTTTTTTGAAGTTCACTGTTAATCATCATGGTCCTGACGATGTCTATAAGAGTCTTATTCTTTATTTCAACAACCCCATTTTGCTGAGGAGTCCTAGGAGTAGGGGAATTATGACTAATTCAATTTTAGCTTAGAGTTATGCAGCTAGGGATTTTTCAAACTCAGTTCCATGATAAGATCTTAGTCCAACAATTTTGCAGTTTAGCTTCATCCGAATTCGCTTACCAAATGTCACTAGAACCTCATAGGTTTCATCCTTGGTTCTCAAGAATGTTGTCCAGGTAAACATAAAGTCGTCATCTACAATAACAAACACATACCTCTTTCCACCTCTACTTTTGACTCTAACAGGTCCACATAGGTCCATATGCAGCAATTCAAGTATTCTAGAGATACTAACCTGCTTTTTTGCTTAAAGGAGGATCTGGCTTTTTTCCTTTGACATATACATAACCAAACTTGCTATCTGAAAACTGCAGTTTTATCATACCACGTACCATGTCCTTTGAAACCAATTTATTAAATAAAGAGGAACTTACATGTCCCAACCTTCTGTGCCAAATATCAACATTTTCACCTTGTACCCTCAAGTAGGTTAACTCATAGTCAGCTAAAGAATTCATATCAGCCACATAGATGTTCTTGCACCTTTTAGCTATGAGAATGACTTTTCCAAACTTCAAACTTGGCATAGTACATTCATCAGACAAGAACTTTACCTCATTACCTTTGTCACAGATTTAAGATATACTAAGAAAACTGTACTTGAGACCATATATAAGATACAAATCTTCTATTGCATGATCAAGAGACTTTTCAATATTTCCAACATCATGAATATTATCCCATTTTACCATTCCCAAATGAGACAACTCCACCATAAAGTATCTTGAGAGAGAGAAAATAGTCCATCCTCCCAGTCATATACTTTGAACATCCACTATCCATAAACCAGTTCTGACTGTATTCCTTTTCTCTTACCTGCAAATAGAGTCACTTGTTAGATTGGGAACCCACTTGAGTTTGAGTTCCCAAAATAAAGATAAAGGTGTGATCAAATCTTTTTTGGCCCATCTAGGAAGTGGGTTCTTCTTTAGAATTCTCAAGGGTTTGGAGCCCTAGGATAATATTTCTCTTGCTGGATGTACCTAGAACTATTCATTTTTACTCTAATCCAACTTTAACAGTTCTCTTTCAAGTGGCCATCCCTTCTACAATGAGTACATAGAGGCTTGTGGACCTCACTTTTAACACCATGAATAGCCTTTCTTGGAAACCAAAGTTAGTGGGTTCTATACTGATATCCAAGGCCCATACTATTATTGAATCCCTGACTAGTTAAATTAGAAAGGATTTGTAAGGATGTGGTCTATTTTAGGGATTTGTTATGATCTTCTCTTATACTGACTAGGTCCCTTTCTAATTTCTCATTCTTATGGAGAGAAGTCATGAGGTGCTTTTGATAATCCCTTAATTTTTCCCTTTCTAATTTCTCATTCTTATGGAGAGCAGTCATGAGGTGCTTTTGATAATCCCTTAATTTTTCTTCAATAATTTTTCATTCTTATGGAGAGCAGTCATGAGGTGCTTTTGATAATCCCTTAATTTTTCTTCAAGATAAATTTGAATCCTTTAGGATTCTTTCTTCCCTTTACCATAAGAATCATTTACTTTCTCCAGCCGATTAATTAAACTCAGATTTTTAGATTTCAATTTGGTGGACAATTCTTCTGTTTCAGATAACTGGAGAGTTAAGACAATTAATTCAAGCTCTTGAATTTCTTGCAATTAATTCAAGCTCTTGAATTTCTACTCTCTTCAAGAGCATTTTTCTCAGAATTCAACTCATATGCAGAATCAATCAACATATTTACAAGCTTCTTTATCTTTCTAGCAGAGTAGTTATCTAAAATTTCCTTAATGTCATAAAAAAATTGCCTCATTTTCTTCTTCATCATCTGTGTTTTCCATAAGAGAAAAAAAGGAATCATAGGTGAATCACTATGCTGCATAACCAGCATAGACACATCTTCAGGCTTTTCAACTTCATCAGATTCACTAAAGGAATCTCCCTAGACTGCCAAACCTTGTTTCACTGCATAATCAGCTGCAACTTTTCTTCTTGAATTCTCAGGGACCTAGTCCTTTTTCTTTCCTTTATTAGATCCATACTTTAGATATTCTTGATAGTCCATTTTGTGAAGTGGACAATCCTTGATGAAATACTCAGCACTTCCACATTTGTGATAAACTTCAACAGTACCTCCCTTTTTGCTGTTGCTTCTTTTCCCTTGAAACTGGCTATTTTTCTTCATTGCTCTCACAATTCTTTTGGACAAGTAAGCAACATCAGTTTCCTCCTTACTTGATTCAGACTTTGATGCCTTTAATGTCAGAGAATTTTCCTTTTTTACTTCCTTTTTCTCTTTCCCTTGCTACTTCTTGAGTTCGTGAGTCTTTAGATTACTAATAAGTTTGTGAGAGTCTTTGGATTTCTTGCCTCAGTAATAACATCTACTTTACTTTTCCAGGACTTAGGAAGAACTGTTAGAATTGTTCTCACTTATTTATACAAAGGAATCACTTCTCCCAGGCAGTAAAACTTATTTGTGATTGAAGTGAATCTAGTATGCATCTCTTGAATTATTTCTCTTTCCTTAATAGAAAAAGTTTCATACTGAGTAGTAAGCATATCAAGTTTTGAATCCTTCATAGCAGTTGTTCCTTCATGAGAAGTCTTCAGGCAGTCTCAAATTTCCTTAGCATTTTCATATCCAGAAATCCTATTATATTCATCTGGTCCTATCCACACATAAGCAATTTCTTAGCCTTGTAATTCTTCTCAACTTTCTTGCGAACTTTATCATTAAATTCTCTCCTTGTTCTGACAACCATTCTTGTTATGTCTTCTTCTTTGACCTTAAGTATTGCATTCATCAGCTTACTATCCCCACCCATAATGAAGTCATACATTCTAGTTTTCCACCACCCATTATACTGCTCATTAAAACAGGGTGGTCTAGTGGTAGATTGCCCTTCTTCCAAATTAGGTGGAACAACCATGATCAAGAAATCACTCTAGGTGTGAACCTTTTAGAGTGTTCTTGCTCTGATACCAAATATTGAAACATGAGGTGCACCGCCATTCTAGGGATCTGTTCCCTAAGACTATGATAAAGGCAATAAAATAGTAACGAACTAAAACTGGTAGGAATTAAAAGAATAGATTATTTTACATAAAAACTCCTTACTAAAGGGAGGAAAACCCACAGGTTTCCCTCAAAAGCACTTAAACTTTACTATAATAAAATCTCATTGATTACAAACTCCAAGAACTTAACTCTAAGTTCTACTAGTTGCAATAGCTTTACTACAACTACCTCTACTCACCTCAATGGCCTCACAATCGACTAACTCTAATCAATTTGATCTTAGGTAACTCTACCTAAGCACTCCACTACCAAGAGAAGGACATTTCTTTTATAAGATGAGTAATTAGATTACAAAGCAAGACTTTACTCAAGAACAATTAAACTTAAAACACACATAGATTTGGAACTTGAACAAAAAAGTTTTTGTTGTTTCCTTGGTTCATTATATTTTGCAAAACTGCTTGAATGAGAAACATCATTTTCTATTTATAGTAATGTATAAATCAAGGTTGAATTTTGATTGGACCAAGTGTCACAATGGGTACACTGCACTCCTGCATAGTTAGTTACACTATCATACAACTGTGCAGAGATATGACAATTTTATTACTTCATGGTAAGCCAGGGACCTAGTCCTTTAAAGACAACTAATCATAATCAAATCATAAGACATCAAAGTAATATAATTTTGAAGCCTTACAGTCTGCATTACCTTAATCCTACTCAATCTATAACAACCATCAATACTCAGTCTCTCCATAAAATTAGAAGCACCAATAAAGGAACTTAATAGATATATGAGTGAAGTACTCGATGACACCACAGAAGGTGGGGAAGTAAAGGAAATAGAAGCAAGCCATATGGCAGCTTATGTGGATAGGACACATGGCATGTTTTTAATCATGTAGGCAGCTTGGTGGCATTCTATTAGAGAGAGAGGTATTTGTGAGCCAAAAAATTAACAAGGAATATTTTTTAGCCAAAAAATAATTAGAGTTTGCTTCATTTAGAATAGTTTAGGAGAAGTTTTGGCCCTTTTACCTTTACCTTTTAATGTATGCTGCTCTTTATACATGTACACACACAACTCAACCCACACCTCATTCAAATCAACTTTGGAAATAAAGTTAGAAAGTCAAAAAGTATGATGATTTGCTTGGATCATGAACATGATATAGAAATTGTCCCAAACAGATAACGTATCAAAATTGAACAATTCAAACTACAAATGATTTAAAATCTCAAACAGTTCAAATTTAAATAACTATAGTTCAAGTTCCTTTTATTTTCCTTCTGGACGTGCATTTCCATTTAGCACTTCTTTCCAAATATACTAAAATCCTATTCTATTCCTTTTGGATTGCACGAAAGGACTTCTTCAAGATGATATAGGATTCTCCTAGCAACATGGATGTAAAAGTTTTGAAAAGAGTATAAGGGGCGAGATGTAAGACTTTAATAGTGATAAAGGACTTCTTCAAGACGATCTAGGATTCTCCAAGTAAAATGGATGTAAAAGTTTTGAAAAGAGTATAAGGGGTGAGATGTAAGACTTTAATAGTCATAAAATACTGTTCATATCCTGATATCATAAAATTCACTTTCTCAATATTCAAAATGTTTAACTTGAAATTATTTCTCTTTCTTTGGATTCCTAACCAGTCATAAAATTCCAAACCATATTTCATCATTAACCCAAATTCGCAGTATTCCTTGACATTGAAAATTGATACTATTGGAACTTACTTGCCGGGAAAGTCATAAAATTCGAAATGATAGGATTGATGAATATGTAGGTTGTATCTCCCCTGAAGTTGATCAATATCAGAGTGTTGCTCCCTCAAAGTGTTGATAAGATAGCCATTGATAATAATATCATTCTCGCCGTCGTCGTTGCTAGTATAGTTGCAAAATTGCATCTTTCAGATGATGTATCATCATCAAAAGTGCAGAAGCTACATTTTTATAATGCTATTGTAATGACCCTTCAAGTTGTTTTGTGAGTTTTTCTTATTTTAACCCCTTATAGTGTTTAGACATAATTTATGACTTACGAAAATGGGTAGTGCCAATTTTTGAGGCATTCGAAAGTGATTTTAGTCATTAATTAGGTTCTTAAGTTTTAGTAAAGTTAAGCTTGACCATGGTCACATCTTTTGTCAAGATGACCTTGAATTAGTGTTTAGTGTTACCAATAGGCCCGAAATGTATTGCTTAGTCAATTTACATAGTTGATTTATTTTCTTGGGATTTCAAACAAATTTCAATGATCTATTTAAAATTTTGAATATTCAGATAATTTATTAATTTAGTGATAAATAAAAATATAGTTTTTATTTTAAAAGAAAAATAAAAGTGGGCCACACCCACTACTCCTCTGTTGACCATGTAAAAGCCTAGGGTATTAAATAATAGGCAAAATAGCTCGGTGGATCTTTGGTCTGGTTTGTAAAGTGGATACTCTTATATATTTGTCATCTGCACCCTTGAACCCATCAAAATCCAATATTTTGAACCCTTCTGACCATGTGTATGGCTCACTCTCCTTTAAAAATCCATATCATATCCACGTTATCGTCATGTCATCTCCGCATTATCTCTACGTCATGTAAATCAATGACATGTCATAATATCTTTATTAATTAATTATTAATTAATAATACTAAATAAAAAATTAAAATATTATTTTTTAAAATAAAATTCATCTCCACCATTATTTAAAAATTTAAAATAACAACTTCTACCATATTAATATAACTTAATCAATTTATAATATAAATCAGAATTTATATATCATAAAATTATGATTCAAAATCATAAAATCTCATAAATTATATTGCAAAATCAAAAACTTCAACAAGGAAGATGAAATTTTAACTCAAAATTTCACTATATATCATATAAACAAAAACTTCAACAAAAAAATCCATCTCCACCACTATTTAACAAAATTCATCTCTACCAATTAAACAAAAAACAAAATAATAAATAATAAAATCATTTTTTAAAATAAAATTCACATCTATTATTATTTAAATATTAAATTTAATAATTAATATCTATTGATATAACTTAATTATAATAGGATATTAATTTTTGTAATAATTAAAATGTGTTTGAGGGGAGGGGGGCTGTAGAGGGAAGTTTTGACAGATATAGGTAGTATTGTATGTGTGTGTATGGAGGGGGTGGAGGATTTGGGGGGGGGGAGGGAGGAAGGGAAAAGCTTCACACCCCCTTTCAATTTATACCCCCTTTCAATTTATGTAACTGATAAAATTCACAATGCTAGTGCTTCCAATTTATGCTTACAATGGATGTAATGAGCTTGCACCACTGTGAAGTTTTTATTTGGTTGTACCTTTGGATTGTTGGCTGTGGGGGGATATTTTGGATGATGTAGGTGGTTGTGCTATGTGGAGGTGGGACGGAGACAGGCGGGGAGGGGGGATGGGGAAGGATGAAGGACGGCATGGAGGGAGGGGGCGGGGGAGGGTGGTGGATAGTGTTGGGGGGACGGGGAAGGGTGGTGGACGATAGAGGGTGGGGGAGGGTGGTGGACGACGTGGGGAGGGTGGTGGACAGCGTGGGGGATGGGGAACTCGTGGTGAACGGCGGGGTGGGGGGGCGGGGAGGGTGCTGGAACGGAGTGGGGCGGGGCGGAATTTTAGTTTTTTTTCTAATTTATTATTTTTAAATTTTTTAAATATTATAAGAAATTATGGACTGTGTCTATTGGAAATAACTTCTCTACTTCTTTAGAGGTAGTGGTATGGACTGCGTACAATCTACCCTCCCCAGACCCCACTTATGTGGGAATATACTGGGTTTGTTGTTGTTGTTGTTGAATCACGCTAAAAAAAAATGCGTGATTGCACGCGTTGTCCATCTCAACACTTTAATGCCACATATACATCAAAAGAGTTTCAAAAATTGATTTTAATGGATTCACGGGTCCAGATGACAAATGTAAAAGTAGGAGTATCGACTTTACAAACCAAACTAAGTACAAAGGTCCATCGAGCTATTTTGCCTAAATAATATAGAGGAGTAAATTATTTTTTAAACTCACGATAGGAGAAGAAAAGAAAAAATGGATGGAGCACATAGGAATTAATTGAAGAAGACGACTTCATGTAAATCCACCAAATTTTCAGTTGTGTTCAATTACATTTAATGGGTATGTGGTATGTTTATGCATTAGTATGGCGTTGATTGGAGGAAAAAGAAATGGGGTTGTTATTGTTTAGTGGGAAAATGTGGCGTATGGCTAAGTGAATGATGAAAAGAAAATCTTGGAATAGGTAGGATTGTGATTTGTAATGATAAACTAATTATGAGTAAATAATTAAAAGTGGTGATATGAAATTAATTAATGGCTCTGTCCATTTATGGGCAACGGAGGTTAACATAGATATTGACCAATTCTTTTTAAGCTTATTCTTAAGGTAATGATAGTTTATAATGATCCAGTGATTAGATTAATCGCGACTTGATAATTGGGCTTTGGGGCGAGTACTGTACTTAGTTTTAGTTTTAGTTTTGGTTTTACTTATATTCATCACATTATGATTTAAATTTTGACATACTTGTATATATAATTAAATATTAGATGTATTATATTATATGAACATTAATGAATTTATGGTATTTACAGAAAATCGGGACTTAATCTTAGGCCTGAAATTTAGAAAACACAAATATGAGGTTTGACCGATTAACTGAAATTAAGATTGAGACTTGATTATAAATTTGGAGTCTTTTACTTATGAGTAGAATTTATTTTTGAATAGATTGAGCTCGTTCAAGGGCGATTCATAAGGGTAAAGTTTCCATTTAATTTGTTCAGTTTTTGGATTACTTTGTGGGTCTTCTTTTAAAGCAAGTTGAGACATTCATTGACGCTTCTCAAAGTGTATATGTGTTAGTTATGTACAATGAAAGTAATGGGGAATGAGAGTCCCAAATGGATGAAGTGACGAGCATCTATGCGTGTATTGGTGTTGTTTAGGGGTTTAAAATCAATGAAATGTTGGTTTTGAACGATCTTTTCTTATTTTCTAGCTTTTTTGCGCCATCTTTTCTTATATTAATGACTACAATTTGAGTTCATCTATATCTTGACTATATTACTCTGTTAATAATCTTTGGATATTATTATGGTTTTATTTTACTCTTATTTCCTTTCGCTTCTATACTTTTGAGTAATGGTGTTTGGGTTGGGTTTTAAGCTTACGTTCATGGTAGGACTGACAGGTTCCATCACGGTCTCACTTTTTAGGTCGTGATAAATAGTATCAGATCCCAAGGTTCATTGGTCTCACAAGTACAAGCTGATTCAAGTAGAGTATTGCAGATTGGTTTGGAGATGTCTGTTACCTATCTTTGAGATGCTATGGAACTTTATGAAAAATCCTTTCTTCTTTCTTACCATGTAATATCGACCTTTTAACTTGATATACTAAAATTCTAATCTTATTCTGTCAAAAATGGTAAGGACTCATGCATCTTGGGATAGTCCATACCTGCCCTCGATCCAACTGCCCCAACTGAGATATACGGACGACGCAGGGGACGTGGTAGGGGAAGAGGTCGTGGTAGAGACATATTTTGAAGAGATGCTCAGATTCTTGATAGGGTAGGTCTCCCAAGGTTGAGTTTGAGGTAGGTGAAGATGATGTTCAAGTTTCAACAGATGATGTGGTCCCACGTTAGGCACCACCAAAATTTATTGCTAGGTCGGTTCTTCAGGACACTCGATTCAAGTTTTGGGAGTGTTGGAGAGTATAGCTCAGGGAGGCAGATTACTTGGTGCTCCACAGGATTCATAGGTTAGGATGGAGGCCCAAACCTTAAATCAATTGCCCATTCTAATTTGTTAGGGTATAATGGTTCAGCTAGCTTTGAGATATGATGGTATGCCTTTACCAAAGGTAGGAGCTACCAATGGGGTTAGGGAAATTATATATGATGAGTAGAAGCAGTGGTGTAAGAAGTTTAAGATGATGGATCCACTATAATTTTAGGGTGATCAGCATGAGGACGCCTATGAGTTTCTAGTCAGTTTCTACGAGAGTCTTCAGAGTGTGGGATTGGTTGACTCCTGGTTGACTCCCACGGGGTTGGTTTTACTACTTTACAAATGCTTGGTCCTACCAGATGATAATGTCACTCTTATATTCATTCCAGGATACTAGGTTCTCCACCAATGACTTGGGCTATGTTTGCATAGGCTTAACTTGACAAATTCATCCCTCATAGATTGAGGGAGGATCGTAGGCACTCGTTTGAGCATTTGACACAATGGGGTATTTTTGTGGCTAAGTACGTGGATTTGATTTTATGCCTTATCCCGTTAAGATATGGGGATCTTGTAAGATGAGGCTCATATGATCAAGATGTTTGGCTCTTAGGATCAAAGAGGCCATATTTATTGTAGATTATTTTGGGGTTTCTCTTAAAAGGGTTGTTGAGTCAGCTAAAGGTTCATTTTGATGCATCATGAGGAGTATGGTGTTTGAAGGACAAGTGGTTTGGCACTTTAAGTTGCTATAGTAGTACCACATCTAGAGGTAGGGGTTCATTCAGAAGATATTTTCATCCTCAGCATGGTACACCAGTTCAGGCAACAATGCAAAAAATAGAGGGAAAAAATTTAGGTCAGGGTTTTAGTAGTTTGGGATAGGCTTCACATGGTTCATCTTAGTGGTCTTCAGGTGGTGGTGGCCATACTGGTTATTTAGGTCACTCTTAGCAGTTGATGGCTCCTAGGTCCTACTATAATTATGGTAGTCCAAATCATTTTCAAAGGAATTATCCAGTATACAACTAGAATGGTCCAATCTAGGGTCATTAAGCTTCTACTAGAGTAGCAACACCCCCGAATAGAGGTTGGGGTAGATCTTAGGGAGGTAGAGTGTAATACCCCATACTTTTTCCTAGCTAATTTCATCTCAAGAATGTCTAGAATTAGCTTCTAAATTGAATAATGGTTATTCCATGAGGAATTTTCAAGATTTTCACTTTTTGTCAAGTGGGAAATTCAATAAGATTTCCATCGATATAAGATTCGTCCAAATCCGATAATCGGGTCAGAAGTTACAACTATTTCATGTTCCCATCATCACGCAACACCATATTAGTCAGTGGCGCGTCGTGCCACAAGAGGAAATGGCATTTGGCAAATTCCAGTAGGGGTCCGCGATTATGGCGCGTCGCGCCAGGGCCCAAATTCAGAATTGTCCTTTTCTAGTATCTTAGCGTGATTTCCTCCACGTTGCGCAAAAGTTCCAGGTCACAAAAGAAGGGGCAACATGATGGCTCAGCGTCACTCCATCCCTTAATTTCCCAATTGTCAAAATCCAGTGACACGGCATAATAGCGCCACGTTGCGCTAAAGGTCTAGTTCGGGAAATTCTTACACTTTTAAATGACACATCCAGGGTTAAAAGGGTCAACTTCCCACCCCTATTTAAGCCCTTTAACACGTGATTCAACCACTTTTCACCCAAAATATACTAGTTTCTCTCAAGTTTCTCTCAAGAACAAGCTAGGATTTTCATACAAAATCCAATTTCAAGAAAGTTTCACCGTCAATCTTCATGAAATCACGAACTAAGGTATGCATAGTGTTCATTCATGGACTCCTTTCGTCCATGAAGCCCAAGAATCCCTTTTCTAAATTCAAGTTTATGGATTTTCTTATGAATTTCATGATTGGGTTGCTCTTGTTCATGTGGATAATGAAAAATTGAATTCTACTCCCTGTTGGGTGATAAATTCTATGTGGGTTAAATTATTATAGATATAGATTCATGCAAACCTATAACTAAACCCTTGAATGATGAAATTAGAATTGAACCATGATGTTTAATTATGGACAACATATATCCTCTTTGTCATACTTGTGGCAAGCACCATCAAAGTATTTACAGAGGTGGCAGTGGTATTTACTTCGGATGTGGCAAGCCAGACCACAGAGTCAGAGACTATCCTCAGCTAGGTCCTTAGGGTCAACATAATCGCTCCACAGCTCAGTTCGGTTGGCCAAATCAGCAGGGTGCCACCTCCAGTGCTACTAGTGGGCAACGTCTAAATCGTCTCTATGCTCTTCAGTCCCGACAAGATCAGGAAATTTCTCCTGATGTGGTTATCGGTACATTCTAGATCTTTCATGTACATGTTTATGCTTTGCTAGATCCAAGAGCTTTTTTGTCTTTTGTCACTCCTTATATAGCAGTTGATTTCAGAGTCAGTCACGAAATTTTAGCAGAGCCCTTTTCAGTCTCTACCCCAATGGGTAAAACCATCATAGCCCGGTGGGTATACAGGAACTGTCCGGTTATGATATCTCAGAAAGTTACTTCAGCAGACTTAGTCGAATTAGAAATGACTGATTTTGATGTCATTCTCGGCATGGATTGACTTCATTCCTGCTATTCCACAGTCGACTGCAGAAACAGGATAGTCCAGTTTCAGTTTCCAAATGAACCCGTCCTTAAGTGGAAGGGTAGTACTTCAGCGTTCAAAGGTCAGCTTATTTCCTACCTTTGGGTATGGAAAATGATATCTAAAGGATGTGTGTATCATCTTGTTCGAGTTAAGGACACTAGTTTCGAAACTCCAAGCCTTGAATTAGTTCCAGTTATAGGTAAATATTCAGATGTCTTTCAGGAATTCCTCCCGAAAAGGAAATAGACTTCGGCATTGATCTTCTTCCAGATACTTAGCCAATATCTATTCCTCCTTATAGAATGGCACCAGCAGAACTCAGAGAACTGAAAGAACAGTTGAAGGATCTCCTAGATAAGGGATTCATCAGGCCCAATATTTCCTCGTGGGGCGCACCAGTCTTATTCGTGCGCAAGAAAGACGGTTCTCTCAGAATGTGTATTGATTACCGTCAACTCAATAAAGTTACCGTAAAGAACAAGTATCCTCTTCCTAGAATCAATGACTTGTTTTACCAATTTTAGGGTGTCAGTTATTTCTCTAAGATAGACCTCAGATCCGGCTATCATCAGCTCAGAGTTAGAGAATGTGACATTCCGAAAATAGCTTTCCGTACTCGGTATGGTCATTTCGATTTCTTAGTTATGTCCTTTGGTCTTACCAATACCCCAATAGATTTTATGGACTTGATGAACCGTGTGTTTAAGTAGTACTTAGACATGTTCGTTATAGTCTTCGTAGATGATATTCTGGTCTATTTCTGCAGTGAGCGTAATCATGCAGACCATCTCAGAATAGTACTTCAGACTCTTAGAGATCATCAACTATTTGCCAAATTTAATAAGTGCGAATTTTGGATAAGGTCAGTAGCATTCCTTGGTCATATCTTTTCCGGTGATGTCATTAGAGTGGATCCTCAAAAGATCGAAGCAGTGAGAAATTGGCCTCTCCTTGTCTCTCCATTAGATATCAGGAGTTTCTTGGGTTTGGCTGGCTATTACAGATGGTTTGTTGAGGGATTTTCTTCTATTGCATCCCCTATGTCCATATTGACTCAGAAGAAAGTCAAGTTTCAGTGGTCAGATCCTTGTGAGAAGAGTTTTCAGGAGTTGAAGACTCAACTCACCTCAGCTCTAGTTTTAGCTCTTCCAGATGATTTAGATGGGTTCGTAGTGTATTGTGATGCATCTAGAGTAGGTTTGGATTGTGTCCTCATGAAGCATGGTAAGGTCATAGCCTACGTCTCCAGATAGCTTAAACCCCATGAGAAGAATTATCCTACTCATGATCTTGAGTTAGCCACCGTAGTCTTTACCTTGAAGATTTGGAGGCATTATCTCTACGGAGTTCATGTAGATGTCTTCACAGATCATAAAAGTTTTTAGTATGTCTTTTCTCAGAAAGATCTCAATCTTCATCAGAGAAGGTGGTTAGAACTCTTGAAAAATTATGATATGAGTGTCCTCTATCATCTGGGCAAGGCCAATGTAGTGGCCGATGCTCTCAGTAGACTATCTATGGGTAGTGTTGCTCATGTGGATGACAGTAAAAAAAAGTTAGCTATGGCCAGACTAGGCGTTTGCTTAGTCGATACAGATGAGGGTGATATATGTGTTCAGAGTAGTTCAGAATCATCTCTAGTTTCTAAGGTGAAAGAAAAGCAAGATAGAGATCCCAGCCTTGTCAAGTTGAAAGAGTCAGTTCAGGATCAAAAAGTAGAGGTTTTCTCTTAAAGAGGAGATGGCATTTTGCATTGTCAGGGTCGTCTCTTTGTTCCAGGTGTAGATGACTTAAGGTAGCGAATTTTTGCAGAAGCGAATGGTGCGTGCTACTCTATTCATCCAGTGGCCACAAAGATGTACCTCAACTTGTAAGAAATCTATTGGTTGAGTGGAATGAAGAGAGATATTGCAGAGTTTGTGGATAAGTGCTCTACATGTCAGCAGGTTAATATAAAACATCAGAAGCCTAGTGGGTCCATGCAGGAGTTCAGTATTCCTACTTGGAAGTGGGAAGAAGTGAACATAGACTTTGTTATGGGTTTGCCTCGAATTCGTCATCAACATGATTCAGTTTGTGTCATTGTAGATAGGATGACCAAATCAACCTATTTTCTTCCAGTTCATACCTCTTATTCAGCCGAGGATTACGCTAGACTCTACATTAGGGAGTTGGTCAGGTTACACGACATTTCGTTATCCATTATCTCAGACAGAGGTACCTAGTTCACCTCTCATATCTGGAAAGCATTCCAAAAGGGTCTTGGTACCCAAATTCATCTCAGTACAATCTTTCATCCTCAGACAGATAGTCAAGAATAAAGGACTATTCAGACTTTAGAAGATATGCTGCGTGTGTGTGCAATTGCTTTCAAGGAAAGTTGGGATGACCACTTGCCTTTGATTGAATTTGCATACAACAACAGATATCATCCTAGCATTCATATGGCTCCATTCAAAGCTCTTTACGGTAGGAGATGTAGATCTCTAATTGGTTGGTTTGAAGTTAGTAAGGCTTCATTCATAGGGCCTGACTTAGTATTCAATGCCTTAGAGAAGGTTTATTTGATCAGAGAAAGACTCCAGGCTGCTCAGATCCGACAAAAGTATTATGCAGATATTTGTAGAAAGGATCTCGAGTTTGAGATTGGTGATTTTGTCTACCTAAAGATCTCTCCCATGAAGGGAGTGAAGCAATTCGGCAAGAAGGGAAAGCTTAATCCCCGATATGTTGATCCCTTTAAGATTCCCAGTCACTTTGGTAAGGTAGCTTATGAGCTCGATTTGCTTTTAGACCTAGCATCAGTTTATCCATTCTTTCATGTCTCTTTGCTCAAGAAGTGCATAGGTGACCCATCAGTTGTAGTCCCTATTCATAGCATTGATGTTCAGAACACTTTTTCTTATGAAGAGATTCCAGTCAAAATCTAAGACTATCAGACTCGTAGACTAAGGAACAAAAAAGTCCCTCTTGTTAAGGTTCTTTGGCGAAATCAGTCCGTCGAGGGAGCTACTTGGGAAGCAGAGGTAGACATGCGTACCAAGTATCCTCACCTCTTCTTCGCCAACTCAGATCAAACTCAAGGTAACAGTTCTCCTTAAGCTTACTCAGCTTCATGTTTAGTGTTCATCACAAACTTGTTATGCAGTTTCATGCTCATGTTCCCATTAGAAACTTGGTATTAAGTACCATTGCATATTCAGTCATGCACTCATGTATCAATTC
This sequence comes from Capsicum pubescens, assembly GCA_030864215.1. Lineage (NCBI taxonomy): Eukaryota > Viridiplantae > Streptophyta > Magnoliopsida > Solanales > Solanaceae > Capsicum > Capsicum pubescens. The sequence goes on from CM061541.1 coordinate 197,885,020, forward strand.
AGTTATGTAATTTTGCATCAGACATGCATTCTCATTGTGAGAAACTTAGATCTTCAGAACACTCAGTCATGCATTCATGAATCAGTTACACATGCATCAAATATGCTTGTTTAGTATTATACGTTCATCTTAGCAGTCATGTCAGTCATGAGATCATGTTCTAGTTATTTATGTTTAGTATGTATGTCAGTTGTCTTTTTCCCCCTCTCAGTTAGTCTCATTTGAGGACGAATGTTCTCAAGGGGGAGATATTGTAATACCACATAATTTTTCCTAGCTATTTTCATCTAAAAAATGTCTAGAATAATATTCTAAATTGAATGATGGCTATTATAAGAGGAAGTTTCAAGATTTTCACTTTTGGTCATGTGGGAAATTTAATAAGCTTTCCATCGATATAAGATTCGTCCAAATCCAATAACCGGGATATTAGTCAGTGGCGTGCCGCGCCACAAGAGGAAATGGCATTTGGCAAATTCCAGTAGGGGTCCGTGATTATGGCGCGTCGCGCCATGGCCTAAATTTAGAATTGTCCTTTTCTAGTTTCTTAGCGCAATTTCCTCCACATCGCACCAAAGTTCCAGGTCACAAAAGAAGGGGCAATGCGATGGCTCCACATCGCGCCATCCCTTGATTTCCCAATTGTCAAAATCCTGTGACACAGTGTGATAGCATCGCGTCGCGCTAAAGGTCCAGTTTGGGAAATTTTTATAATTTTAAATGATGCATCCAGGGTTAAAATGGTCAACTTCCCACCCCTATTTAATCCCTTTAACACGTGATTCAACCACTTTTTACCTAAAATATACTTGTTTCTCTCAAGTTTCTCTCAAAAACAAGCTAGGATTTTCGTAGAATAACCAATTTCAAGAAAGTTTCACCGTCAATCTTCACGAAATCATGAACTAAGGTATGCATAGTGTTCATTCACGGACTTCTTTCATCCATGAAGCCCAAGAATCCCTTTTCTAAATTCAAGTTTATGGATTTTCTCAGGAATTTCATGATTGGGCTGCTCTTGTTCATGTGGATAATGAGAAATTAAATTCCACTCCTTGTTGGGTGATAAATTCTATGTGGGTTAAATTATTATAGATATAGATTCGTGCAAACCTATGACTAAACCCTTGAATGATGAAATTATTGTACAATGATGTTTACATGTACCATGCCTACAATATGTTTGATTAAATGCCTAGATGAAGGAAGTGTTCCTAACTAGCATGATACCATGAAATCCTCATGTATGTACAAGTTATGCCTATCACATGTTTTGATTAAATGCTTCTATAAATGTATTATGGATTATTATGTTAGTTATATATTCAAGTAAGTTATGCTTGATTAGTTTCCTTCAATCGAGTCCTAGGGGTACTCGTACCCAAAACATAAGCTGTATGACTAGAGCTATTTCATGTTTTTATGATAATCCCAGTCAAGCTATGATCCTTAGACTTCAGACAGTCTTATGACTTAGGAAATCTCCATGATTTCATGAACTCAGTCAGTTGTCAGATATCAGTAGTATTCCGTCAGTTAACGGAATTCAATAACTCAGTTCATGTTTAGTTTTGTAAATCATGTTCAGTGTCTATTTAGATGGGAGTAGAAATTAGCACCGAGCAAACCCAAGGGTGGGAACTCACCTGTTATATGAGGGTGTGATTCTTAGAAGCAATCCTTGTATTTCAGAACTATGTAGCCAACATAGGTTGAGACATCATAGCCTACTATATGAGGGTAGATGAGGTGGCTTAGCCTTCTATATGAGGGTTCCCACCATTTTTACTAAAGTTATCTGTTATATTAGGGTCACTCATATGTTTTCCTACCAGAGGTGCGTTATTGACACCCTTCTAATCAGGGCATATATTGGACCCCAATTCAGCTATAATGCATTATTTGGGGCATGTCGGTTAGATGAATACCTCCCACAGTCTCAGTATCAGTCTCAGTAAAAGAACTTAGATAGTTTTTCATAATTCAGGACTGTCAGATACAGTCAACTGAGATATAGTATGGAACTTAGCTAGTTCCATTAGATCTAGGACTGTCAAACACAATCACTCATGTTATCAGTTATCAGAATTCAGTTGTTAGTCATGTTAGTCATCAACATACTCATGTTATCACGATTTCAGATATAGTTACTATGTATACATGCATGTATTCTTATATTTATATTAGTCAGTTAGCCAGTATTGTTCATGCATATGAACCCCATGCATTCAGCCTACCTCATATGCATACAAGTACATTCAAAGTACTGACGCATTTATGCTCTGGTGTCTTATACCATAGGTTCAGAGATACGAGCTACAGAGCATCAGTAGATTCTAGATATCAGCAGTCAGAGTTAGTAGTGAGTCCTCATTCTTCGAGGACATAATTATTTATCTATTATCTCATTAATTAGTTTATTAGTTGGAGTTAGTTGGGGATATGTCCCATCAACTCCTTACTCAGACAGTTCAGTCAGTTAGAGGCTTTCTAGACTATCATGTTTCAGACTTCAGTATGTTTAGTTTTGTTTTTGGTATTCTATTACCCTACACAGATGTTATATCATTCAGATCATGTTTAGTATTGAACCTTATGGACTTTCAGTGCATGTTTCCATATTATTATGTCATATCATGCAGTATATAGGTACATATATTAGTCATGGGTTAGCTTGTGGTGCTTTGGTGTCATGAGTACCGTGTAGCATTTGGGGTACCAAATTTGGGGCGTTACATAGTCACACTACCGACTGGTAGGGGAAGTGGTAGAGGAGTAACTCGAGAGATAGATGATAAATATTACTATTATGCCTTCCTAGGGAAGCTTGAGATAGAGTCTTCTGATGTAGTCACTATATGCATCGTCTCAGTTTGTCATCGACCTACTTTAGTATTATTTGATCATGGTTCTACTTTCTCCTATATGTCTGCATACTTTACTTCCAACCTTGATATGATGTGTGAGTCTATAGCCATGCCTATTCATGTTTCCACCCAGTGGGTGATTGCTTAGTAGTGGATCACGTGTACCAATCCTGTGTTATTTTTATTTTAGGGTATGATAGCTGAGTAGATTTGACTGTCCTCAAGGTGGTAGATTTTGAAGTGATTTGGGGCATGGATTTTCTTTTTTCCTATCATACTGTCTCAAATTATCATGCAAGATGGTTTCTTTATCTCTGCCTAATTGTCCAAGGTTGGAGTAGAGAGGTGTTTTGAGTTTTTATCCTAAGAAGGTGATTTTGTTCATTTAGGCCCAGTGGTTAGTTGTGAAAGGGTGTCTATCATATTTGGCTTATGTTCATGATATTAGTACTAAGACATCTCATTTGGAGTTTGTGAAGGTGATTAGAGAGTTCATGGGTGTATTTTCTATCAATCTTTCAGGTGTTCCTCCTGAAAAAGACATTGATTTTGGTATTGATTAACTGGGAACTAAGTCTATTTCTATTCCTCCTTATAGAATGTCATGATGGAGTTGAAAGATTAGCTTTAGGACTTGTTAATAAGGGGTGTATTCAACTAAATGTATTACCTTGGGGTGCTCTGATGTTGTTTGTAAAGAAGGAAGATGGATCTATGAGGATTTTCATTGATTATTTGTAATCACCCTCTAGGTTAATTCCTTGACTTAAGTGCATTTCTGGTACTTCAAGCCTTCCCACAATGGCTACAGGTCATTTGTGACTTTTCCGAACTGTCAGTTCGATTATCGGACAGTTCATTTGGGTTTTAGGTTCTTTTCCCCATTTTGGAGTGTTTATTGTTAAGAAATTGATCTCGAACCAAAACTCCTAGTAGATGACCTCTGATGAGAATTCTGACAATGTTATCTTCTCCAAAATATTGATTTTAGGCTAGGTGGATTCTTAGTTTATATTTTGAGGCTTTCAAGCTCATTTTGGGCTATTGCGTCGATTATATAAAAAATGGAACTATAGGTGTAGGCAATAAATTTATCCAAAACAATCTCTGATGAAAGTTTTGATGGTTTTATTGAGTTTGGTACTATAGTTGTAGGCCCTAAATTTAGTCAAAACAATCTCCGTTGAAAGTTCTGATGGTATTATTGAGTTTAAAATAAACAATTTGGTATGGTAGTATAGTTCATTTGCATACACGGTGTTCTGAACAAATCCCGAGCACTTGATTAGTGTCTATTTTGTACTTAGAAAATCTGATACATCAGTTTGCTAGTGTAATCACTGAAGCGGCCATTTAACCGCTTAAGCGGTCGTCGCTTTAGCAACCTTGAGTCGCTTTAGCGGCCTTATCCATTTGGCCAATGTCCTCTTAAATAAACTATGTCTTCTTTAGCTGACACCGCTTTAGCAGCCTAGGCATCACTTTAGTGGTACCCGTTCTCTTCTAGAACACTTTAGCAGTCGAGAAGCCACTTAAGCAGTTGTCGCTTAAGCGACACCTGGGATTATTAAATCCCCTTGCTTACCTAATTTTCCATCACTTCCTTCACCATTTTAACACCATTTTGAGATCTTGAAGAGAGGAAAAAGTGAGTAAATATCCATCAAAGATAAGGTATGCTAGCCTAATTCTCCTTAGTCATTTCCCATTAATTTTTCGATCAATTACCATCCTATTTTATGGTAATTTTTTTGAAATTAGGTCCTTACAACCCTAAGACTTAGGGGCTGATTTGGGCCACAATTCATGCACCAATTGTGCTCTATGTTTGAGCCCACATTCCTTGTCCTTCTAGGGACTTCATGACGAATTCAATTTTGAATTCCATTTGCGAGCCCCGCGGGTCCGTTCTTGACCCAAATTCTAATCGACCTTTTATATAGAAATATAGATCTCATTTTACTCCTAATGATGTGTAGATTACTATTTTGATAGTATGACGACATTTTAGGATCTTAGAGAAAATACAGAAGTTTGTGGGCGATTCAAGGTTTTGTAGTTCGGTATCGAGGTAGGATTTTACCTACTCTTCTTCACGAGATAATGTATTACATATATTTCTTGTTAAGTAAGAATGTTAGGATATGATTATCGGTAAAACACCATGGCATAGCCTAAACTATGAGTTCAAGGGATAGAAGGGTGATCGACTCTTAAGATGAAAAACCTGTTATTCTTATAGGATCCTGTTACCCTAGGTTACTAACATATTAGACATAGTTGAGGCTAATGACCCTTTAGTATATGGATTACTACTTGGATTGATGGATTATTATTGTTTTTTTAGATTATGGTGTTATGGTTATGCTGGTAATATTATTGGGCCCAAGGCCGTGATACAATATTAGTTGGACTCCGGGTGAGTGATTTATCCTCATAAAGAATGTAGTGTAGTGTATGGACATTTACATGGTTATGATTTTATTGTTTGGATACCGGTGATGGTATGCATACATTCAGTACATTCATGCTCAAATAATTGTATGATTCTAACTATAACGTGACTTTACTACTGTTTACGCAAAAAGTGATTTATTCAACTTTTAATTTTTAAAATGGATTATTTGATAAAGAGAATCATACTACCCTAATGGATAATTTATGAGCTTTGAGACTAAAAATGATATTTAGAGATTTGACCGAAATAGATTCTTGTCAATAATTTTACTACTGCTATTTACTTTGATCGAGAGAGATTCCAACCCTTTCTACTCTTTGATACTGATTTAGTCCCAAAGTTGATCTCGAGCAATAGATTTACAGAATTAAACTCTTTTAGCCATGGTTTGAGTCTGTGCTTTATTATATATGCATCTCTCTGATACTTGCAATGACCTAATTTTTTTATTTATGTAAAATATTTATTTTTGTGTGATTTAATCATTTTATCCCTCCCTATGGTTGTGTTGTGGTATTTTTTGTGTGTGGAAATGCTTGGCACTATTTTCAATTTATTTTGGTGTGATTTATGTGATATTATGGTTTTTGGTGGCTTGAAAACCCTTATAGTTGACTTTGATCAACATTTATTGATTTGGGTATCAGATGGCAAAACGGATTGTGCCAGCAGATCTGGAACATCAATTTTAGGGTGGTAACATAGTTGGTCTGATTTTATGACTTTTAAATCTCATTTCGACCCTCAGTTTGGAAAGTTATGAAATTGAGTTTTGAGGGTCAACTTTCTGAAAATGATAGTTTTTTGAAAATCTGATAACACCATTGAGTCTAGAGCATCGAATTTTATAGGGTAGTATATATTTCATTTGCGTTCACGGGATTTTGGATTAATCCTGAGAGATCCACTGAGACTTGGACCCTATATATACCCACGTTTCAACATTTTCCCCCATTTTTGAGACTTGGAGCTTAGGGTTTCACACTTTTGAGAAATTTTTCCATTTCTAAGCTCGGGTAAGCTTCTAAACACCTATTTTAACTACTTTACTCTAATTTTATCATCTAATTCTTGTTTTAACGCGGATTAAAGTGGAAAGCTTAGTTTTTTTTTTGGCTCGGAAGGCCTAAAACTTGTATTTCTTAGATACAAACCTTGTTTTCAACCCCTTTTAACTTGAGTAAGTTTCTAATCTTATAATTATAAATTTCCACTCAATTTTATCTTAAAAACAACTTCAGTTTCTTAATTTTAAAAAAGATTTTGGGGATTTTGCCGGTAAAGTTTAAACATGTTTTTTTTTAAAAATTTGGACCTTATTTTTAACCAATCTTTACTTGGGTTTTCAGCTGTAGACTCCTAAAAATATGGGAAACATGTTTTAAAAATAAAATTTTTATTTTGGCCTTCTTTTTTAAAAACTCATTTTGGAGGTTTGTTTTGACCCCGGCTTGAAAATAGGAAATATGATTATCGTTGGCTTCCTTTTGACATATAGATTCTATATTTATATGTTTTAGTTGATTTTGAGTCAATTTAGCCAGAGTAAAGCTTTAAATTGAAGGCTTGTGGACCAGTTTTCAGCATTCGATGTAGGTTATGGCTTAATTTTCTTTAGATTGGACTAGGTAGTTAGTCCTGATACAAAATCATGTTAAAGGTGCGGAAGCTATCCATGTAAATGGATAAATTATTGTGTTTTGACCGTGTGGAGGCCTATATTGATATACTTGGTGAATTTGGAACATTATTTACAATGTATCACTGTGTGGTGTCTTATATGCTATTTGTAACGACCCGAAACTACCCGTAGTCATTACATGGTGCTTACGGTCCCGAGGGACCACAAGCTAGCCCATGAGATGGTAATGTTGTGAGCACTGCATAATATAATCATGAATGCCAAATAATAGTGACATTGCCGTAAGGTTTTATTAATGAAATAACTACTGAATTATGAATATGATAAAAATACTAAAACCTGAATAATCTGAATAGCTAACTGTAGTGTCTGAAAAGCCTCTAAACTGAATACTGTGAGTTGATGGGACAGGCCCAACTAACTCTACTAACTACTGATTTAAAGACATGAAGTAATATAATCTTTCCTCGGATGATGAGAACTTACCACTGCTACTGTACTGCTGATGATCTGAGGGACTAAGTACGATCCGGGAACTGAGCGTCAGCACCTATGATATGATACATTATAGCGTAAAAAGAAAGGTATGGAATTAGTACTTTGAATGTACTGGTATGCTAAATGAGGTAGGCTGATATGCATGGTCTCATGAATAGGAATAATAATAATTAACTGGACATGCATGTAAAGTATGAAGTACTAAATAAAGAGCATAAAATCTGTAGATACTGAAAATGGATGAAAATCTATAAATACAGAGGATGCATGACCAAGCGTATAATATGAACAGAGTAAAATCTATAAACTGAAATACATAATTAACTAAAATTTGAATGCTTTGGTCAAACATCACTAAAACTGAATAACTGAGCTAGGATTGTAACTAAGACTATATCTGAGACTGTGGGAGGTAACATTTAACCGACATTCCCCAATTTGATCTAATCGGTGTCCAACCTATAACCCTAGTTAGAAGGGTGTTAATATTATGCCATGGGTACTAACGATGGATGTGTGGATCCACTAAACTAATATAATGTCAAAAGGACTAAGGGTGTCAAGCCTGAACTGACCGGTGACCCCTGCGAGATAGTCAAACCCAATATGATGGGTGACTACTCATATCCTACACTAGATACATAGTTCTGTAGTATAGGGACTTCTACTAATGACTCTACCCATCTTATGGGAAGCCGCCATCCCTACACTCGCTCGGTGCTAAATCCTACTCCCAACTGAATGACATTGAGATACTAGATTGTTCTGAGTTTAATGATTGATATCTGATTATTCTGAGAATGCTTATAGTATAATCTAAAGAGTATTCTGTAATATACAGATACTATACTAAATAAACAACTATGGTTTTGGGGTATTCAATGCCCCCAGGACTCAAAACAACAATACTGAAAGGACACTAAAGCTTGAAGACCAAAACATGAAGGCTCTTATTAAATAAATCACTCTTGTAGGTATTTTATCAAACACTTGAAGTTCATGGTTCAAAGCAATCATAGAAATGTCCTAAAACATATAAAAATAGCATGAATCTAACATAATAGAGCTAAATCATGGTTTTGTTCAATAAATGATGATATTAAAACATGGAGAATTGAATAATAACAATAATTTCATGGGAACATGGTATAAAATCAATAGTACATGGAGATTCATGGATGAAATCATAATTTAAAATCAAATAAATTTGAAAAGATGATGGTTTTGTAATTAAAATGGATACTTGGACTCCATGAACGAAAGGAATCAATGGATGAACATCTAACATACCTGAGTTAATGAATTTGGAAGGATTGATGGTGAGTTCTGGAGATTTGGCCTTAAATTTGATAGCTAAGGTATCTTGTTCCTAAAACGGGGATCTTTAATTTTAGAGAAATTGAATAATGATGAGTATTTAGGTCAATTAGGGGTTAAATTTCGTGTTTAGGACGAGTTTAGGGCTTAGGAAAAAGACCCAAATACCCCTAAATGAATTTAAAAACGCAAGCTGAAAACTGAAGATTTCAAATTTTAGCCTTGGAGCGACGCGCCACTATCGCGTCAAGCCACTGTAAAAGGGACAATTGGGAAACTGGACGATGGCGCGACGTGGTAAGATCGCGGTTCTTCACTAGAATGCCATTTTGGCCACCTCCGCGATGCGCCATAATCACAGAGGCTTACTGGAAATTGCCAGATGTGAACTGGGTCCTTGGCGCGATGCGCCAATATCGCGGTACCACACTGGAAACTGAAAATTGTTATTTAGACTGGCTCTGCGATGCGCTAAGGGTCAAAATGACGGTGTTTAATGACTGAAACTTAAAATCTCTATAACTTCTTACCAGGTTATCGAATTTTGGCAAATTTTATATCGTTAGAAAGCTAATTGAATTTCTTACGCAATGGTAGGCTTGTAACTAAAAAATAATTCATGTTTCATATATTTCATATATAAATACTTATGTATTGGGACTTAGATTATGCTAGGAAAATATGGGGTGTTATAATATCTCCCCCTTGGGATCATTTGTCCCCGAATGAAATTGGTTAAGCTGAGGAAACTGATGAACTGAGAATTCACACTGAATATGCATGTTTGAGGCATGGAATGCATGACTGAATTGATTTATGAATGCACGACTGACATAAACATAATGTGCAATTGAAATTGAGCATGACAGAGAAAAAAAATCTTAAGAAGATTGGTACCTTATACTGAATCTGGATTTGCAGAGAAAAGATGAGGGTACTTGGTATGCATATCTTCTTCTGCTTCTCAAGTGTTTTGTAAGTCCCCGCAAAGTTCCCTCGTAGTTTGATCCATAGGGCATATCGAGTGAGGCGTGATTCCAACCCTAAAAAATGAAAAGTTGCTTCCTAAGTGAGTTACATGTTAACCATATAGAATTTCCCTAATTTCTACTTTTTGTAACGTGGGAAATCTTATAAGCTTTCCATCGATATAAGATTTTCCCAAATTCAACACTCGGGTAAGAAGTTATGGATAATTTAAGCCTTAGTCGTCAAAACTGCATCATTTAACTGCCTGGCTCATCGTGGAGAGGGTTGATTTGGAAATTGTCAATTTCCAGTGGAATCCCATGATAGTGGCGCATCACGGAGGAGTTTTAGGTCCCAACCTGTGGGAAAACACGATGGCTCTGCGTTGCGGAGGCTGCCAATTTCCCAATTGTAAAATTCCAGTAAGCCACTGCGATAAGTGGCGCGTCGCGAAGGCCAATGAAATCGGGTTCTAGTTAAATTTTTCCAGTTTCGCACAGATGTTTAAAAGTGCACTTTGGACCTTTTCCAAGCCCATAAAATCATGGAAACAATAAATCAAAATCATTTACAAGCATTTTATGAGTTTTTTGTCAAGTTTTCTCTCAACATAAACCCTAAGTATCCAAAACCTCTTCCAAGAATCTCAAGAATCCACCATGGATTTCCTAAATTGAGTCAAGATTCAAGGTTCCCAAGTCAAGGACCTCAAGAACCCTCATTCTAGAGCACGAATAGAGTTCCAAAAGTGATAGTTCATCAAAAGCTTCTAATTCAAGGTATGTGGGGTTTTTGAACAAGGGTAACCCTTTCACTTTTGTGCCCAAAAGGCTATTTACATCATGAAATTCTTGAAATATATGAGGTTTTTACATGAATTTGAATTGGGTTTTCCACCCATTATTCTTGAATGCATTATATTGATATTTCCCATGAATTAAGAGTCAAATGGCATGATTTCCACATGTTTTCTTGAGTATTTACAGCCGAGTATAAACCCCATGATTTTACTCCTTGATAAGCTAATATTTGCATTGTTGAGATATTGAAGCATATGGCTAAATTGAGATTTTAAGGTAACTTGCTGAAATTCCCAGATTTCCACATGATTTATGAATCTATATGCTATATATTATGCTTTTGATACACTTTAACTTGAGATTGAATAATGGGTTAGTAAGACCTATTTGAGACTTGCGAAATTATGAACTCTTGTGCTATGAGCACCCATGTTTTGAGTATTTTGAGATGATTGAGAAATGAATTGACCTAATAGTCCTTAAGCTTTAAAATTCACTTCACTATATGAGATTATCGATTTTGATTATTGGGTTCATGGTGAACCATGTGATTATTCTAAAAGTGGATTTTTATGAGATGGCCACAGATAATCTAAAGGGAATAGTATTTATCACCGAGGGGGTAAGTTACTATGGTTTCTTACCCCAAAACTACATGCCACCATAGTTTAGGCCTGAGGCCGAGTTTATGATGATTATGATTGGGCCCGAGGCCGAATTTTATTTAGTGATCACTAGACCTAGGTTATACTCCCTGGCAAGAGTATGGCGCTCCTACCCAACGTGGGGTCTCTTCCTTAGGAGGATAAAATGTTGGACTCCATGTAGCTCACATGGTTTATGTCGGTTACGAGAACCTCCCTTTATATTTAGACTTTGAGATAAAATACTTATTTTCCTTCCCTATAAGCTATTTTCCTAAATGGTTTAATTGCAAAGATGTTTCCGCAACTAAAGTATTTTCTTGATGTGAGTTATTTCCTAAATGAAAGCATCTTTCCTTGTTATAGTACTTTTTATAAAGCCTTGAGATAAGTTATTTTCATAAACTAGAACTCCTTTCCATTTGAGATGAAGTGATTTCCCTAAATCTTGAGATGAGATATTTTCCTAAAGTGAATGAAATGCCTTCAAATATACTTTCAAGTTATATGATTTCGAATTCCAAGTATATTAGTTCTAAATAGTTATGAAATGTTGAGCATTGATGAAGTTTTACTCTCCATGAGACTTATGCATGAGTTGAAAGTATTGTTTAAAGTCCCTTAGCCTTTGGGTATTGATAACAATAGAAGATTTTGAATTTTGAGATTAAACAATGATGACTAATGAGATTTGTGTTACATGCTCCATTCTACATGACTTATGAGCTTTATATTTTATACTTGTTCAATCCATTTGAGTCATCTCATAATGAATACATGATTTTATTAAAGATGATTGTTACTATTTTATTCATATGCATTCACCCCTTCATACTCAGTACATTCCAAGTACTGATCCATATTTATGCCTATGTGCTACATTGTGCCATAATGTAGGTTCAGGTGCTCAGTCCCAGCCTTGCTCGTGATTCTTCGAGTACCTTGCCTATATTTTCTATAGTGGTGAGTCCTCATGATTCGAGGACCAATCTTCAAATATTTACCGTACTTGAGAGACTATGTTTTATCTTCAGTTCATTTCGAGTTAGTCGGGAACCTATCCCAATGGCTCTCTAGATTTTGATTTATAGAGGTTTGTTAGACTAGTGTCAGACTTGTGATATGTCGAGGGTTCAATATTGTGGTTTTGTTGAGATTTCTCTATATTGTGGTCTTATGGAACGATTATCTTTTCCATATTTCCTTTCATGTGATATGACTATGCTAGTGTTGAGTCCATTTTTATCTTGAATTGAGTGTCGTTGGTAGAAACCGACTTTAAGAGTTAGCTTGGGGCTACTTCTAGCCTTAGGCTCCATGTGACATCCCGAGAGATGATTTTGGGTCATTACAAACTTGGTATCAGAGCCTAAGGTTTCTAAGGAGTCCTAGGGAGTTTGACAAGCCGCTTTGAGTAGAATCTTGATCATCGGTGTGTAGCGCGCCACACCTATGAGCAAAAGGCTACGAGGCATTTTAGGGAAAACTTGTTTCTTCATTCAAATTCTATTGTGCCTACAGTTGTCCCTTTTTTCAAATGATTTTTTCACTTCCATTTTATGAAAATACCTCCTCGAATAGCAAATATCCGCGGAAACAAAGATGAGCAACCCCCACCTATTGATCCTTTGAATGAGATGGTGTCCCATACTAAGTTTAGGGCGGCCTTTCAGGCGTTAGCCCAAGCGGTTACCACAAATGTTTAGGTCAATAACCAGGCCTCAGTTGCTAACCAACAGGGTGGTGATGTAGCCATGGATAGGATTCGTGACTTTATGCGGATGAACTTGCCTGAGTTCTATGGGTCAAAGATAGATGAGGACCCACAGTTGTACTTGAAGGAGGTGAGGAAGATCATAGACATGATGTATATTTCAGAAGAAGAAAGTGTTGAGTTGGTATCCTACAGACTGAAGGACATTGCGTATGATTGGGTTGTGTCGTGGAGAAAGGGTAGAGGTGAGAATGCCGCTCCTATGACTTGGCAAGTTTTCTAAGATGACTTTTTAGATAAGTTCTTTCCACTTGGGATGAGGGAGGAAAAGATTGAGGAGTTCATGAACTTGAGATAGGGCTCCATAACTGTTAAGGAGTACTGTTTGAAGTTTAATTAGTTGGCCAAGTATGCTCCTGATTTGATTTCTGACACCCGAGCTAGTATGAGTAAGTTTGTGACTGGTGTTTCTGGGATGGTACTGAAGGAGTGTAGGGCTGCGATGTTGCATAAGGATATGGATCTGGCTAGGTTGATGATGCATGACCAATAGATAGAGATGAATAAGCTTAGAGAAAGAGATAGAATAAGGGGTAACAAGGGGGCGAGATCTGATCAGCATGAGTTTAGCCGGCCTAGGTTCCATGGAGGGAACAACCCCCAGTTTTAGAGACGTCCATCTATTCCAGTTCCTTCTTCAGCTAGTGCTCCCGCGCCTAAAGGTAGGTCGAAGCAAGGGAGCAGGTCTTTCATGTTTGGGCTGCAGAACAGTGTTGGTAACAGGCCCTGCTATTCTTCTTGTGCTAAATGTGGTAGGAATCACCTTGAGGAGTGTTTCAGAGGTGTGAGGGCTTGTTTTGGTTGTGTCAAGAAGGGCCACAGACTTAGAGATTATCCCCATGCCCGACCTCAGGCACATGCTGCTAGTGCACCAGCTCCGGTACTCTATCTCGCCCTTGCTCAGGGCGTTTCTTCTAGCACCACTGGTGGTCAGCAACAGAACAGGTTCTATGCTTTGCCATCCTATCGGGAGTAGGAGGACTCTCCTGTTGTTGTTACTGGTATGCTCCGTGTCTTTTGTCTTGATGTTTATGTGTTTTTAGACCCCAGGTCGAATCTCTCTTATGTGACCCCACTTGTGGCTGTGAATTTTAAAATGAGTCTTGAAAAGATTCCTGAGCCTTTCCTAGTTTCTACACCAGTCGGAGAGTCAGTTGTTGCGAAACAAGTGTATAGAAATTGCCCTGTTATTGTGCTCCATAGAATCATACTTACAGATTTGATAGAGTTAGAAATGATAGATTTTCACCTTATTTTGGGTATGGATTGGATTCATTCTTGTTATGCATCTATAGATTGTCGTACCCATGTGGTCAAGTTTTAGTTTCCTGATGAACCAGTGTTTAAGTGGTCCGGGAGTTCGGTATCTCCTAAGAGTCATTTTATCTCCTATATCAAAGACAGAAAGCTTATATACAAAGGTTTCATCTACCACCTATTTAGGGTTAAGGACACTAAGTCTGAGACTTAAACCATCCAGTCGGTTGATGTTGTTAATGAGTTTCCCGATGTCTTTTTGGAAGATCTCCCAGGGGTACCTCTTGATAGAGAGATAGAGTTTGGAATTGACCTTCTTCCCAAAACTCAACCTATTTCCATTCCTCCATATCGTATGGCACCTGCTGAGCTTAAGGAGTTGAAGAAGCAACTCAAATATCTCTTAGACAAAGGTTTTATTAGACCTAGTATTTCTCCTTGGGGCGCACCTGTTTTGTTCGTGCGAAAGAAAGACGGATCTTTGCGTATGTTCATTGACTACCATCAACTGAACAAGGTCATAGTAAAAAATAAGTATCCTCTTCCGAGAATTGATAACCTGTTTGATCAGTTGCAAGGTGCAAGTTATTTTTCCAAGGTAGACCTTAGATCGGCTATCATCAACTTAAAGTGAGGGAATGTGATATTCCAAAGACAGCCTTCCGAACTAGTTATGGTCACTTTGAGTTTCTAGTCATGTCTTTCGGGCTAACCAATGCCCCAGCAGCCTTCATGGACCTCATGAATCGAGTGTTCAAGAAATACCTTGATACATTCGTTATTGTCTTTATAGATGACATCCTTGTGTACTCCCGTGATGAGAATGACCATGCAACTCATCTTAGAATTGTATTGCAAGCTCTTAGAGATCACCTATTGTTTGCTAAATTCAACAAGTGTGAATTTTGGCTAAGGTCTGTAGCCTTCTTGGGTAATGTTGTTTCAGCCGAGGGTATTAGAATTGATCCCCAAAAGACAGAAACTGTGAGAAATTGGCCTAGACCTATCTCTCCATCCGACATTAGGAGTTTCTTAGGTATAGCGGGCTATTACCATCTTTTGTTCAGGGTTTCTCTTCCATTGCATCTTCTATGACCCGGTTGACCCAAAAGAAGGTTAAATTCTAGTGGTCCGATTCCTGTGAGAAGAGTTTTCAGGAGTTAAAGACTCGACTCACTTCAACCCCTGTGTTGACTTTGCCTGATGGTACTAATGGTTTTGTGGTGTATTGTGATGCCTCTAGAGTTTGTTTGGGTTGTGTGTTAATGCAAAGGGGTAAGGTTATAGCCTATGCCTCTAGACAGTTGAAGCCGCATGAAAAGAACTATCCGACCCATGATCTTGAGTTAGCTGCTATGGTTTTTGCTTTGAAAATTTGGAGACACTATCTTTATGGTGTCCATGTTGATATGTTTACTGATCATAAAAGCCTGCAATACGTCTTTACCTAGAAGGAGTTGAATCTTAGGCAGAGGAGGTGGTTAGAGTTGATGAAAGATTATGATATAAGTGTGTTGTATCACCCGGGAAAGGCCAATGTGGTGGCAGATGCCCTTAGTAGATTGTCCATGGGTAGTGTTGTGCATATTGAGGAAGGTAAGAGAGAGTTAGCTCATTATGTTCATTGTCTGTCTAGGTTAGGTGTTAAATTGCTTAATTCAGTGGAAGGGGAGTACGTTGGTGCAAAGTAGTTCTTAATCTTCTCTAGTTTTTGAAGTAAAGGAGAAGAAGGATAGGGATCCTAGTTTGGTCAAACTGAAGGAGTCAGTTAAGGACCAAAAGGTTGTGGTTTTCTCCTAAGGGGGAGATGGTGTTTTGAGGGTGCATGGTAGGTTGTGTGTTCCTTGTGTTGATGATTTGAGGCAGAGGATTATGGGTGAAGTGCATGGCGCACGTTATTCCATTGATCCTGGTACTACCAAGATATATCACGACTTGCGGGAAATCTATTGGTGGAACGGCATAAAGAAAGACATCGCCGAGTTTGTAGCAAAGTATGTGACGTGTCAACAGGTTAAGGTAGAGAACCAAAGACTGGGTGGTGTGATTCAAGAGTTTAGTATACCCATTTGGAAATAGAAGATGGTGAATATGGACTTCGTGACCGGGTTGCCTCTTTCGCTTCGTCATCATGATTCTATTTGGGTTGTTATGGATAGGTTGACTAAGTCCGCACATTTCTTGCCCGTGCATACATCTTATACGACTGAGAATTTTGCTAGATTATGTGTTCGGGAGTTGGTCAGACTACATGGAGTTCCCTTGTCTATCATTTCGGATAGGGGTGCTCAATTTACTTCTCAGTTTTGGAGGGTGTTTCAGCAGAGTCTTGGCACCCAAGTTCTTTTGAGTTGAGCTTTTCACCCGCAGACAGATGGTCAGGCTAAGAGGACCATTCAGACCCTAGAGGATATGTTGAGGGCGTGCTCTCTTGATTTCAAAGGAAGTTGGGATGAGCATTTTCCATTGATAGAGTTCACCTATAACAATAGTTTCCATGATAACATTGAGATGGCACCATTTGAGGCTTTGTATGGTAGGAGGTGTAGATCACCCATAGGTTGGTTTGAGTGGGAGAAACTACCGCGTGTGGGCCTTATGCAGTGTTCAAGGCTATGGAGAAAGTTAAGTTGATTAGAGAAAGGTTGAAGACCACTCAGAGTCATCAAAAGTCTTACGCAGATGTGAGAAGGAGAGATCTTCAGTTTAAGGTAGGTGATTTGGTGTACTTGAAGATTTCACCCATGAAAGGGGTGAAAAGGTTTGGTAGGAAGGGAAAGCTTAGTCCCCGTTATTTTGTCCCGTATAGAGTCTTGAGCGGTGTTGGTAAAGTGGCTTATGAGGTTGAGTTACCCTCAGAGTTGTCCGCCGTTCATCCTATCTTTCATGTCTCGATGCTTAAGAAGTATATTGGTGATTCCATTGTAGTTGATCCTTCAGAGAGTATTGATATTCAGGATAGCCTTTCCTTTGATGAGATTCCCATGGAGATCCTAGATTTTCAGATTCGTAGACTAAGGAACAATGAAGTTCCCTTAGTCAAAGTTTTATGGAGGAACCAATTTGTTGAGGGTCCTACTTGGGAGGCAGAAGCAGACATGCGAGCCAAATACCTGCACCTCTTTTCCGCAAGTTCAGATCAATCTGAAGGTACCATTCTTCCTTGATTCGGCTTTTCTAATCTAAAGTTCAGCTATGCATCTATCTTTGTATGAGTTCTTGCGATATCCAGAATGGTCATGAGTTTAGGAAGATCTTGAACCGTTTAGTAATTGTTTTGGTTGTGTGTACTCAGTTTTTCCTACATTCCAAGACTAACTAGTGACATTCGGGAATGAATGTTCCCAAGGGGGAGATATTGTAAGGCCCCACAAAGTTCCCTCGTAGTTTGAGCCGTAGGGCATGTCGAGTGAGGCATGATTCCGGCCCTAAAAGATTGAGAAGTTGCTTCCTAAGTGAGTAACGTGTTAACCATATAGAATTTCCTTAATTTCTACTTTTTTTCACGTGGGAAATCTTATAAGATTTCCATCGATATAAGATTTTCCCAAATCCAACACTCTGGTAAGAAGTTATGGCTAATTTTATCCTTAGTCATAAAACTGCATCATTTAACTGCCTAGCGCATCGCGGAGAGGGTTGATTTGGAAATTGTCAATTTCCAGTGGAACCCTGTAATAGTGGCATGTCGTGGAAGAGTTCCAGGTCCCAACCAGTAGGAAAATACGATGGCTCCGTGTTGCGGAGGCTACCAATTTCCTAATTGTCAAATTCCAGTGAGCCACTGCGATAAGTGGCGCGTCGTGGAGGCCAATGAAATCGAGTTCCAGTTCAATTTTTCTAGTTTCTCACAGATATTTAAAAGAGCACTTTGGAACTTTTCCAAGCCTATAAAATCGTGGAAACACTAAATCAAAGCCATTTACAAGCATCTTATGAGGTTTTTCTCAAGTTTTCTCTCAACATAAACCTAAGTATCCAAAACCTCTTCCAAGAATCTCAAGAATCCACCATGGATTTCCTAAATTGAGTCAAGATTCAAGGTTCCCAAGTCAAGGACCTCAAGAACCCTCATTCTAGAGCAAGAATAGAGTTCCAAAAGTGAGAGTTCATCAAAAGCTTCTAATTCAAGGTATGTGGGGTTTTTGAACAAGGGTAACCCTTTCACCCTTGTTCCTAAAAAGCTATTTACATCATGAAATTCTTGAAATATATGAGGTTTTTACACGAATTTGAATTGAGTTTTTCACCCATTATTCTTGAATGCATTATATTGATATTTCGCATGAATTAAGAGTCAAATGACATGATTTCTGCATGTTTTCTTGAGTATTTACAGCTGGGTATAATCCCCATGATTTTACTCCTTGATAAGCTAATATTTGCATTGTTGAGATATTGAAGCATATGGCTATGTTGAGATTTTGAGGTAACTTGCTGAAATTCCAAGATTTCCACATGATTTATGAATCTATATGCTATATATTATGCTTTTGATACACTTTAACTTGAGATTGAATAATTGGGTTAGTAAGCCCTATTTGAGACTTGTGAAATTTTGAACTCTTGTGCTATGAGCATCCATGTTTTGTGTATTTTGAGATGATTGAGAAATGAATTGACCTAATGGTCCTTGAGCTTTGAAATCCACTTCACTATATGAGATTATCTATTTGATTATTGGGTTCGTGGTGAACCATGTGATTATTCTAAAAGTGATTTTTTATGAGATGACCACAGATAATCTAAATGGAGTAGTATGTAGCACCAAGTGGGTAAGTTACTACAGTTTGTTACCCCAAAACTACGTGTCACCGTAGGTTGGGCCTGAGGTCGAGTTTATGATGATTATGATTGGGCCCGAGGCTAAGTTTCGTTTAGTGATCACTAGACCTAGGTTATACTCCCTGGCAAGAGTATGACGCTCCTCCCCAATGTGGGGTCTCTTTCTTAGGAGGACAAAACGTTGGACTCCATGTAGCTCGCATGGTTTATGTCGGTTATGAGAACCTCCCTTGACATTTAGACTTCGAGATCAAATACTTATTTTCCTTCCCTATAAGCTATTTTCCTAAAGGTTGAATTGCAAAGATGTTTCCCCAACTAAAGTATTTTCTTGATGTGAGTTATTTCCTAAATGAAAGCATCTTCTCTTGTTATAGTACTTTTTATAAAGCCTTGAGATAAGTTGTTTTCATAAACTAGAATGCCTTTCCATTTGAGATGGAGTGATTTCCCTAAATCTTTAGATGAGATATTTTCCTAAAGTAAATGAAATGCCTTCAAGTATGCTTTCAAGTTATATGATTCCGAATTCCAAGTATATGAGTTCTAAATAGTTATGAAATGTTGAGCATTGAAGAAGTTTTACTGTCCATGAGATTTATGCATGAGTTGAAAGTATTGTTTAAAGTACCTTAGCCTTTGGGTATTGAGAACAAGAAAAGATTTTGAATTTTGAGATTAAACAATGATAACTCACGAGATTTGTGTTACATGCTCCATTCTACATGACTTATGAGCTTTATATTTTATACTTGTTCAAGCCATGTGAGTCGTCTCATAATGCATACATGATTTGATTAAAGAAGATTGTTACTATTTTATTCATATGCATTCTCCCCCGCATACTCAGTACATTCCAAGTACTGATCCACATATATATCTATGTGCTACATTGTGTCATAATGTAGGTTCAGGTGCTCAGTCCCAGCCTCACCTGTGATTCTTCGAGTACCTTGCCTACGTTTTCTACAGTGGTGAGTCCTCATGATTCGAGGACCGATCTTCAGATACTTACCATACTTGAGAGACTATGTTTTATCTTTAGTTCATTTCGAGTCAGTTGGGGACCTGTCCCAACGACTCTCTAGATTTTGATTTGTAGAGGCTTTTCAGACTAGTGTCAGACTTGTGATGTGTCGAGGGTTCGATATTGAGGTTTTGTTGAGATTTCTCTATATTGTGGTTTTATGGACCGAGTGTCTTTTCCATATTTCCTTTCATGTGATATGACTATGCTCGTGTTGAGTCCATTCTTATCTTGAATTAAGTATCATTGGTAGAAACCGGCTCTAAGGGTTAGCTTGGGGCTACTTGTAGCCTTAGACACCGTGTGACGTCCTGGGAGACGATTTTGGGTCGTTACATGTTTCCCTCAACGGACTGATTCCGCTAAAGAACTTTGACTAGTGGAACTCATTTGTTCCTTTGTCTGTGAACTTGATGATCAAGGACTTCCTCAAAGGAAAGACTATTCTGAATATCTATACTTTCTAAGGGAACAACTATAGCTGGATCACCAATACACTTTTTCAACAATGAGACATGGAATACTAGGTGTATTGAGGCTAAATCTGAAGGCAACATAAGCTCGTAAGCTACCTTTTTTAAACGACTAAGGATTCTGAAGGGACCGACATATCAGAGACTGATTTTCCCCTTCTTTTCAAATCTCTTCATTCCCTTCATAGGAGAGATTTTCAAGTACACTAAATCACCGATCTCAAACTCGAGATACTTTCTCCTCGCATTGGCATACGATTTCTGTCAGCTCTGGGCAACCCTAAGCCTTTCTCTGATCAACTGAACCTTCTCTAAGGCATAAAACACCAAGTTAGGCCCTACTACTGCATCCTCACTTACTTCAAACCAACCAATTGGAGATCTACATCTCCTACCATAGAGAGCCTCAAATAGAGCCATACGGATACTGGAATGATAGCTATTATTGAATTCAAACTCAATCAAAGGAAAATGGTGATCCCAACTACCCTTGAAATCAACAATGCATTCTCTCAGCATATCCTTAAGAGTCTGAATGGTCCGTTCTGCTTGGCCATCTGTCTGAGGGTGGAAACCAGTATTGAGATAGACTTGGGTACCAAGACCATTTTGGAATGCTTTCCAGAAGTAAGACGTAACTGGGTATCTCTATCTGAAATGATAGATAAGGGAAAACTTTGCAACCAAACCAAATCTCTGAGATAGAGATTGACATAGTCCTCGGCTAAATAAGAGGCAAGGACTAGCAAGAAATGAGCTAATTTGGTCATCCTTTCTACGATAACCCAAATGGAATCATGCTGATGACGGGTACGAGGCAAACCTGTCACAAAGTTCATGTTCACTTCCTCCCATTTACACATGGGAATATTGAACTCTTGCATGGACCCACTAGGCTTTTGGTGCTCAACCTTAACTTACTGACATGTAGAGCAATTAGCTACGAACTCTGCAATATCTCTCTTCATCCCACTCCACCAATAGATCTCCCACAAATAGCGGTACATCTTAGTGTCCCCTGGATGAATAGAGTTACGCGCACCATGCGCTTCTGCAAGAATTTTTTGCCTTAGGACTCAAAAAAATAATAGTAAAAGGACACTAAAGCTTGAAGGACAAAAAATGAAGGCTCTTATTAAATAAATCACTCTTGTAGGCATTTTATCAAACACTTGTACTTCATAGTTTAGTCAATTCATGGGAATGGTATAAAACTTGGAATAATAGCGTGAATTCAATATTTATAACACTAAATCATGATCTAATTCGAAGAATGACAGTATTACAACATGGGGTATTTGATAACAACGATAATTCCATTAAAGTATGGTATAAAAATCAATATTCAAGGAAGTTCATAGAGATTCATAGTTTTAAATCATAATTTAATATCATAAATCATGAAAAGATTATAGATTTGTAATTAAAACAGATACTTGGACTTTATTAATGAAAGGAATCCATGGAAGAACATCTAACATACCAAGGATGCTGAATTTGGAAGGATTGATGGAGATTTCTTGAGATTTGACCTTGATTCTTGAGAGCTAGGATTTCTTGTTCTTGAAAGAAGAGTTTTTAATTTGAGAGAAAGTGAATAATGATGAGTATTTAGGTCAATTAGGGGTTAAATTTCATGTTTAGGGCGAGTTTAGGACTTAGGAAAAAGACCCAAATACCCTTAAAAAAATTTAAAAACACAAGCTGGAAACTAAGATCCCAATTTTTGGCCTTGGCGCGACGCGCCACTATCGCGCTAAGCCACTGGAAAAGGGAAAACTTGGACCTAGATAAATGCCGCAACGCGCCACCATCGCGGTAAGCCTATGGATGAAATTTTGTCCATATCCGCGATGCTCCATGATCGCGGAGGCCCACTGGAAATTAAAAAATGGGAAAATGGCCTGCTCTATGACGCGCCATGATCACGGAGTCACACTAGAAATAAAAAATATCAGATTGACCTATGGCGCGATGCGCCAGGATCGCGGACCCTTACTGGATTTTGCCAAAGACAAGATTGTCCTGCTTCGTGATGAACTAAAGGTTAAAATGATGGGGTTTGGCAACTAAAACTTAAAATTGTCATAATTTCTTACCCGGTTGTCGGATTTGGGCGAATTTTATATTGTTGGAAAGATAATTGAATTTCCATAGCAATGGCAGGCTCCAAACTAAAAAAATAATGTTTGTTTCAAAAATTTCATATATGAATACTCATGTATGGGATTTAGATTATGCTAGGAAATACGAGGTGTTACAATATCTCCCCCTTGGGATCATTCGTCCCCGAATGAAATTGGTTAAACTGAGGGAACTGATGGACCAAGCTTACACACTGAATATGCATGTATAATGCATGGAATGCATGACTGAACTAATTCATAAATGCCCGACTGACATGAACATGATGTGCGGCTAAAACTGAGCATGACAGAGAAAAGAAAATCTTAAGAAGATTGGTACCTTATACAAAATTTAGATTCAAGTAGAAGAGATGAGGGTAATTAATCGATATATCTACCTCTTCTTCCCAAGTGTCTCCCACAATGGACTGATTTCGCCAATGAACTTTGACTAGTGGAACTTCTTTGTTCCTTAGTCTACGAACTTGATGATCAAGAATTTCAACTGGAACTTCCCCAAAGGACAAGCTATCTGAATATCTACACTTTCTAAGGGAACAACTATAGCTGGATCACCAATACACTTTTTTAACAACGAGACATGGAACACTGGGTGTACTGAGGCTAAATCTGAAGGTAACTTTAGCTCGTAAGCTACCTTTTTGAAATAACTGAGGATTCTGAAGGGATCCACATATCGGGGAATGAGTTTCCCTTTATTACTAAATCTCCTCACTCCATTCATGGGAGATATTTTCAAGAACACAAAATTACTAGCCTCAAACTCGAGATCCTTTCTCCTCACATTTTCATACGATTTCTGTCGGCTTTGGGCAGCCCTAAGACTTTCTTGGATCAACTGAACCTTCTATAACGCATCAAACACCAAGTCAGGCCCTACTACTGTAGCCTCACCTACTTCAAACCATCCAATTGGAGATATACATATCCTACCATAGAGAGCCTCAAATGGAGCCATACGGATACTGGAATGATAACTGTTATTGTATGTAAATTCAATCAAAGGCAAATGGTTATCCCAACTACCCTTGAAATAAAAAATGCATGCTCTCAGCATATCCTCAAGAGTCTCAATGGTCCATTCTACTTGACCATCTGTCTGAGGGTGTAAAGTTGTACTGAGGTGGACTTGGGTACCAACACTCTTTTGGAACGCTTTCCAGAAGTGAGAGGTAAAATGAGTACCTCTATCTAAGATGATAGATAAGGGAATACCATGCAACCTAACTAACTCCCTGAGATAGAGATTGACATAGTCCTCAGCTGAGTAAGAGGTATGGACTGGAAAGAAACAAGCTTATCTGGCCATCCTATCAACGATAACCCAAATAGTATCGAGCTGATGACAAGTATGAGGCAAAACTATCATAAAGTCTATGTTAACTTCCTCCTATTTCCAAGTGGGATTAATGAACTCCTATATGGATCCACTAGGATTATGGTGCTCAATCTTAACTTGCTGGCATATAGAGCACTTAGCTATAAAATCTACAATATCTCTCTTCATCCCACTCTACCAATAGATCTCCTTCAAATTATGGTACATCTTAGTGGCCCCTGGATGAATAGAGTAATGCGTATCATGCCCATCTGTAAGAATTCATTGCATCAACTCTTCTACACTAGGCACACATAATCTACCCTGACAAAGAAAAACACTAAGGGAGAAGACCTCCACTTTCTGATCTCTGACTGATTCTTTCAACTTAACTAGACTGGGATCCCTATAATGCTTTTTCTTTACCTCGAAAACTAGAGTTGACTATGAGCTACTCCGAACCCATACACTACCTTCTATAGAATCGAGTAAACGGACACCTAGTCGGGCAAGCTGATGGACTTCCTGAGCTAACTTCTTATTACCATCCTCAACATGAGCAACACTAACCATAGACAAACTACTGAGAGCATCATCCAAAACATTATCCTAGCCCAGATGATACAATATATTTATGTCATAATCTTTTAATAACTCTAACCACCTTTTCTAATGCAAGTTTAAATCTTTCTGAGCGAACACATACTAAAGGCTTTTGTGATCTGTGAACATATCTACATGCACCCCATACAAGTAATGACTCCAAATATTATGTCAAATACTACAACTTATAGCTTAAGATCATGAGTTGGATAATTCTTCTCATAAGGCTTAAGCTGTCTGGAGGCGTAGGCTACGACCTTACCTCTATGCATGAGGACACAACCCAAACCTACTTTGGATGCATCATAGTACACAACAAAACCATCTAAACTATATGGTAGAGTCAAGACTGAGGCTTAGGTAAGTCGATTCCTCAGCTCCTGAAAACTCTTCTCGCAGGAATCTGACCACTGAAACTTAACTTTCTTCTGGGTCAATCTGGACATGGAGGATGTAATAGAAGAAAACCCTTAAACAAACCAATGGTAATGCCATCTAAACCCAAGAAACTCCTGATATCTGATGGAGAGATGGGTTTAGGCTAGTATCTCATCGCCTCAGTCTTTTGAGGATCAACTCTAATTCCATCACTAGAAGTGTTATGGCCAAGGAAAGCTACTCATATTAGCCAAAATTCTCACTTACTAA
The DNA here is from genome assembly GCA_030864215.1 of Capsicum pubescens. Lineage (NCBI taxonomy): Eukaryota > Viridiplantae > Streptophyta > Magnoliopsida > Solanales > Solanaceae > Capsicum > Capsicum pubescens. Next base: position 197,910,247 of record CM061541.1, read on the forward strand.
ATTTAGAGAACAACTGGTGAGATCTAAGAGTCTGAAGCACTACTCTAAGGTAGTCTGCATGCTCATTTTTGCTACGAGAGTAAACAAGGATGTCATTAATGAAGACTATGATAAACATGTCCAAGTACTGCTTGAACACTCAATTTATCAGGCCCATGAAGGCTATTGGGGAATTCGTTAGACCAAAGGACATGACTAGAAATTTGAAGTGACCATACTAAGTTTTGAAAGGAATTTTTGGAATATCACATTCTCTGACTCTAAGTTGATGATAGCCTGATCTGATGTCTATCTTGGAAAAGTAGCTAGCACTCTAAAGTTAGTCAAACAAGTCATCGATTCTAAGAAGTAGGTATTTGTTCTTGAATGTGACCTTGTTCAACTAATGGTAGTCTATGCACATCCTGAGAGAACCATCTTTATTACGCACGAATAGAACAGGTGCGCCCCACGAGGAGATGTTGGTCCTGATGAATCCCTTATCTAGGAGATCCTTTAACTATTCTTTCAACTCATTAAGTTCAGCTGGAGCCATTCTATATGGACGAAAAGATATAGGCTGAGTATTTGGGAGAAGGTCTATTCTGAAGTCGATTTCCCTTTTGGGAGGAACTTTAGGAAGTTCTTCAGGAAACACATCCGAGAATTCATTTACTACTGGGACTGACTCAAGAGTAGGAGTTTTTGAGCTAGAGTCTTTAACTTGCACAAAATAGTAGACATGCCCCTTAGATATCATCTTTCTCTCTCTAAGGTACGAAATTAACTGACACCTAAGAGCTTTAGTACTACCCCTCCATTCAAGGACTAGTTCATTTGGAAACTGAAAATGAACTCTTCTATTTGTACAACTAACTAAGGCATAGCATGAGTGGAGCCAATCCATGCTGATAATGACGTCAAAATCCATCATGTCTAACTCCACAAGATCAACTAAGGTAATTTTTTGAGATATTATGATCGGACAATTCCTGTATACCTTCCTGGCTACAATGGAAACACCTACAGAGGTAGACAATAAAAAAGGCTCTGCTAGAGTTTCAGGACTGACTCCGAAATTGAAGGCTATATATGGAGTTACAAAAGAAAGAGAAGCTCAAGGGTCTAGTAAATCATAAACATGTAAGTGAAAGATATGCAACGTACCAACAACTATGCCAGGAGAATTTTCCTAATATTGGCGGGACTGAAGAGCATATAATCTGTTCGGACGCTGACCACTGGTAGCACTGGAAGCATCACCCTACTGATTTAAGTGGTCGGATGGAACTGACGACTGATGGGATTGGCCCTATTGGCTCACATCCCTACCCTTATGAGAAACTACCTAACACTTCCAAATCTGATGGCCTGGATTTCCACACTCGAAGCACACATCACTACCCGCTCTAAACTCAAACTGATGATGTCTGCCATATTTATAACATAAAGGATTGGTAGGATCACTACTAACACTGACCTAGGACTTAGAGCCTGGTGGCCTATCCCTATTGTTATTTATAAATTTGACTACTGGGGCACTGGCTGAAGAAGGTGCTGGGGATGAAGAACTCTGGTGAAATAGAGGACGGCTACCACCTTCTGACTTTGGTTGATTGAAATTAAACTACCCATTTTAGATCTCTTATTTCCTCTCCCCCTCTTCTTAATTTTCTTCTCCTCTATCTGTTGAGCATGGACCATCAGTTTAGACAAGTTCATTTCACTAATCAACATTGTGGTCCTACACTTCTTAACCATACTATCAGACATGCCAGACATAAACTTACTCATCTTGGATCTATTGTCAGCTTCCACATGAGGAGCATATCTAGATAATTGAGTGAACTTTAGAGAATACTCCCTCACACTCATGCTTCCTTGCCTCAAATTAATTAATTCTAACACCTTGGCTTTTCTCAACTTTAATAGAAAAAATCTATCCAATAAAGCCATGGCAAACTCTTCCCATTATATAGGCCTTCCATTAATAACTCAATCAATTTTCCACTCCTTAAACCAAGTATGAGCTATATCTTGCAATTGATATGCAGCCAACTCCACACTTTGACTAGATGTCACCCCCATAGCATCCGTTACCTTCTGAACCATATCTAAGAATTCCTGTGGATCCTCTTCAGACTTGGACCCAGTGAAGAAAGGAGGATTCATCGAGGTGAAGTTTTGAATTCTAGTTGTAGCAGTATTGGCCACTGGATTGGCCGAAATAGCAACTGGCCGTTTATTTTGTGTAGCTACTGAATTGGCTAGAGTAGTGAACACAACCCTAAATTCTATGTGAGAGACATGCTTGTCCAGAGGATCTTCCTGGATGGGCTGATGGGCTGGTTGAGTTCCTATTCTTCGTCCGTTCTTCTTGGGAGACATATTCTATAAATAGAAGGAAGAAGTGGATTAGACAGAGAGTTTAACTTAGGCTCATGCTCACTCACACAACATGAATACTGAAAGAAGGAAAACTTTTTCCTAAATGCCTTATAGCCTCTCATCCTTAAGTGTGGAGCGCTACACAACCTATGCACAAGACTCTACTCAATGTGGCTTTCAGACTTCCTAGGACACTTTAAAACCTTAGGCTCTGATATCATGTTTGTAATGACTTGAGACTATCCCCTAGTCATTACACAGTGCTTACGGTCCTGAGGGATCATAAGCTAACCCATGAGCTGGTACTTGGTGTGAGCACTGGATAATATAATCATGAATGAGGAAGAATACTGACATTGCCGTAAGGTTTTAATAATGAAATAACTACTGAATTATGAATCTAATAAAAATACTAAAATCTGAATAATCTAAATAGCTAACTGTAGTGTCTGATATGCCTCTAAACTGAATACTGTGAGTTGATGGGACAGGCCCAAACTAACTATACTAACTATTGAGATAAAGACATGAAGTAATATAATCTATCCTCGGATGATAAGTCTCACCACTGCTACTGTACTGCTGATGATCTGAAGGACTATGTGTGATCTGGGAACTGAGCGACAACACCTATGATATGATACATCATAGCACAAAAGAAAGGTATGCAATCAGTACTTTGAATGCACTGGTATGCTAAATGATGTAGGCTGATATGCATGGTCTCATAAATAGAAATAATAATAAATAACTGGACATGTATGTAGAGTATAGTGTACTGAATAAAGAGCATAGAATCTGTAGTTACTGAAAATGCATGAAAATCTATAAATACTAAGGATGCATGACTAAGAATATAACATGAACTGAGTATAATCTATAAACTGAAATAACTAAAATATGTATACTTTGGTCAAACTTCACTAAGACTAAATAATTGAGTTGGGGCTGTAACTGAGACTATATCCAAGACTGTGGGAGGTATCATCTATCCGACATTCCCCAATTAGAGCTAATCGGGGTCCAACCTATAACCCTAGTTTGAAGGGTGTTAATACCATGCCACGGGTACTAACAATAATTGTGTGGATCAACTAAACTGATATAATGTACAAAGGACTAAGGGTGTCAAGCCTGAACTGACGGGTGACCCCTACGAGATAGTCAAGCCTAATTTGATGGGTGACTACTCATATCCTATGCTGGATATGTAGTTCTGGAGTATAGGGACTTCTACTAACAACTCTACCTATCCGATGGGGAAGTCGCCATCCCTACACTTGCTCATTGCTAAATCCTACTCCCAACTAAATGACACTGAGTTACTAGACTATTCTGAGTTTAATGTTTGATAGTTGATTATTCTGAGAATGCTCATAGTATAATCTGAAGACTATTCTGTAATACACTAAGACTAGACTAAATAAACAACTATGGTTTTCAGGTATTCAATACCCCCAGGACTCAAAACAACAATACTGAAAGGACACTAAAGCTTGAAGACCAAAACAAGAAGGCTCTTATTAAATAAATCACTCTTGTAGGCATTTTATCAAACACTTGTAGTTCATCATTCAAAGCAATCATAAGAATGTACTAAAACATATAAAAATAGTATGAATCTAACATAATAGATCTAAATCATGGTTTTGTTCAATAAATGATGATATTAAAACATGGGGAATTGAATAATAACAATAATTTCATGGTAACATGGTGTAAAATCAATAGTACATGGAGATTATTGGATGAAATCATAATTTAAAATTAAATAAACTTGAAAATATGTTGGTTTAGTTATTAAAATGGATACTTGGACTCCATGGATGAAAGAAATCCATGGATAAACACTAATATACCTGAGTTAATGAATTTGGAAGGATTGATGGTGAGTTCTTGAGATTTAGCCTTGAATTTGAGAGGTAGGGTTACTTGTTCTTAAAAAGGGGATCTTTAATTTTAGAGTAATTGATTAATGATAAGTATTTAGGTAAATTAGGAATTAAATTTTGTGTTTAGGATGAGTTTATGGCTTAGAAAAAAACCCAAATACCCTTAAATGAATTTAAAAATGCAAGGTGGAAATTGAAGATCCTGATTTTTGGCTTTGGTTTGATGCACCACTATTGCGCCAAGCCACTGAAAAAGGGACAATTGGGAAACTGGATGATGGCGCAACGCGGTAAGATCACTGTCCTTCACTGGAATGCCATTTTGGCCACCTCCGCGACACGCCATAATCGTAGAGGCTTACTGGAAATTCCCAAATGTGAATTGGGTCCTTGGTGCGATATGCCAACATCACATTACCACACTAGAAACAAACAATTTTTATTTAGACTGGCTCCACGACGTGCTAAGGGTTAAAATGATAGTGTTTAACGACTGAAACTTAAAATCGCCATAATTTCTTACCCGATTGTCAGATTTGGGCGAATTTTATATCGTTGGAAAGATAATTGAATTTCATACACAATGGAAGGATCTAAAGTGAAAAATAATGTGTGTTTAAAAAATTTCATATACAAATACTCATGTATCGGGACTTAGATTATGCTAGGGAAATACGAAGTGTTACACTATTATTGGCCTGATGTATATAAAATTAGTTGTATATTTTTTAATGAAAAAGTCTAATGTTGTATCAATGTTATGTTTTATGTATTTAACTTTATTCACATATGGTTTATGTTGGATTTCATGGATGATTCAAAATATTGAGTTGATTATTGGCTTACTCGGTAGGTATAATGGTTAGATATGGAAACACTCATTTTGATTTATTCTGAGCATTACATACCCTTATTATATCTATATTCATGAACCATTAGTAGCATTAAAATACTAAAAACATTGGCTTTTTTAATAGAAAATGTTACATCTTAAAAATCCTCTACTGAAGGATGTGTCGGAGAGGAGATATAGATATGGTATTGGATATAGATTGTATATGGGTTGAAGGTACCCCTATGGGTCCTAAGTTCAGAAGCTTAAGCTACGTAGGTATATACAGAGGTTGTGCAACAACCTCGTGCATCACATCATCATGATCATCTTTATTACATTTACATTGTTGTGCTTATGTTGTGCTCGGTGTTTTAGTTGTGGTGGTCATACGTAGAAGAACTATACAGCTAGTAGAGTATACATGGAGGTTAATAAGGTCCCGCTTACCACTTTTTAGCTCCTACACCAAAGGGTGCTACCTCTGATTCCAACACTGGTCTAAATCATCTCTATGCTCTTACTACTCACCAGGAGTTTGAGGCATCTCTTGATATTGTTACTGATATGTTAAATTTTTTCTCTCATGATGTATACTTCTTTCTTGATCTGGGGTCTACTCTTTCTTATATGACTCCTTTTGTGGCTATTTATTTTGGTTTTGGTATTAAGTGCATTTCTAACCCCTTCTTCGTGTCTACCCCGGTGGGTGATTCTATTATGGCTATAAAAGTGTATAGAGGTTGTGTTGTTTCCATATTTTAGAGGGAGATATTGGAGGAACTAATAGAGTTGGATATGGTGGATTTAGATGTTATATTGAGGATATATTGGCTCTATTCGTGCTACAGTTCCTTAGATTTTATGACCCATAAGGTCAGTTTCCAATACCTGAATGAACCAATAATTGAGTGGGAAAGGAGTTCTCTAGTACCTAAGGGAAGATTTATTTCCTCTCTTAGATCCCAGAAGATGATTTCCAAGAGGTGTCTATACCATCTAGTTTGGGTTAAGAATTATGGTTCTTAAAGTCCCTCTTTATAATCTTTCCCTATGGTTAATTAATTTCTAAAAGTTTTTCTCGAGGATCTTCCTGGTGTTTCTCCTGATAGGGAGATGGATTTTAGGATTGATCTTCTATCAAATACCCGTTCTATCTCTATTTCTTCTTATATAATGGCTCCAACTAAGTTGAAAGAACTTAAGGAGCACCTAAAGGATCTTTTTGATAAGGGCTTCATTCATCATAGTGTTTATCTATGTGGTGCTCTCGTTCTTTTCATTCATAAGAAAGATGAGTCCCTTTGAATGTGCATAGATTATTGACAGTTGAATAAGGTGATGGTAAAGAATAAGTATCCTTTTCCTAGGATTGATGATCTTTTTTACCAGCTTTAGGGAGCTAGATGTTTTTCCAAGATTGATATTCGATTGGGTTATCATTAGCTGAATATTAGGGATGCGGATATCCCTAAGACTACTTTTCGTACCCGGTATGGTCATTATGAATTTTTGGTTATGTCATTCTGGTTGACTAATGCTCCGGTAACATTTATGGATCTTGTGAACTGGGTATTCAGGTAGTTCTTGGATTTGTTCGTCATAGTTTTTATTGATGATATCTTTGTATATTCTAAGAGTGAGTAGGATTATACCAATAACCTTCGAGTAGTGTTGCAGACTCTTAAGGATCAACGATTGTATGCTAAGTTTTTAAAGTGTGAGTTTTGGTTAAATATTGTGACTTTTCTAGGTCATGTCATTTCCTGTGAGGGGATCATGTTAGATCCACAAAAAGTTGAGGTAGTTAAAAACTGGCCTAGACCCATGACTCCAACTGAAAATTAGAGCTTCTTAGGTTTAGTTGGGTATTATCGGAGGATTGTGGAGGGCTTTTCTTTTATTTCTACTCCGTTGACTATGTTGACTCAGAAAAAGGTTAAGTTTCTGTGGTCCGATGCTTATGAGGGTATTTTTGAGAATTCTAAAGATAAGTTGACTTTTGTGCTAGTTTTGACCCTGAACAAGAGTAATGATTATTTTGTGGTTTACTATGATACATCTCAAGTGGGAATAGGTCGCGTATTGATGCAACATAGTAAGGTAGTAGCATATGCTTCTAGATAGCTTAAGGTTTATGAATGAAATCATCCGACTCATGATCTAGAGTTGGCATCCATGGTGTTTGCATTGAATAGCTAGAGCCATTATCTGTATGGGTGCATGTTTATATTTATTTCGATCATCAGAGCTTGCAGTATTTGTTCACTCAGAAGGAGTTGAATCTTTGACATAGGTGGTGGATTTAATTGCTAAAGGATTATGATATGAGTCTTCACTATCAATCGAATAAAGCTAATGTGGTTGTTGATGCTCTTAGAAGGTTGTCCATGGGGGGCTTATTTCATATACATGAGGAGAAAAGAGGATTAGTGAAGGATATTCAATGTTTGGCTAACGTAAGAGTTCTTCTTATTGATTTGAAGGATGGAGGTGTGATTGTTCAAGAGGTGGTGAAGTCATCTCTTGGTACTAAGGTCAAAAAAAGTAGGTTTTTGATCCTATTTTGATGCAGATTAAGGCTGATATGGGCAAACAGAAAGTTATGTTTTTTGATATTAGGGGTGATGGTATCTTGAGGTACCAAGTTAGATTGTGTGTTTCAGATAATGATGGGTTGAGATTAAGAATTTTGACTGAGGCTCACAAGTTGAGGTATACAATTCATCCTGGTTCGATAAAGATGTACCATGACTTTAAGGAAATTTATTGGTGGAACAATATGAAGAGGGATGTAGCAAATTTTGTTGTCAAGTGTATGATTTGTCAATAGGTAAAGATTAAGCATTTGAGGCCTGGTGGATTATCTCAAGAGATAGAGTTTCCTGTGTGAAAGTGGGAGATGATCAACATGGATTTTATTACCGGTCTTTTGTGGTCTCAGAATTATTATGATTCTATTTGGGTCATAGTGGATAAAATCACCGAGTCTTCTCATTTCCTGCCTATATGGACTACCTACTCTGAGAAGGATTATGCTAAATTATTTATTCAGGAGATTGTCAAGTTGCATAGTGATCTATTTTCCATTATTTCTGATTGAGGTGCACAGTTCTCTTCTCACTTTTGGATTTTGTTTTAGAAAGGATTAGGCATAGGGTGACCCTTTGGAAAATATTTCACCCTCAAATGGATGGACATGCAGAGAGAACCGTTCAGACTTTGAAAGATATTCTAAGGGTATGTGTGATTGATTTTGGAGGCAGTTGGGTGGATTATTTGCCTCTCATCAAATTCGCTTACAATAATAGCTATCACTCTATTATTGGGATGGCTTCTTTTGAGGCTCTTTATAGTAGGAGGTGTAGATATCCTATTAGGTTGTTTGAGGTTGGTAAGACTAGATTTTTCGGTCTAGACTTAGTTTACCAAGCCATAGAGAAGGTGAAGGTAATCAAGGATAGGCTTAAGACTGCTCAAAGTTGCCAAAGGTCCTATGCAGATGTGAGGCGAAGGGACTTAAAGTTTGATATTGGTGGTTGGGTGTTTCTGAAAGTATCTCCTGTGAAAGTAGTGATGAGATTTGGAAAGAAGGGGAAACTCAGTCCCCGCTATGTAGGTCTGCACTTAATTTTAAGGAGAGTAGTCAATGCTGCTTATGAATTGGATTTGCCTTCAAGTATGTGTTCCACTCACCCGATTTTCCATGTGTCGATGTTGAAGAAGTGTGTAGGTGTTGCTTCTTTAGACATGCCTACTGAGAATGTTGGTATTTTATATTCCTTGTCTTATGATGAAGTTCCTATCAAGATTTTGGATAGGCAAGTTTGTCGTTTAAGGAATAAAGATATAGCTTCGGTGAAAGTCCTTTGGAGGAACCACAAGGTCAAAAAAGCTACTTGGGAAGCTAAAGAGGACTTGAAGTCCAAATATCCGTTCTTGTTCCCAGGGTTGGATAATCGTGCTTAGGGTATGTGTTTCCTACTCTTTTCTTTTTATGACTTTGTTAAAGGTATTTTGATTGCATCCCTTTCTTACATTCATGCTAGTGATGCCTTGACTCCTTATTTGGGGTTAAATGTTTCTTGGGGGAGGGAGTAATGTAACACCCCAGATTTTTTCCTCTGAAATTTCTGAGTTTTGAGCTCACTGCCCAGGCTACGATTGACACCTCATGAGTCATAAGGTATGGTCACTAGTCATAGGGAGGGACTTATTAATAAACTAGTGGAGTAGCAAAAGTTTCTGTCCTGAGTACGACATGGACCTCACGAGTTCTGAAGACTCATTAAAAGCCATAGGATTAAGTCATAGGCAAACTAGTGAGGAATGCCTAAGTTTCAATTGATCTCACAACTGGACCTTATGAGTCGTAAGGTAAGGTCTCGAGTCATAGAATGTGACTCATGACCAAAATAATGAAGGGTATCTAAGAGTTTTCCTGGACTATGAGTCTAGGTAAAGACTCGTACCCAGTCGTCATGACTCGTGACATGACCCATAACGACTAGCAACAGTTTTCCTATGTTTGAATTAGGGTCACTATGGTTATTTCCCTCTTTCCCTAATTCTAACCCATGACCTAAAATACCCTAAGGTACCCCATAAATCACCATCACTCAATCTTAAAATACTCTAAAACTCTCTCATATTCCCAAAGCAAGAACAAGCTAGGGTTTCTAAGGATTTGACATTTAGAGATTTAATTAGTGATTTCTCTCCATAATTGTGATTCTTTCAAGCATGTATCTCTTCCCCTAAAATTACTTTATTAAAAGCATATTTTAAAATTGTTATTCATGTGATTAATTGATGGTTTTTAAAATTGGGTTGGGGGACTTTGGATGTTATTGACTGAATTTCTTTTGCTATGGCTTTTTTGAATTATTCATGTTTTAAATGGATAGTTTTGAACTCATTGGGGTGAATGGACATGGATAATGGGATGGGGTTCTTAGATTCCCTGGATATATGGTTTTTGATATTGGAATTGGTAATAACCTCAACCCACTTGCATAATTGGCTCAAAATATTGGTTTGCCCATTTTTTATAAACGAATGCATTGAATAAAAGGTTAAAGTACTATAAATGGATTTAAGAGGCCCTAGTGTCCATGATATGAGCTTAAATTGGAGCTTGGGGTCTTGGATTCCACCAAGTTGGTGGATAATTGGAATGACATAGTGGAATTGACTTACAAGTTCAATTCGTAAGACGATACCATTTGGGAAATGCCTACACGGATAAATTTTTGATTAAATAGATGGGTTATGTGATAAATATTTTGATTGAGATTAAAGAGGGTTGTATATCTCACCATGATAGATGGAAGTCTCGAAGGGGGGGGCAATACTAGAAACCACGTTTGATGACATGGGTTCCTTGGTGGCCGTGTGCGTAGTTCACATATTATATATCTATGTTATTAGAATGGTTGTAGCCTCAGTAGCTCTGTCCCTTCCTCGAATTTCTCCAATTTATGCGACTAACACGCACTGAGGCCCTTCTAGAGGGGGGAGGGGGGCAGACCCATATAGCCCGTTGGTGGTTTTAGGATTGTTAGAGCTACATAGTTCAGGTTAATGGTTTTAAAATTCATGCTTAAACCTTGTTCCCAACCCCGGTATTATGTATATATATGTATATATATTTGCTTGTGTGTGAACATGTACATTGGGTTTAGATTGAATTTGAAATAACATTACTTTATCCCTTATCCTAAGTTATATGCTAGCACTCATCCTGTTATCCTTCTTAGGATGTTACATTATTTCATAATGTAGGGTCCAAAGATACTTCCTTTACCTCTGTGCAGTGTTAGTGATCCGGTTGGTCCATGGTGAAGTGGTTAGCTTCCATCCTATAGAGAGCTTGGTTTCCATCGATTTGTTCCATATTTTAGAATTAAAGAGTTAACATTAACATTGCCATTGTCATTGTTGTTGTCATTGTCACCATCAAGGGCATGTCCCGACCTAGTTTGTTATTCGATTTGGTTTCTTAGAGGATTTTGTGGACAAAGTGTGCGTAGATTGTGTTATGATTTCTTAGATCCCTCTTGGCATTTAATTTATCCATCTTTTTATATGTTTAAAATTCAGTTCTATCTTGTTATATGTTAACTTAACTGCTATTAGTTGTATTATGTTATGGTTGGCTAGGCTAATGTAGGTGGTCTTCGATCCTTGACGGACTTGAGATACCCGTCAAGACTAGGCCTGGTTAGGGTCGTGACATTTCCCTTGCCTTTAGTTCGAGGACGAACTAGATTCTTAGTGGTGGATGATGTAATGACTTGATTTTGATGATTTATGGGAAATATTTATTTTTGTATTATTTGATAATTTTACCCCTCCCCGTGGTTGCATTGTGGTATTTCTGGGTGTAGGGATGCTTGACATGGTTCCCAATGTGTTTTGGTGTGATTTATGTGATATTGTGGTTTTTGGTGGCTTAAAAAGCCTTATAGTTGACTTCGGTTAATATTTATTGATCAGTGTATCGAATGTCAAAACGGACTGCGCCAATAGTTCTAGAACATCGATTTTAGGGCGGTAACATGGTTGGTTTGGTTTTATGGCTTTTAAATCTCATTATGTCCCTCGGTTAGGAAGGTTGTGAAATTGGATTTGGGGGTCAACTTTGTGAAAACAACGTTTTTTTGAAAATATGATATCACCATTGAGTTTAGAGCATTGAATTTGATAGGTTATCATATTTCATTTGCATTAACACGATTTTAGATGAATCCCGAGGGGTCGGTAGTGACTTTAACCCGATATATATCCATGTTTTTCTATTTTTCAAAATTTTGAGACTTGCAGCTTAGGGTTTCACACTTTTGGGTAGTTTCTTCCATTTCTAATCTTGGATAAGATTCTAAACACCTATTTCAACTACTTTACTCCATTTTATAATCTAATTCTTGTTTTAACGCGGATTAAAGTGGAAAATTAAGGATTTTGGTCGGAAGGCCTAAAACTTGTATTTCTACGATTTGAACCCCATTTTCAACCTGTTTTTACTTGGGTAATTTTCTAATCTTATAATTATCATTTGTCTCTTAACTTAATCTTCAAAACAACTTGAGATTCTTGTATCAAAAAGGATTTTTGGGGATTTTGCCGGAAAAGATAAACATGGGTTTTCTTCAATTTGGACCTCATTTTAATTCCTTTTTCTTGGGTTTTTAGGTGTAGACTCCTAAAAATATGGAGAACATGTTTCAAAGATAAAATTATGATTTTTCCCTTATTTTTTAAAAGCCCATTCGGGGGTCCATTTTGACCCCGACTTGAAAATAGTCAATATGGGTATCATTGACTTTTTTTTGATGCATAGAGTCTATAATTATTTGTTTAAGTTGATTCTGAGTCTATTCAGATGGAGTAAGGCTTCAGAGTAAAGTCTTGCAGAATGATTTTTGGCATTTGAGGTAGGTTATGGCATAACTTACCTCAGACTGGGCGAGGTAGTTAATGTTGATAAAAAAACATGTTAAGGGTATGGGGACTAATCATGAAAATGGATAAATTATTATGTTGTGCTTGTGTGGGGGTCTATATTGATGTACTTGGTGAATTTGGAACATTATTTGCTTTGTGTGACCGTGTGGGGTCTTATATGCTATTGTTAGCCTGATGTATCTGACATTACTTGTATCTTTTTAAGGAAAAAGTCTAATGTGGTGTTAATGGTATATTTGATGTATTTTACTCAATTGGAATATGATTTATTTTGGATTTCAGGGATGGTTGGAAATATTAAGTGGATTATTGGCTCACTTGGTTGATATAATGGTAGGATATGGAACACTCATTCTGGTTGATTATGAGAATTACATCCTCATATCATATACATTCATGAAATATTGGCACCACCGTTAAAATATTAGAAATAATAGAAACACTGGCTTTTTTGAAAAAAAATATGGTATCTTAAAACTCTTTACCGAAGGATATGCCAAAGAGGAGATATGGAAATAGTATTGGATATAGATTGTATATGGGTTAAAACACCATGGGTCCTATGTCGAGAAACTTAAGCTCCGTAAGTATATAAGGAGTCATCATCGACACCATCTTTATTGTATTTACATTATTGTGCTTATGTTATGATTGTATTTCTGTTTTAACCTGTTACCTGCCCTTTGTTCTACTTACCTTTACTTATGTTGATCTTAGTGTATATATATTTTTCCTACATTCTCTACTTGTATTTATTATATGTGTGTATATTAAAACTGTTAATGGAGATGGTGTGGCTACGGTTATGGGACATTTTCTGATTGCAGGTGACGTGCCCTTAGTGTGTATTTTGTATACTTTATTTTCTACTTTGCTCAGTCAGCCTATGATATCTACTAAGTACAAGTGGACCGTACTCACCCCTAATCGTTCATTCGGTGCATATCCTAGGTGTGTCTCACGGTGGTTGACTTCAAGCAATACTATGGAGATATTCAAGGTAGTAGTTGGATTCTTGTTTCCAGAGTTGACTACTACCTTTCGTTACTTAGACTAATTCTTTATTCATGTTTCATAGACAGAGTTGTTCTTGTTTTGGATATCTTATATATTTTGATCTCGAGTTGTACTAGTGATGTTCTTACACAGTAACACCAGGTTTTAGGGATTATGGTGTGACATCTCTTGTTATGTTCATTTGCATTTAGTATATTGTGCGGTTCGATTTTGTCTTAGAAGCCCTACTTTGGGTTAGCATTATTATTTTTCCTTTTTGTATCAGGTTGTGTGATAGGCTTACTTGTCAAGGTTTCTCACAACAAGTTGGGTCATGACAATACTGGAAAGAGTAGATTGATGATTATGATAATGACTGAAAATCCTGGATCAGTACTAGGTCGATGTATACATGTACTCCCAAATGCCATAGAGGCCCCTTCATTTGTGAGTCGTCGTGCAGGAGAAAAGAGGTCACCGTAGGTCCCGCCTTTGCGAGCTATGGGTTATGTTATGGTAGTTATGTTATCATAGGTTTACTTTTCATTCATTCATTCATGTGCATTGCCTATCAGACTTATGGGGAGTTGCACATGTGTAGGTAATGTGCTATGAATTTATAGCACTTTCAACACTTAAAACCATGAAAATATGCATGATTCTTTGGTTGTTTTGTTAGATATGATGTGTTTTAGGTATGTTTTGTGGAAAATTAGGTTTTGGATGCTAAGTTAAAGAAAAAGATGAAAAATGGAGTTTTTGGCTTCTTACTTGAGCATTTGGGGCGTATGTGGCACTTACCAGGTGTATGTGACAAAAACAAGTACCAGAAAATGAAGTCTAGAAACGTGGTGGCAGAAATTTGAAGACTTTGTCACTTACCTAGGTCCACTTACGGACCGTATATAGTACATACAGGCTGTATGTGGCCCAAGTAAGTCGTCACTGACTCCACTTTTCCTTTTTTCATTTAAGCTTTAATTTTTAGGGTTTCCACATGTACTATAAATACCCTTTTTGTGCGTTTAATAGAGGTTACACACTTTGATATTATTTTACATACTTTGACATGTTGTGATCTTTGGAATTCTTGGTTGATAATTCAGTTTCCAATTTTTGGTTTTGATCATTGATTATTGTGATACTACTTTGATTCTTTAATTTATGAAATCCATTTTCTATTTCCCAAGCATGAGTGGCTAAAACCCTTAGCTAGGGTTGTGGGAACCCTGATAGATTGATAAAGTAGGTGAAGTGTAAAGCTGATCTGAACCGGTACCTATGCATGCATTATATTATCTTCACTTTAATAGTTGTCTTAGCAGTTGCAAACATTGAGATCCCACCTAGATATTCCTATTCACTCCAAAAGGTGAGTAGTGACCATGAAAAGATAATAACAACAGTAATTTGGGAGTTAATCTCCAAAATAATCTTACTAGTATTATCTTCTTAAGACGGTTAGCTTTCATCTAATAACTTGAAACCCTCAAGGTGATAGTTAACTGGGATCTAGGATAAGGGTTAGTAATGGGAAATCCTAATTCTCAAAAGATAAAGGGTGAAATCCATCGGTGAGTCCATAAGATAGTTAATGGTACATAACTTATTAGATTATGCATGCAAGGTACTGGGTTGGTTTAGCTAAGCACGATAAACATACAGATTCGAGATACCAGGGGGAACACAATCCTAGTATTCATCTCCTATTCATTTCAACAAAAGTCCGTAGTCTTTTACTTATAGTTACTTGATACTACAAAACCCCCCACTTACTTTCTGCACTTGTCCATTGATTAAAAAAAAGAATGATATGATACATGTAGTCCCTATGGGTATGACCCCAACCTCAGTTGGGTTACTACTCTAACTACGACTGCATTATCCTTAATTTAGAGGTGTAGTTTGGGCGTGTATCAAAATTTTGGCATCGTTGTCAGGGATTACAGTGTTAAGTTGATTAAAGTTGCTGAAGTTCACAAGTTTCATTTGTTGTTCTTAGTTGGGTATATGCCGGTGTATGTTTAGAACCAGGAGTGAAGGGAATCCTTTACTCCTTTGAATTTGAATCTAGAGAGAATCCTAGAATCACTGAGTAGGATGACAGAGCCTAAGGGGGATAACATTCCTGAAGGGGTTCATGATGATACACACCAGGTACGTCCCCCTCTTCTTCAAGGAGTTCAGGACATTGTTGATCGATAGACTGAGGAGCTATTAGCACAAGCTTTAATTGGAGAATGGAATAAGATGCCCAGTGTGTAGCTCAAGAAGCAGAGCTAGATGAGTAGAGACAATAAGATGATCCCCAAGAAACACTCGATGGTAATCAAAAAGAGTTAGAGGTGGCCGAGCTCAAGTAATCCCAACATACCAGTACTTGCATCCATGTGAGGATAATGAAGAGGACTTGGGATACATTGAGCCGGCAAAAATAGGAGCTATTATTCCTCATATTTTTCCCTGAGGTGTTAAGTTATATATAACCAGTGCCATGATCCATCTCTTAAACTTGAAGGGTGTATTTTTCGGGTTTGCTTACTAATGATGCAAATATGCACCTTCCAAATTTCATTGGGATCTGCAGTTCTTATACAAATCCAAGGGTGAATCAAGAAGCACTTAGATTTAGGTTTTTCACTTTCTCACTAACAAGAGAAATATCTTTATGGTTAGGGTAACTTCCAAGAGAATATATCACTACATAGAATGAGTTGCATAGGAAATTCTTGAACAGGTTCTTTTTGCCATCCAGGATGCTGCAACATAAAGATAAGATTTATAATTTTAGGCAGCTGCAATCTGAGTCTATGTATGAGGCTTGGTTCAGGTTCAAGATAAAGTTGAGTATGGTGCCCAACTATCGGATTTCAGGGATGAGCTTATTGGAGATATTCTACAGATCCCTGACCATCATTCTCGATCCATGGTAGACACAAATATTTTAAGGAGCTTTTATGAGACTATGCTGGAAGGTTTTGACATTCTAGACCAGATCTCTCTCACTAACTGAGGGTAGAAAATTCAGGAGGTAGAAAGTGGTTCTTGCACTTATGCTATTGGTTCAACCAGTGACCAAAGAGTAGTTGATGATTCCATAGAACAAGAAATTGCGTTGCTGAGAAATAACCAGGTTTGTTGGTTAAGTAGTTTGTTATAGTAAATTCTGAAAAGGTGAATGCAATTGGAACATAGGGTACAACTTCCAAAGCTTATGGGTCTGAATTAAAAGAGACGGCTAAGTATTTGGATCGCCAGCTGGCGGGTTTTTGAGCCTAAGGTCAAGGAAACCAAGGTCGAAACTACTATGGTGATAGATACAGAGATCGCAGTAGGGAGCGAGATAGTTACAAAAGGAGAAAGGATGACTATAGAGTGTAGGGAGACATGTATATCCACCAGGTTGACAGAATCTTGAATGAAGGCGATGCGAAGCAAGCTAGTCAAGGGTCAATAAAATATGGAGAATGGACTTAAGGAGATTAAGGTTGACATATCAGGATAGACCCAAAAGGTTGAATCTCATTCCACTGCTATTAAGAAGATGGAGCATCAGTTTGGGCAAATGTCGGCATCACTCTACCAGAGGCAGTCGGGTACCCTTCCAAGTAACACTATTCAAAATCCAAAAATTGATGGTACTATTCTTGATATTACCACACTAAGTGGTATAACTATTATGGATCCTTGTTTACCTGATGCAGAAATGCCAAAGGATAATGAATCTGCTATCGATGAAATACCTATTGTAGAGTTAAAAAAAATAGGTGTTGATGGTAGAGTTGATGAGGATAAAGGAACAAGTGATGGAAGAAAGTCAATAATTAATTCGATCCCATGACCACCCCCATATTTTCCTCAAAGAACGAAATAGAAGAAACAAGAAGGGAAGTTTAAGAATTTTATTAAAATGCTTAAAGACTTGAGCTTGAACATACCTCTCCTAGAAGTGTTGAAGGATATTCCTGGGTATGTTAGGTTTATGAAATAGTTAGTGACCAAGAAGCACACTGTAAGTTTTGAGGATGTGAGTGAACTGCACCATTATAGTACAATTACTTCTAGATCTTTGGCCCCAAAAAAGGTGATCCCAGTGCATTCATAATTCCATGTACAATTAGCCCCTCCTGATTTTCCAGAGCTCTCTATGAGTTAGGATCTAACATAAATCTGATGTCGTTGGCCATGTTTAGATAGTTGGGTTTGAGTCTTCTCGAGCTGACTACTATACATCTGTTGATGTCCGATCATACTATAAAGAAGCCCATTGGCATTTCATATGATGTGATGGTAAGAGTAGATCACCTCTTCTTTCCAGTAGACTTTGTGATTTTGGATTGTGAGGTTAATTTCTAGATGCCCATAATATTGGAAAGACCATTTATAGCTACAGGAAGGGTAATGGTTGACTAGAAAAGTGGGAACTTAAGATCAGAATCAATAAGCATGAAGTCACATTCAATATTCGAAGAACAATGAAGAAGCTGACTGACATGAGAGTGGTGTCGCTCATTTATTATGTTGATAACACAAAAGGATACTCTTTTGGGTATCTTGTTGAATTTTGAGTAGTCAAGATACCCATACCGTGCCGCGATGTTAAATCAAGAACTGTATGGGAGGAAACCCATGGGCTTGATTGTGAAGACTGAGTAATCAACACAACCATGTCGTGCTGCGACGTTCAATCAAGTGCTAGGTGGGGGGCAACCCACCACTTTAGTGTTCACTCTTTTGTTTTGTTTTTGTAGTTTTATAGCTTTTGGATTGATATGGAATGCAGTAAAGTTGCTACACTAATAATCTTCCCGGTAAGGGGACTATGTTAGCAATCCACAAGGTCACAAGTCCCACTCAGGCCAAGTAAAGTTGTGCGATAACAAAAAAGATTAAATTTTTTTAAGGATATTTATGATTTTTTTTTACTTTGACACATAATTCTACTTATAGAGCTGTAATTACCAGTTATGGATCCATAAGTAGCAGTGTTAGTAGCAGAATGAAAAGTCAAGAAAATAGGAAAGTGGGCTGAAAATTGTGGGCCACTTACGGTCACCACATATGGACCATAAGTGCCACATACGACCCGCATGTGGCAAACGGAAGTGGCCAGTTTATGGGTCAAAATTTAATTTAAATTTTTTGGTCCACCCATGCTTAAATAATACCTAAATTCCTCCCATCCTTGTTATTTAAGCCATGTTTAACTCATTTTAACTTATCAAATCCTCAAAATTTCATTCTTTCCCTTAAAATCTCAATTTCCCTCACAAATTATAAACTTTATCCACACTTAGAAAAAGGTTAAACTGATACTTTTTTATGGTAGTAATTTGTCCAAAAGTGTTATACATGTGTTCCAACTTTGATTTTATTTCACTTCTTTGTAGTGCACTTCCGATTTTTGCATCTAAAAGGAATGTTCTTGGCTCCTACTCGTAGTAATATATGTTAAAATTGAGAACAAATAGTTGGTATGGTTATTTACATGAAATATATGTTGTTCCCAACAAAGTTGTTTATTAGGAGCCTTGAACTATACTAGATTTTAATGTAAGGCATGGTTCTGGATAAACCCTAAATTTTTGCCCTAACCAAAAGTGGTGCTCAAAGAAGAAGGGGAAAACTTAGAGTTTGGCACATAGATGGTAGTGATAAACATAATTATTGATGTATGTATGCACTTTGGATTTTTTGAGACTGGATTCAAGTTTAGGGATGTGAAAATAGAAGGAAAATTCAAAGTTACGAAATTTCAAGTTTTTCTTTGAATTTTGCATTCCCATATTCTCTGTTAGAAACTAACGCTTAGTTTTTTTAGGTATATATGGCTCCCAAAGCTACAAAGAAGAAGTTTTTTTATCTAAGATACGAGATAAGTCCACAGAGCCCAGTGGCTCTAAGGAGGAGTATCCTATTATATAGCTTAGTGCAACTACGGTTGGGGAGATATGCCGAGTGACTAGAAGCCAAACACTTAAGGTAGCTGAGACTATTATTCTGGGTACTATGGGTGTGAAATTGCTTGATAGCTCACTGTGGGGTAGAAGTCCAGACTTTACTTGGAATAGGTCTTGGAATAAGGCTATTCAGGTTGTCCAGGCTGCCCAGGTAACTCTAGCCCGATCAAGGATGAAGTCATCCCAGAGATGTAATAACCTGTACTTTTTCCTAGCTAATTTCATCTGAAGAATGTCTATATTATCTTCTAAATTAAATGATGGTTATTCCATGAGGAATTTTCAATATTTTCCCTTTTATTAATATGGTAAATTCAATAAACTTTCCATTGATATAAGATTCATCCAAATCCGATAATCGGGTCAGAAGTTATGACTATTTCAAGTTCCCATCGTAACATAGCGCCATATTAGTTAGTGGCGTGCCGCGCCACAAGAGGAAATGGCATTTGGAAAATTCAAGTAGGGGTCCGCAATTATGGCGCGTCGCGCCAGGGCCTAAATTTAGAATTATCCGTTTCCCAGTGTCTCAGCGCGATTTCCCCCTTGTCGTGCCAAAGTTACAGGTCACAAAGGAAGTGACAATGCCATAGCCCTACATCGCGCCATCCCTCAATTTCCCAATTGTCAAATTCCAGTGACACGGTGCGATTGCGCCACGTTGATCCAGGGGTCAAATTCAGGAATTTTTTTACTGAAATTAAATGACACGTCCATGGTTAAAAGGGTCAATTTACCACCCCTATTTAAGCCATTAAACATGTGATTCAATCGCTTTTCACCCAAAATATACTAGTTTCTCTCAAGTCTCTCTCAATAACAAGCTAGGGTTTCTATTGGGGATTCAAATTCAAGAAGATTTCCTCCATCAATCTTCCTGAAATTATGAACTAAGGTATACAGTGTTCATTCATGGACTCCTTTAGTCCTTGAAGTCCAAGAATCCCTTTTCCAACTTCAAGTTATGGATTTTCTTTATGATTTCATGATTGGGCTGTTCTTGTTCACGTTGCTAAATGAGAAATTGAATTTTACTCCATGTTGGGTGATAATTTCTATGTGGGTTTAATTATTATAGATATAGATTCGCGAACCCATAACTAAACCCTTGAATGATGAAATTACAATGTGACCATGATGTTTAATTTTTGTACAATGATGTTTACATGTACCATGCCTACAATATGTTTGATTAAATGCCTAGATGAAGGAAAAGTGTCTAACGAGCATGATACCATGAAATCCTCATGTATGTAAAAGTTATGCCTATCACATGTTTTGATGGAATGCTTCTATAAATGTATTATGGATTATGATGTTAGTTATATGTTCAAGTAAGTTATGCTTGGTCAGTTTCCTTCCATCCAGTCCTGGGGGTACTTGTACCCAAAATATTAGCTGTGTGCCTAGAGCCATTTCATATTTCCATGATACTCTCAGTCAAGCTATGATCCTTAGACTTCAGACAGTCTTATGACTCAGGAAATCTCCATGATCTCATGAACTCAGTCAGTTGTCAGATATTAGTAGTATTCCATCAATCAACGGAAGTCAGTAACTCAGTCCATGTTCATTTTCAAAAAATCTTGTTCAGTGTCTATGCAGATGGGAGTAGAAATTAGTACCGAGCGAACCCAAGGGTGGGAACTCACCAGTTATATAAGGGTGTGATTCTTTGAAGCAATCCTTGCATCCCAGAACTATGTAGCTAGCATAAGTTGAAACATCATAGCCTGCTATATAAGGGTATATGAGGCGTCTTAACCTACTATATAAAGGTTTCCATAATTCTCACTAGAGTTACCTATTATATTAGGGTCACTCACATATTGTACTTACCAGTGGCTCGGTATTGACACCCTTCCAATCAGGGCATAGATTGGACCCCAATTCAGCTATAATGCATTATTTGGGGTATGTCGGTTAGATGACTACCTCCTACAGTCTCAGTATCAGTCTCAATAAAAGAACTCAGATAGTTCTTTAGAATTCAGGACTATCAGATACAGTCAACTGAGATACAGAACGGAACTCAGATAGTTCCATCAGATTCAGGGCTGTCAGATACAGTCACTCATGTTAATTGTTATATTTAGATTCAGTAATCATGTTATCACAATATTAGTGTCATTTGTTATGTCTCATGCATGTATTCTCAAGCTCATGATAGTTAGTCAGTTATTATTATTGTTCATAGATTGAACCTCTTGCATTCAGCCTACCTCACATACATACCAGAATATTCAAAGTACTAACGCATTTGCACTATGGTGTGTTATACCATAGGTTCAGAGAAACGATATCCAGAGCAATAGTAGATTCCAGATATCCGCAGATAGGGTTAGAAGTGAGTCCTCATCTTTTAAGAACATGATTATTTCCCTATTATCTCATTAATTAGTTTATTAGTTGGAGTTAGTTAGGGACATATCCCATCAACTCCTTACTCAGAAAGTTCAATCGGTTAGAGGCTTTCTAGACAATCGTGTTTCAGACTTTAGTAAGTTCAGTTTTGTTTTGTGTATTCTATTACCCTACACAGTTGTTATATTATTCAGATCATGTTCAGTATTGAACCTTTGGCCTTTCAGTTCATGTTTCTTCATTATAAAGTATTTTATATAGTATACAGGTACAGATATAGTCATTGGTTAGCTTGTGGTCCTTCGGATTCATGAGCACCGTGTAGTCTTCCGGGTACCAGATTTGGGGCATTACAAGATATCACCACCGCATTCTCCTACATTGAGTGATGATGATGTTGATAAGGAGGTTGAGGATGGTGATGATTATTTTGAGGATGAGGCAGAGTTTGATCCAAGTCCACAGTTTGTTGCTTAAGACTCCTAGTCTGAGGAGGGATCCCAGGATGAGCTGGAGGATGCAGTTCATATATAATTATCGGGTGTACCCCAGTTGAGGAGGGTACGGGGAATTCTTTCCATGAGGTACCAGTTTGAGATTTAAAGGCACCATAACAACAAATATAAAGTTCTGCCCCAACACATGCTTCAAAGGTACCACTTGAGGAGGGAAACCAAAGATGGTGTGTGCAGGGACTTTAGATGAGATTTGATAGAGACAACTATATTTAGGAGACTGGCTGACCGAAGAGGGTTATTTATAAGGAGCGTAGGATTGAGAATAGCACCATAGTTTTGGGTGGATTTTGAGCGCAATCAATTGGAATGAATGACTAAACCAATTGGTTCCTACATCTCATCCTTTGTGCAGGAATTCTATGCATAATATCATGCCAAAATAGGTTTGACTACGCCCATGAGGATTATTCCAAAACATGTTGAGCAGCCACAGCTTAAGCAGACTCTTGTGAGAGTGTCAGGGTTGATATTTTAGCGACGACCATCCACTGAGTTCTTTTTAGTCTAGACTACATTGTCCTAACATCCACAACAGAGTTTGACTATGGACTAAGAGTTGTACGTGTTAGTCATATTATGAGGGAGGAGAAACATAAACATGAGAGAGTTGATATGACTAGGTGGATCATTGGCTATATTTCACCTTTGGGTGATGAGACCCCTTAGATAGATGGACAAAGCATGATAAAGAAGGCAACATTAAATTTTGTTGTTAGGTTTTGTTGGTTACTTGTCAGATATTAGTTGTGGTTGACTGCTTCCAATAATGTATTAACTTGGGAGGGAGCCGCTCTAATTACTAGCATGATGGCCAGACATTGATTTTGCAGCCATTATTCGTCATAAGATTCATTAAATATCCTTTGGGGAGGTGACAACTCTATAATTTCTGTGGTCTTATTCAAATATTATGTGATAATTCTTGTGTACTAGAGATGTTGGGATTTGATGAGAGAGTACATGTGACATCTATTGGACAGACAAAGACAATGAAGAATCTGACACGTCTGGCCCTTCCTAGGAGATCTAAAGTGCCTTTCATAGTACCTCAATCCTAGACTTAGGGCCCGTTAGTTTCCACAAAGCCTAGAAAGGTACATAGAGAGAATATGGAAGCAGGTATAGATTTTGTGACGGGGATCAGAGAGAGGCCCTCGAGGATATTACACAGGATGAGGGGACCCCAATGACTTCCACATTAGCCCCGGTTTTATCCTTAGAACTAATTGGTGTATCTTCTGGGTCCACTCACCCATCCCCTTCAACTGCTACATCAGGTATGGTGTTATTTTCTCGTGCAGTCTTGTAGAGCTTACTGGATAGCCAGAGCACTACTACCAAATGACTAAAGAATGTAGAGACAGAGGTTACGACTTTGTAATAGAAGATCCGGCCATGGGTTTGGAATAGACTAGATATAGTAGAGGCTAGATGGGAGTCTACACACACAACTGCTATGTCATAGCTACGTGCAGATCTACATATACGTATTGATGCTTTTGAGAGACATTGTTAAATAGGTTCACATCGATTGAGGAATTGGATATAAAAGGCATTAAAGAGGAGATGAACATCTTGAGAGTAGAGGTATGCTATCTCAAAGAGAGACATATGACATACATCCCTCTAATAATACCCCTAGTTTTTTAGATGTCACATCTGCATGGTCCTAGATGCTCTGCTTTACTTGTTGAGGATGACGAGAAGGTCCTCATAATTGCGTCCAAGAGAGGCTATGGGGGGAGATTCAGTATACCAATTACCATTTAAGTAGGCCCTAAAAAGAGATAAACATGAGTCGAGGGAGATTGATTTCATTAATTGGCAGAGGCTTGCCAAGATAGAAACGAGTGCATCTTTCAGTAGTGCACCGCCACCACCACCGCCTCTGCTAGTGGATATACCTCCACATGGGGTTGATGATGACACAGATACTTAGCGTGTCCTAGGTATGTCCTCATATCCCTTTGTTTTACTTTATTTTATACATTGGGGATAGTGTACTATCTTTAAGTTGGGGGTGAGGCAAATCATAGAAGTTGCAGGTTTTTGTTTCCATGCTTCTTTTCCAATCAACCATGGTATGGTTGCAGAAATGACATGTCTAGGTTTTAATTTGTTTCATGATATATTTTGTTTCATGTTATGATATGTTTTGTTGTGTAACTAGGTGAATTTTGAGTATTTAGGGTAGTTGACATATTTTTATTTTGATTCTTGAGAAAAATAATATCCCTCAAAACTTTGTTTTTGAATTGTGTGTGATGTATATATGTGTGACCTTCATTGATCTTGGTATGGCATTAGAATTAGGGACATGATAACCGTAGCTAACAATTTCATGAACATGATAGGTAGTTGCTTGTGATATAGTCCTGTGACATGTGAGTGAGATACTATCTTAGTTCCCTTTGTGTGTTAAATTCAAAACTTGCCTTGTTGGTCTTGCCTAGGTTGTAGGATATTTGGTTAGGAAAGAATCATAGGTTGTTTTTATGTTAGTCCACTTTTAGCCGAAATAACATTCCCATTGTAAAATAGTATTCCTTGATCCCTATTTTGAGCCTTATAGCCTATTTCTTTATTTTCACCTTTCATCTTTCTATTTGTATTACAATGAAGCTGTTTTGGCCCTGGTCCTCCTTGGACATTATCCACCTATACTCAGAGAAATCACCTCAGTTGAGGGTTGCTATCATAAGGGTGCATAATGTAGAGTGGGTATGAAGAAGGGAAAAATAAAATAAAAAGAAAGTAGGGATGGGTGTGATAGCAAAAGAAAAAAGATAAGAAAAAGAAACATATGAAAAAGTTGAAGAAATAATAAGAAAACCACACCCAACCTGAATGTGCTTTAAAATAAAAAGGGAGAAATAAGGGAGGAAATAAAGTGAAGTGTGAAGTTGATTTGCATCGGTACCTATACATGTATTGTATTATCTTTACTTTAATAGTTGTCTTAGCGGTTTCAAATGATAGGATCCCGTAAATATATTTTTATTCACTCAAAAAGGGGAGTAGTGACTAGGAAAATATAATAATAATAGTAATCTGGGAGTTAATCACTGAAATAAGCTTACTAGTGTTATCTTCTTAAGATGGTTTGCTTTCATCTAATAACTTAAGACCCACAAGGTGATAGTTAATTTAAATCTAGGATAAGGGTTAGTAATGCAACATGTTGAGGCTTAAAGGTTAAGGGTGAAATCCATCGAAGATTCTATAAGATAGTTGATGGTACATAACTTATCAGATTCTGCAAGCAAATTACTGAGTTAGTTCAGCTAAGAATGATAAACTTACAAATTTGAGATGCCAGGGGGAACACAATCCTAGTGTTCATCTCTTATTAATTTCAACCAAAATCTGCAGTCTGTTATAGTTACTTGGTACTACAAAACCCCTCATTTACTTTCTACACTTACCTAATGATTCTTGCAAAAGAAAGATATGATACTTTTAGTCATGATAGGTATGACCCAACCTTAGTTAGGTTACTGTATTGACTATAACTACTTTATCCTAAATTTAGAGGTGTAGTTTAGGCGTGGATCAATAGGTTATGAGTGTTGTTTGTTGTGTGTTGTGTGCTAAATTAATCTTTCAATTTATGGAGACCAATTAAGGTATTGTTTGTCCAAACTAGATGGATATTTTATTATTATAATTATTATTATTATTATGGTTAGTTCTTGGCAAGTTGATCATGGGTTGGTACTGAGATTCGAGGTATGATCCTAATTTTATTCTCTTATGGTTATTTTATTATGGATAACTATATCATGTTTGGATGTTTGGATTAGGGGCCCTGATTATGCAAATACTAATCCCTACTATGATTAGGTGACCATTAGAGGTTAGTATGACAACCTCAAGATTATATCTTTAAGTTAATCTTTTATATATATATGTTGTGTATCCATTACTTAGCATTGTATACTACTATATATCTTTCTTCAATCTTTTTTTGTATGTTGGCCAGTGATATACAATATAGTACCTTATTTCGTCAGTAACGACTAGAATATGATAGTTCTTCCTTATTGTCTCTCTAGTTTTATTATGTTAGATTCCTAGATATTTGATTGTAGTTTATATTTCTTCTTGCATGTAATCTATATGTGTATTATTTTTGGAGCTCAGTCACTAGTTGACTACTGAGTTGATCGTAGGTGGATTTATGCACCTAAGTGTCATATCTATGCTTTTTTAGACTTGTTTTGAGGACTTCTTGTGTGTTTAATGAATTAATATTGCTATAAATAAGCATCTGAGTGTTATGTTATGTAAATGTAGTATTTAATGTGTGTATATAATGTGCTTGGAGTCAATACACTAAGTTAGAATGAAAGGATAAAACTAGTACTCATAGCTTGAGCTATGTCTTTTTTTACTAGTTCATCATATTAAATTGTATATGGTTTTGAGCTATAAATTGTGGTGTTTGATGTTGTAGGATTCTTGGTAGATTTATAATGAGGATGTGTGGATGTTATACAAGATGTAAATCAAGATAAAACAACACTATAAAGCTTGTATTTGAAGGATAAATTTGTGGGACAAACATTGTGCGAAATTGGATGTTTTGAAGGCATTGGCATACCACACTGCCTAGGTTTGTTTATAGATTTTAATATGTATTCGTTCATTGTGATTACGGTTTTGTCCATGTTCATCTAAACAACCTTTTCTGGGGTTAAGGCAAAGAACATGAGTATTATTATTATGAGTTAATTTTGTTTTGGTTGTTTATCATGTGTGGTTGTTTGTTTATCCTTTTTATCACTATTTTAAGGGTTCACGACTCTTAGAATATATGTTTAACTCTATTATGAACCTGGAAGGATTAATGATAGGGTAGAACATAGGATGAATAGAATAGGATCGTAATCTTTCAATTGCTTGAGGTTATGATTTGCATTTAGGATAGGAATATACCTAAGTTCCCTATTTGGCTCCAGTATGAGATGAAATATGAATGCATTTAACTTAGTACTCGCATCCGTGCTCAACGATAGAGTTGTAGGGCTAAGTTAGACAGGTGATTAGAGGTTCGAAAGACCATAGTCATAATATTAACCCCGTGAACCAACAACCAAGGTAATTAACCTAACCAATGAAGTTCTATATCATAGTATGATTGTTCACAGAGCCTTAACCCTGGGTTTCTCCTCATAATTATTCAAACCTTTACTTTACCGCATGGTTTTAGTTTATTGTCATTTATAAATTTCAAAAACCTTGTGGTTATGTTTGCACTGATTTAATCTTAATAGCTGAACTAAAATTAGATAGTTGCTTAACACTAGTACCTGCGGGATCAAAACTTGGCTTTTTAAAAGGACACTATATTACTTAGGTGGACCACGTACACTTGCGTGTGTGCTTGGGCGCAACATGAGTACCATGTGTTTTCTACTCATACTATACTTCTAGAGCTTGCAGATCATAGTACAAGTTCTTGCAGTTTTTGTGTACATTATGTAGAGCATCTATCGATAAAAAATTTAGGGTGAGCTCCTGGTTTTTGGAGTATTACTATTCTCCCTCTTATGTTGTCGATTGATCTCTATTTTATATTCAAAGATGGGTCATACCTGTATATTCATTTAGTACTTCATTTTGTATTCTTATTATATTAGAAGAGCTTGTACTGATTCCATCATGTTATGGAACTATCTTATATGCATTAGTCTTTTATAATATTTATTTTACTATCTTTTTTTATTTTTTTTGATAGTCCATTACTAGCAGTTTCGAACTATGGCTAGGATTACCTACTGGTCGGTTATAATAGGTGCCATCATTACCTGAGAAATTGGGTGGTGACATTATCGGCAGTTGAACAAGGTGAAAATCAAGAATAAATATCCTTTCTCACTTATTGATGATTTATTTGATCAGATTCAAGATGCTATGGTGTTCTCAAAGATTGACTTAAGGTTGCGGTATCACCAGTCTAATATTTGATCTTTGGATATTCCCAAGATAGCTTTCCAAAGTAGATATGGCCACTATGAATTCTTGGTTATGTCCTTTGGGTTGACTAATGCCCCAACAATGTTCATGGAGTTGATGTAGATGGTGTTTCAGCGTTATTTTTATTTGTTTTAGATTATGTTCATTAATGATATTTTGGTTTATTCTAAGAGGGAGGCGGATCATGTGAAATATTTGAGAATTGTATTCCAGAGGTTGAGGGACGAGAATATATTCCATGTTTTAAAAGTTTAAATTATGGATCAGTTCTATGGCATTCTTGGGGCACATAGTGTCCAAGAATGGTGTTATGGTCGATCTGGCCAAGGTTAAAGCATTCCAGAATCGGTCACAACATACTTTACCTTAAGATATTTGGAGTTTTATTGGGTTGGCAGGATATTGCAGGTAGTTCCTGTAGGGTTTCTCTTCTATTGTAATTTTTTTGACCCGATTGACTTAAGAGGATATGGGTTTTTCAGTTGTTAGATAAGTGTTAAGAGAGTTCTACGAAGCTCAGGCTCTATTAAATTCAACTCTTTATTTACCCTACTTATAAAAGGTAAGGGCTTTACTGTACTTTGTGATGCTTTGAGTATTGCCTTGGCTGGTGTGCTGATGTAGGAAAATAAGGTAATTATGTATGAATCGAGATAGTTGAAACCACATGAGAGGAATCATACTACCCATGATTTGGAGTTGGCAGTGAATGTATTTGAATTAAATTTATGGCAACACTATTTATACAGATGTGTACACTGATTATTGCAACCTTCAGTATATCTTCAAGCAAACTTAGTTGAATTTGAGATAAAGTAGGTGGTTGGAGTTTTTGAAATATTATTATATGACTATTATGTAGCATCCGAATAAGACCAATGTAGTGGTAGATGCCTCGAGTAGGAAGGCATTTAGTATAGGTAGTCTTGCCTTGTTGAGTGTGGAGAAGTGACCATTAGCCAGGGAAGTCCAATGGTTGGCTAATAGTTATATACGTTTTGGTATCTCTGAGTTTAGTATAGTTCTTATAAGTATAGAGGTGAGGTCCTTATTAATAGAGTAGATTCTACATCATTAGATTGAGGATGAAAAGTTATGTATTCTCAGGGATAAGGTAATGTGAGGTGAGGCTAAGAATATAATTTTGGACCAAGAGGTGATTTGAGTATTAAGGGGAGGATGTGTGTTCCTACAGTGGGATTTGAATAGATCTATCATGGAGGAGTTCCATCGTTCATGGTATTCCATTCATCCAGGCACAACGAAGATGTATCTTAACCAAAAGTATCATTACTTGTGGTGTAGGATGAAGAGGGATATTGCAAAGTTTGTGGCTAAGTATCTGAATTCCCGACTGGTAAAATATAAGAATTTAAGACCAGGGGATTTGCTTTAGAGAATGCTCCTTCCCAAGTTGAAATTGGAGCGTATCATTATGGATTTCGTAGTTGGGTTTGCATTAAACCTTGGAATTTTTTTTTTCTGTTGGGTGATTGTGGACAGATTGACTAAATCAACCCATATTGTGCCTATGAAGATGAACTATAATGCAGCGAAATTAGCCAAGATCTACATTTGTGAGATAGTTCAACTACATGGCGTGCCCATTTCTATCATTTCAAATAGAGGTACCCAATTTACTTCAAACTTTTGGAGTACTTTGTAGGGAAATTTGGGTGGTCAGTTAGATATGAGTGCAATATTTCATCAACAAATAAATGGCCAGTCGAAACGGACTATTCAGATGTTGGAGGATATGTTTCAAGATTATGTGATGGGTTTTAGGGGGTCATTGGGATTAGTTTTTACCCTTTGTAGAGTTATTCTATAATAATAGCTATCATTCCAGTATTTAGATGGCTCTATTCAAGACATTGTATGGTAGGAGGTGTAGGTCTATAGTTGGGTGGTTCGACACTTTTGAGGTTAGGCCTTGGGTCATCAATTTGTTAAGAGATTGATGGACCAAGTCATACTGATCCAAGATCGACTCTTGGTTGCTCAGAGTAGACAGAAGAGCTATTTGTCTAAGAGGCTTCATGACTTGGAGTTTATGCATGGTGATCGGATCTTGTTGCAGGTATCACTTATAAAGGGAGTGATGAGCTTGGGAAAGAAAGGAAAGCTCAGTCCAAGGTTAATTAGCCTTTTTAAGATTCTTCTATGTGTTAGGCCAATACTTATTAGTTGAATTTACCACCTAGTCTTTAAGTTGTGTATCTAGTTTTCCATTGCTTCTATATTGAAGAGGTACCCTTCAGATGATTTACATGTGATTTAGTGAAACTAGGTGAGTTTGGAACAAAATCTAGCATTTGAGGAAGAACCTATAGTAATTTTAGTTAGGCAGGTTAGAAAGTTAAGGTCAGAGGACATAACATTAGTGAAGGTACAGTGGAGGTATCATTTCATAGTAGAAGCCACTTGGGAGGTAGAGTTTGATATGTGAAGTAACTATCCTTATCTCTTATTAGTCCAACTAATTTTTTTCTCTTCATGTTCAAGGATGAACGTTTGTTTTAGTGGTGTGCAAGATCCTTAAAATTTAAATAGATTTATTTTTTACCTTCCCATGTTTGTAACATCAATTTTTGAATTAAATTTTGTTTAGGGGTGTTATAAGGGTAATCTAGGAGAGTTTCAAAATCTTCGAAAAGGGTTCGGGGACATTTTGGGACCCCAAGGTAGTAGGGTTTGCGATATCAATGTCACGGAGGTTAACCTCCACGTTCTTGACATGTCATAGAGGCTAATCCCCGCGATATTGGCGTGGCATAGAGGATAATCTTTGCGATATTGGCGTGCCACGCTAAGGCATAAATTTCATGTAGTTTTTAATTTTCACACTTGCGGTGAGGGGATTTTAGGTCTTGTCACCCTTATACAACCCTTAAACATAAAATAAGTTTATTTTCTTCAGTTTTCAAAGATTAAATTACTCTATTTCACTCTCAAACTCTACCTAAGAAAACTCAAGGGTTTCATAGAGAATTCATCATCCAGGCTCCATGCTTCAAATTGACACTGAATTCTTGTGTGTTTAAGGCATGTATATCTTCCCTATATAAATTTTATCCGGAAGCATGTGTTTAATTATTGTCCATGTGGTTTAATTCTTGGTTTTTGAATATGGGTTTAGGGACTTAGAATGGTTATTCCGTGAATTGAATTTCTATGGTTTTGAATCGATTGTTTATGCCTTTTTCTCATGATTTTGAACTAAATAAATGCTTAGGTGTGGGAACTGGAATGGGGAACATAGGTTTCCCTAAATTTGATGGTTTAATGGTTTGGAATTGGATTTAACTTCAATCCAACTTGTGAAATTGGTTTGAAACATGTACATATACATAAATTACTTCATTATTGAAACATTCCATTGCATAAAAGATTAATGGAAGATAAATTGGTTTTTGGAAAAGCCTTGGTTGCCATGGCTTTGTTTTTAATTGAAAACATTGGAGTTAATTTGGCTAATTGGTTTTGTAATAGCATAATGGAATTGGTTATTTGGTATGACGATACCAAAGGTAAAAATGCCTAATTGAAAGACTCATTGGTTAATTGATGGGAATGTTTGTAAATTGCTTTAACTGGGCTTAAAGGGGATTGCTTAGCTCGTCGTGGAAGGTGAAGGTCCCGGGGGTATTGATACTGGAAACCATATTTGTCAACGTAAGTATCCTTATGACCATGTGCATGGTTCACACTATATATTTATATTTTGGAATGATTGGAGCCTCAGTGTCACATATAAGTCACGACCAAAATATTTTAAAACTATATGAAACCCCATTTATTGATGTGAATTTTGGGGTTAGTCCTAATAATCTTTTTGAACCATTCTCAGTTTCCACCCTTATTGGAGATTCATATATTGCTAAAAGAATTTATAGAAATTACCCTATTATGGTTCTTCAAAGGGTCACCTTTAATAGTTTTTATAGCGTTAGAGATGATAGATTTTGAGGTCATTCTTGGTTTGTATTAGCTCTATTCATCCTAAGCGTCAATTGAGTGTCGATCCTGAGTAATGAAATTTAATTTTTCCTTACGATTTAGTCCTCGTAGGAAAAGTTGTCCAATGACACCTAGAGTTCATTTTCTCTCATTTCTAAAATCTAGAAAGTTAATCTCAACAGGTATATCTACCATCTAGTTCTAGTTAAGGATTATAAGTTTGAGACTCAAGACATCCAGTCAGCTTATATAGTTAAAGAGTTTACTAAATTCTTTCTTAAGTATTTCCCTAGACTTCCTCGCGATAAGAAGATCTAACTATAGATTGACCTTCTAACAGGTACCCAACCCATCTCCATCTCTTCTCACAGAATGGCTCTATCAGAGCTGAAGTAGCAGCTTAAGGACCTAATAGACAAAGGTTTCATGAGGCCCAATTCTTTTGGGGTGCTCCAGTATTATTCATGTAGAATAAGGATGATACTCTCAAAATATGTATAGATTATAGGTAGTTGAACAAGGTCACTATCAATAATAAGTATCTTATACTTAGAATTAATGACCTGTTCTATATACTTTGGGGTGCTCATTTCTTTTCCAAAAATAACCTCAGGGTAGGATATCATCAACTGAAAGTCAAGTATTGTGACATCCCGAAGACTACTTTTAGAATTTGGTATAGTCGTTACGAGTTTGTGGTTTTGTCATTTGGACTAGCAAATGCTTGAACAACTTTTATGGATTTAATGAATAGGGATTTTAAGTACCATTTGGACATATTTGTCATTGTCTTTATTTATGACTTACTTGTCAATTATCGAAGGTAGAAGGAACACATGAACCATTTGAGAATAGTATTATTCACACTCAAGTATCACCAGTTGTTAGCAAAATCTAGTACATGTGAGTTCTGGCTGAAGTTTGTTTCCTTTTGGGTCATGAAATTTCTAGTGAAGGTGTTAATGTAGACCCTCAGAAAAAATGTAATGAAATATTGACGTAGGCTCATTACTCTATCTGACATTAGTAGAATTTTGGTGTTAGCCGATTATTATAAGAGATTTGTTAAGGGTTTCTTTTCAATAGTTACACCATTGACTAAATTGACACAAAACAAAAAAAATCAACAGCCAGAAATATGTGAGAAAATTTTTCTAGAGTTGAAGGAAAGGTTGACTTCAGCATCAGTGTTAGCTTCTCCAAAAAGGTTAGATGGATTTATGAAAAGATGTGATATCTCCAGAGTTGGATCTGGATGTGTTTTTATGCAAAGTAGAAGGATAGTTTATGTCTCTAGGCTACTCAAATATCATGAGAAAAATTATCCAACTCATGACTAGGGATGTGCTATGAATTTATAACACTTACGATGGTTAAACTTGGAGAATATGCATGTACTTAATGGTATTTTGTTGGATTTGATGTGTTTTTGGAGTGATTTTGTAGGAAACTAGATTTTGGATGCTAAATGGAAGAAAAGGATGGTTTTGGATGCTAAATGAAAGAAAAATATGGTTCTAGATGCTAAACGGAACAAAAAGATGTAAAGTAGAAGTTTTGGGCGAATATAGCACATACGATCCATGTGTGACCTGGGTATGTGTAGAGATCAAAGTCCAAAGGCTCAGGAGCAAAATAAAAAGAAGACTCTTCACTATCCTATGTCCACATACGGTCTGTATGTAGCACATACTAACCATATGTAGAAATAATATAGTGGCCACCAACTCAATTTTTTTTGGATCGTTCCAATAGTATTTCCTAGGGTTTCCATTTAAACCTACATACAGTCCTATGGTATTGTTAGTCATTATTTTGTACGTTAATCAAGTTTTTATTATTTTATTTGGGATTTGATGTCTAGGTTTTTTTTATAATCAATAAATACCTTTTAGACTTTATTTAGTACGGAGATAGGCTCTTCGAGGCTAGAGAGCAGAGAGAGTCCCTTTGGGGCTAAGTCTACATCATTCACAAACAACTTTTGATTCCAAGGTTTACCTGTGATCTTGGGACCTTATTGTTCTTGGTTTGTTCTTCAATATTGAGATCTTGGGTTTTCTCCTTTAATTCTTGTCGGATTGATTATGTACTTTTGTCAATGATTCCATGAATTGTCCTATAACCATGAGCAGCTAATTCTCTTAGCTAGGGTTGTGTGAACCCTAGCGAGTTAACAAAGTAGAGGAAGTGCCACATCGTTCTAGCTAAAGGTTCTTGCTTGTATTCGGTTTTCTTCACTTTGATTGCTTTCTTAATGGGTGCACACATTAAGATCCCACCTAGAATATCACTACTTACTCAAAAATAAGAGTAGTGACTAGAAAAAGAAGATCAAAATAGTAATTTGATGATTAACTGTCTATCTCAATAAATCAACATTATTGATGTAAGATGGTTATATATTATCTAATAACATGAGACTCAAAAGGTAATAGTTAACTGGGATCTAGGATGAGGGTTAGAAAGTCAACACCCTGAGTATCAACAGGTAAAGAGTTAGATCCATCAACGAGTCCACAAGACAATTGATGGTACATAACTTATCAAATTCTGCAAGAAAGGAATCAAAATAGTTTGGCAGTTCATGATAAATATGCGGAGTTATAAGCCAGGGGGAATGCAAGCCTAGTGTTCGTCTTAGATTGTTTACAACCAAAATAAGACAATTCTTCTTACATTTTGCTAGTTAATACAAATCCCTATTTACTATTCTATACTACATGGTGATTTCAATAGGTTAGGGTCGATCTCACAGGGAATAGTCCTGATATATCTTTCAAACTAATTGAAAAAACTAGGAAATACCAAAAGAGTATATAGGGGGATTTGTAGCAACTAGCAAGAAGTAACAAGAATTGGCTACTTTTGGTTGTAAACAATCTAAGACGAATACTAGGCTTGTGTTCCCCTTTGTTTCTAACTCCACAGATTTATCGTGAACTACTGAACTATTATGATAACTTGCTTGCAAAATCTTTTAAGTTATGCACCATTAACTGTATTGTGGAATCATTGATGGATTTAACTACGTACCTTTTGAGTCTTAGGGTGTCACCTTCCTAACCTTTATCCTAAATCCCAATTAACTATTACCTTTTGAGTCTCAAGTTAGTAGATAATAGATAACCATCTTACATCGATAATACTGATTATCCTAGATTGATTGTTAATCTTCAAATTGTTATCTTCTTTTATAATTTGGCACTGACGATGGGTGGAGTTGTATGCATAAAGTCAAGACCAATTGGTAATACCCCAA
The DNA here is from genome assembly GCA_030864215.1 of Capsicum pubescens. Lineage (NCBI taxonomy): Eukaryota > Viridiplantae > Streptophyta > Magnoliopsida > Solanales > Solanaceae > Capsicum > Capsicum pubescens. Next base: position 197,945,844 of record CM061541.1, read on the forward strand.
TGTAGGATAAAGTCATTGGTTACGAGGTAACTATTTGTCACTTACTCGGTTTAGTTATATGCATACACGTAGTTTCCAGAAACTCCGGGTTATGTAGGCTTGAGGTGCCCAAACGACATGGCCCGATTTCAGCTCGTGTTAGTTTCACATCATATTTTTTAAGCAAGGCTTTGAATAGATATGTCATAGCCTAATTTACGTGTCATGATAGCACTTGATGTATCCCACTTATAGGTAAGCCAAACCATACAATGGATCTAGGTGGAATGGGCTAACTTGGTGGAAAAATGGCCTAAAATACAAAAAATTAACAATTAATGATTCAAATAGAAATAATGCAATCATAAAGGTCTAATAGGTAGATAGAAAGCAACAAATATCCCAAGACTCAGTAATATCGATATAAGAGCTACTACAAAAGAACTATTAGTACTGAATAGTCAAATACAATCCGCCCCAAAGATGAAAGACTAGACATACATAAATATAAGTAAAAAGGATAACTCTAACTCCACGAGCTCACCCAATCTCCAGAATCAACTCTGCATGAATATTGAATTAGTGACAACAACTAATACTCGGATTTGCACCAAAAGGGGTAGAGAATAGATGAGTACCAAAACCTCGAGTACTTAGTAGGCATCATTTTCCGACTGAGTTAAATTATTATAAAAATATAATAAGATACAAGATAATGTAAGATAAGTGAAGATAAAAAGGGAAAAATTGGAAATAATCTTCGACACCTCTGCACATAGATAAATAATTACATATGAGATAATAACATAGAGATCATACCATTATAACTACAAGAATGACCTCCATAAGCCAATGAGTGAAGAAAAGTAAATAACCCAACGAAGGCCCGCATTAGTCAGAAGGGTACAATCAAGAAAACTAACAATTGAATAATCGTAATTTACCAACTCTCATGCCGTAACCGAGAATCAATCCATCCTGTATTACATCATAAACAGTCCTCAATGTCAAACTCAAACCAGAACTCAATAACATCATCATTATTATCATTATTTTTTTCCAGACTTGAACTGGAACTCATAACTATAAACCGTATCAATGTAACAGATAAGTGAACCATTTCAATAATCTAAACTCAATAGATTATACCAATAAATCATAGCTATAAACCATCCCTTTACTCATATTTATACAACAGGTCGAGAATTATATTTGTAAGTCTCATCCATAATTACGTCTATAAGCAATATTATTTGCCATATCCAAAATCCATATCAGTATTCATATTCATAAGCAATACTATTAATCTTATCTAGAAATTCATACCAATAGACATTTCTATAGGCCACCCATCATATCTATAAGTCGTTAATTGTATCTATAAGGCACATCATATCTATGAGACATATCATGTCCATAAGACATATTATATATTTACATAAGGCTTATAATATATATAAGCCATTAAGCTTTAATCATGCTGATATCTATAGCATTCAACATATTAGTAGGCCATATTATTAATCATATTCAAAAACCATAACAATAATCGCATGTATATATAATCCATATCATAAGTCATATCTATAAATCATATCATTAATCATGTATAAAAAATATCACTAGCAATACCCGAAATTAACATTAACCTTTCAACACCAAATTAACATACTCAATAAATATATTCAATCTCCTCAAGTGTTAAAACAATCATCAACAAGAGAATATCATGCGCTACTAAGTCTACAAAGCTAACACAAGTTTTGGCCAAAGATGGGTTGGAGGGACCTATTTCAAATCCCAAAAATCCACATAGGAAACTTCTACCCAGACTAGGCTAAGGTATCTAAAATCATCACTAAATGTCAAGTAATCCTTAATTATCCCTAAGTTAGTAATCCTTCCCAAAACATGAATTACTAAGGAAATCCTACCTAGCACATTAACAACTAAGGCAATTCCCTTAACTTAAGAAATTAAGGCCATCCTACTCTAACATGAATAAGTAGGGAAATTTCACCTACCTTGAGTAATTAAGGCATTTCCATTCAAAATATATACTGCGAAGCTCAATTCATCTAAGCCATCGATAACTATGCTAACTACTGTAAGTCTACGATTTCAAGATAGCCTAACAACCCATTAAATCAAATCCTCTTATTTACTTCCAGTACCTAAATCCTACCCCATATTTACCATAATATTATAATTATACTACTAGATAGCTTAATCTATAAAGAAGATAAACCTAGCCTACCTAGGTGCCGATGAAATCTTAAAGAATCTGCTAAATTATTGATTACCCCTCTCAAGAAGCTTCCTCAAGGTGCCACGATATCAAAATCACAATCTACTCATCAAAATGAGAACAATGATACCCATAATGCACTATTGTTCTTTGGGTCCAAAATTACATAAAAATTTCATATAGGGCCAATTTACGAAAATCATATTTCCAAAATCAACTCAACATCCCTCTATTCCTAAGGAATATTTACTCTAAAAAATGGGTGAATTTCGAGCTATAATGGTGCTAAAATCAAGTCACCAAGCTTTTGGGGATTTTTGATAAAATGGGGAAATTAATCATAAAAATAATGGAATCATACCACCAGTTTGAAGGAAAATTATGTAAATAATCCTGATCCAAGCTCCAAATTCACCCACAAATGTTATCCCCAAATATTCCCACTTTTTAGGGTTTAAGATTCTAGATAACGGGTGAGAAATGGTGCAAAACAAGTTAAATAGGGTTTTTATACCCTTTTCTGGTACACGAGTATCACTTAAGAGAACCTGGTCTTGGCATAGATATCACTTACATGATTATCCTAAAGCTTACATGATATCTGGCTACCTGAGTAGATGTCGCTTATGCAAAGATAGTATCACTTACACAATACCTGCTCTGCTTCCAAGAGAATCATTTATGCGACAAAAGTTTTGCATATGCAATACTCAATACTGGGTGGCAGAACCCATAGGAGATCAAAGGCATCAGGATCATGATGCACCAACACCCTCCGCCATTCCCTCAGGATTCATTCAAAATTCCGTAAATGTAAACAGAATATGCTACCTTATTAAATTGGATATTCCAAACCCAATGGTGCAGTCAAAATTTCTATACAATCTCATTTCAATAAAAAGTTGGTCCCATACTCACTTTTCATTTCTATTAACTTTCGACCAATAGCTCAAAATGAGATTAGGTGCCTCGGGACCCGAGCCAGGGGTCCACCCAACCTAAAATCAATATTTTAGAGATTTTAGAATGGTCAGATTTAGCATTTGAGATTGTTTGATTGAAGTTTTTGCCTTGCAACTAATTTGAACCAGCGAAGACTTCAAAACATGGAATTGGTTCTAAGAACTAAATGAACTGCCCAATAACTAAATTGTAAGTCCCAGCAAGCTAAGTCATAAATGAGAAAAAAAATAAGAAGTGTCTTAGTTCCCGATAGGAAGGCTTTACATGGAAAAAATGAGAAAAATTATAGAAAATAACATGAAGGGTCATTACAATATCCACTACTAAAAGAACTTTCATATGCAAAAGTAAAGGATTAGGATGTACATGAAGCCTCGAATAGGTGAGGATATTATGTTAAAATCTCATATTAATCTCCTAATTAGCCTCTTCTATGGGGTGGTTCCTCCACTAAACCTTATCTATAGTAATATCCCTAGTGTGCAATTGCCTGACATCACAAGCAAAAAATAGCACATGCTTATCATGAAGGTCAACAGCTTACCCAATCGGATTGAGTCCCATCTAAGCATATGAGATGGATCAAGAATGTATTATTGTAACATACAAACATGGAAAAGCAAATGAAAAATAACAAAATTTGAGGGTAAGTCTAACTTATAAGACACCTCACCAGTGGTGCAAAAAATCTCAAAGGGTCCAATATATTTATAACACCCTGGGTTTTGACCCTTAAAAAATTTCCTCAGGACCCAATATGACTCATAGGAATGAGCCGTATAATGGGGTAAAAATAATATGGTCCTATTATATGCTTACCAGTGTTGGTTGGTATGATGAATTTTGGTTACTAGAATGGATACGACTTAGGGGTACGAGTCCTATTGGTGGGTACAGATCATTTAATTCTTTAAGTTAATCATAGAATTGGTTACTTAGGTTGGATATAAGTAAGAGTGGCTCACTGTGAGCTATAAACCAGGTTATGAGTCATACCATAGACCCGTACGATGAATAATGTCTAAATTTTCCTTGGGTTAATTCTACCAGGGGTACAGATGAAGGGTTCAGATTGTATGCTTCGGATACAACTTGGTTGGATAATTCATATGGTTGAAAATGTTGGATCCAAAGGTTGTGTCTAGGATATAAAAGGGGGGTAACAATTGTATTACGGGGTACAACTCGTGAGGGTCAGTCGTACCCCTGTGGTGGGATTTTGTGCAACTTAAATGGGGGTATTTTTGATATTTCCCCACTTATACTAATGAGGTCTCATGATTTCTAGCCTTCTTAGGAGGTTATTTACCCTATTATTCTATTCATTAACACTCAGAAACTCTTCTAAAACACTCTATAATTCTCTTAAAAACTTTTGAGCAAAGGAAGCTAGAGTTTCAACTAGAGGATTAATTTGGGGTTTGTCTTAGTGTTCATTTTCCACCAACATCTTGGTTTAAGGCATGCTCTCTTTTCTCATTGTTAATTCTATCTATAAGCATAGTTTTTATGAATGTTTTCATAACTTCATTATTTGTATGATGTGGTTTTCAAATATGAATTGGGGTTTTTGAAATTAAATGGTTAGTTATGGTTTTCCATGATTTTAATTATGCTTTATGTGCATTAATAGTGGTTTTGGATAATTGGATTGCATGGGAATGGTTTAATGATAAATGGAATTGGTTTTGGTTATATTATGCCCCCAATTTGTTTGACAAAATACCTATAAGCATGTTTTCATTGCATCGATTATATTTAATGGAACTCTTTCTTATTTTAAAAAAATTGGTAAAGGAATTATGCATGGTTTAAATGGCTTGGTCAGGTGAATGGATAAATAGTTATGCTTGTGGGGTACATGGTATACCCAAGTTGTTTAATATGGTAAATGGAAGGGCACTTAAAAATCCACTTTAACCTATATATGGTTGGTTATGGATAGTACTTGTAAGTATTGTCGGCATGACGATACCACCAGTAAATAGCCTTGGTTAATAAATGGTAAATTGATTGGTTGATTACTTGGTAATAGTTTTAATTGGTTCATAATGGCGGGATGTGTAACAAATTCATGGAAGGTAGAGGTCCCATGAGGACCAAAACTAGAATCATATTTGCCGATGTGAGGTTTGATCTTGGTGACCATGTGTATGATGTCACACTATATTTTGTGGGATGTACTAGTCATCCCAGGTTTTTATTCCCTGGTCATGCGGCTTCACGCACTGGGGCCCTTTCAACTGAGGGAGCTGAACCCATATAACCCGTGTGTGGTTTAGGAAGACAAAGCTACATAGCCCAGATAAAGGTTTCAAATGCATACTAAACCTGGTCTCCATTCCCAGCATGGTTATTTATATATGTGTATGGTTGTGTGCATATGGATGGTTTTACTTGGATTAATAAATGTCATTATTTTATCCTTATCCTGATTTAATGCTAGATTTCACCCGCTAACCTGTCTACTGACGATTGTATACCCACGCTATATAGGAACTGACCGTTCTACTCCCTCTATATAGTTATTGACTCGGGGATTAACATTTGTATTGAAGTGGTGAGCTTCCATCTTTTGGGAAGTCTTTATTTCATGTTATGGATATTTTTAGACATTTTGATTTTATTTTGGATAATGGTTTTGGCCATGGTTGGGGACATGTCCCAACCAGATTTTATTACTCTTTTGGTTAGAGGATTTGTAGTACTGCTATGGGTTGGAGTAGGAGTGATCGGTAGTGGTGTCGGCCTTCTCATTGGAATAAGCTGGTGGGCTGACATAATTGGACATAATTTCTTATTGTTCCATTGTATTGCATTTTGGGATTAATTATATTAAGTTTTGGAACTCTTTTTTTGTCCTAGTTTATGGCCCTCCGATCGGTGTTAGTTGGGATAGTTTGGTGTGATGGGATTACTTGAAAGGGTTGGTATAGAAATGGACCTATCCTAAAGTCAGTCTGTATCCAGTTATGCTATCTTGTTATATGTTCGGTACTCAGTCGACTCAAGGTATGCTATTGGTGGTTGGGTTGGGTAGTAGGGGGTGGTCCTCGATCCTGGTTGGACTTGGGATGTCCATTACGTCAAGTACCCAAGTTGGGTTGTGTCAAGTTGGTATCAGGGACTAGGTTCATGGTCAATTTAGGAGTCCACAATGTCATGTTAAGTTTCTTTTAGGGGTATGTAGTGAACCGCACTCGTAAGAGAGAGAGGCTACAAGGAAGTTAAGAATGTCTTACTTTCTTGGTATTCTATTTTCAAGCTTGGAGTATCAGTCTTGGAATCCTCTCTAATACTTGTTTGTTCGTCTTGCAAATCATGCCTCGTAGATCTAGAACATAATAAAAAAAAATTGTCCCATATGGGGGTAATGCTGAAGGGGTGCATTCTACTTTTGGGATTCATCTTTGATCTCACGATCCTATCCTTAATATTTTTGGAGTTCCATCAGTTGCTACAAGTCCTTCTTAAGGCGAGGTGACTAATACGGAATTCTTTCAGTCTATTCATATTATTGCTCAGACGGTCTCTGCTCAGGCTGAGCGGGGTATGACTAGTGCTTTGTCTGTTGAGGATACAAGGGTTGGCCAATTTATGAATATGGGTCCTTCTATTTTTTCTAGAGTGAAGGTGGAGAAGGATCCATAGGGATTCTTGGATGAAATGGGAAAGATATTTTAGGTGATGCAGGCTACCAATGTGGATGGGGTAAACTTTGTAGCTTATTAGCTTAAAGAGGTTGCATATCAGTGGTATGAATAGTGGGACAGGTATAGGGGTGGTGTGGAAGAATCATTCTTGTGGGATACTTTTTCTAAGGACTTCTTATATCAATTCTTTCCTTAAGAGTTGAGGGAAGCAAAGATGGGGGAGTTTGTGAACCTCAAGCTGGAGAGGATATATGTCAAGTAATATTCCTTGAAGTTTCACCAATTGTTAAGGTATGCTTCTAATTTAGTGGCTAACATGCAGGCAAGTATGAGGAAGTTTGCTTTTAGGTTGAATCGGGATTTTTTTTTGGAGAGCAAGACTACCTTTTTGATTAAAGATATAGACATATCTAGGTTAATTGTTCATATACAACAGGTAGAGGATGAGAGGAGGAAACAGGGGGAGTTTAGAGGGTGGCAGGGTAAAAGGAGTAGGTTTTCTAACTAGGGAGGTGCTTAGTCTCAGGGTGGTCGGGATGGTGGCAAATGAAAAAAAGAAGAAGGAGTAGGTTTGCTTCTGCTAGTGCTCTTTACCAGTCGAGCGACACACGTCATTAAGGTGGTGACAATTTCCTAGCATAGGGTGCCCAATCTCAGGCAAGTGGAGGTTAGTCAGTTTCTTTATGCTCTCCTTATCTGTTCTGTGGTCATCTTCATCGGGGTTATTGTGATGAAGAAAAGGACAAAAACTTTAAGTATGGCCAGGTAGGCCATCATCTCAGGGATTTTTTCAGTTTATAAGGTTTCTACGGGGGCAAATAAGATTCCTGTGGATTCATCTTCTGCTCCTACACCTAGTAGTATTGCATCTACTTCTATTACTGCTCCTGGTTCTAGTGTTAGTCGAAATAAGTTGTATGCTTTGGCATCCCAACAGGAATCTGAGGCATCACCTAATGTAATTACTAGTATGTTACAGCTTTTCCCATATGACGTATATTATTTTCTTAATCTGGGGTCCACTCTCTCCTATATGACTCCTTATGTGGCTGTATCTTTTGGTTTTGATCCAGAAGTTATTTTGTATCCTTTTTCTATTTCTAGACCAGCAGGTGACTCGGTTATTGCTAAGAGAGCCTATGGAAATGGGGCATCTGTTGGTGGCAAGCAGACCTTGGTGGATCTATTTGAGTTAGGTATGGTGGATTTCAATATCATTCTGGGTATGGATTGGTTGCACTCTTGTTACCCGTCCTTGGATTGTTGGAACCATAGGGTAATCTTTAGGTTCCTTGGTGAGATAGTTATAGAGTGGGAGTGTGGTTCTTTAGCTACTAGGGTGAGATTTATTTCTTATCCTAGAACTCACAGGTTAATCTACAAAGGTTGTCTTTATCACATGGTTCGGATTAAACACTCTAACTCGGAAGGTGTATCACCCCAAAATCTGATCCCGAGACATCACACAATACTCAAGGCTACGAGTAGCCCCAAGCTAACCTTTTGAGCCTGCTACTAGGTCGAGGTCGGAACCTTACTTTAAGATAAACTAGTCATGAAATAATGTTGTATCATACCAAAAATGAACTGAATAAATTAAAGACACTGTCTGAATAGAAAATACTGAAAGTCTATAAATATAATCATAGTCTGACAAGCCTCTACTACTAAAGAACTAGAGAGCCATTGGGACAGACCCCCAACTGACTCGGGCTAAACTGAAAATGATAACTCAATTACTACAAAAGGTGAAAATCTGAAGAAGTTGGCCCTCAAATCATGGGGACTCACCAATTGTGGAAGTGTAGATAGAGAGGCTCGAACTACTCACACTGTTGATACTGAGCACCTGAACCTACATTATAAAACAATGTAGCACATAGACATATATGTGGATCAGCACTTTGAGAATGTACTTAGCATATGGGGGTGTAATGCATAAGTAAGACATCATCATAATTAGAAAGTGAATGCATGCTGGATGTATATGACTCACATAAGCTTGATGATCTAAAATATCGAAATATAAAATCATGTATAACAAATCATACTTGTAAATCTAGTGAATCATAACACTTAGTCTTATAAAAGCTTTTCTATCATTCTTTTCTTTTGAAATTTAGAAGTTTTGGGAGCTTTGGAAATCATGGAAATTTGGGACTTAGGGAGTTTCTTCTAACTGACATAAACCATGTGAGCTGACATGGACTCCAACTTTCCCACATTGGGGAGAGTTGTTCTACCCTTGCCATAAAAATAAAACCTTAACTTAAGTGATCACTATCTTAGCCCACTATGGGCGTTTAAAACCCATAGTGGCTCGTAGTTCTGGGGCATGAGACCTTGGAATCATACCCAACTCGGTGCTAAATACTACTCACATACTTATTGCTCAGCACTATTAGGAAATTCACCTTAAAATAGCACAAGTGTTCATAATTAAAACCAATTATGCTTCTCTTTGTTTTAAATCATAAACCGTATGAATAATGTGTATTACTATCTTAGCTTAGTATCAAAATATCAATCTTTTCTTTTGAAAGAACTAATCAAAACTTGTCAATAGGGCTTGAGATAATAATCTCCTTATAAAAGCATCAACAATACTTAGAACTCAAAGTATAAAGCTTTAACGCATCAATAATTACATCAATAATCAGATTTAAATTTCATGCCCAACAATCATCTTAAAAGCTTTCAACAATCTCAGTCAAGATAATGGTATATAACTCATAATACAAATCTTATAATTTCAAACATGAACATATGTAAATTTCTTGCAATTGGAGCCTTAAATATCGTAATAATTTCATAAACTAAAATAATGAGGATTTAGGTATCAACCCTAACTTAAATTTCACGGGAAATCATAGAATACTCAGTAAAATTAAAACCATAATTATGTTTTGGGAACAAGGATGAAAATTTTATCCTTGTTCAAAATCCCACATACCTTGGATGATGAACTAGATGAACAACCTTTCTTTTGAGACTCTATTTGTCCTCTAAAATGATGGTTCTTGGAACGCTTGTGTTGGGAATCTTGAATCTTGAATTAATTGGGAAAAAAAGGATGGTGGAATCTTGAGATTCTTGAGGTTGATTGTTGAAGCTTAGAGTTTTTGGTTGAGAGAAATCTTGAGAAAAATCTCATAAGATGCTTGTAATAGCCTTAAATCTTGTGTTTGGACAAAATTAGGGGCTGGGAAAAGTCTAAAATACTCTTTTTAACTTCTAAGCAAAACTAAAAAAATGAGCTGGGATCCCGATTTAATGGGCCACCGCAATGTACCACTATCGCGGTGGCTCACTGAAAACTAACAAATGGGAAATTGGGGTCCTCCACGACGCGGAGCTATCACCTTGTCCCACTGGATTTTGACAATTGGGACCTGGAACTTCAACGCGACATGCCACCATCGCGGTGCCCTTTAGAAATCCCATTTTAGCCTTCGACGCAATGCATCACTATTACGTTGGGTTACTGGAATTCGACAATTAGGAAAATAGACCTCTCCGCATTGCACCAATATCGCGGAGGTCCACTGGAAAATGACAAATGGAAATTTGGACCTCACCGTAATGCACCAACATCGCGGTGGTCCACTGGAAAGTGAGTATTATGAAATTTTCCTTCACTGCGATGCGGTGACTGCCCAATTGGCACACTGTCAACTTAAAAATGCTCTAACTTCTTCACCGAGTGTCATATTTGAGCAAATTTGGTATTGATGAAAAGCTTATTTAAATATTAATATGAAACAAATATTAATTATTTTGGAATACATCCCTTAACATTCTAGGAATGAATTTAAGCTAGAAAAATGTTGGGGTATAATAGAAGGTCCTTGTTTTCAGTTAGTTCTAGTTATTAATAACTTTCTACAGGTCTTTCTGGATGATCTCTTGGTGTTCCTCCAGATAGAGAAATATAGTTTGGTATTTACTTAGTTTTGAAACTCGTTTAGTATTTATTCCTCCACATAGAATGGCTCCGACTGAGTTAAGGAAACTCAAGGATAAACTTAAGGATCTTCTGGATAAGGGGTTTATTTGTCCTAGTGTATCTCTGTGGGGTGAATCGGTGTTGTTTTTGTACAAAAAGGATGGTTCCCTTCGGATATGCATTGACTATAGGCAGTTGAACAAAGTGACGATTAAGAACAAATATCCTCTTCCAAGGATAGATAATCCATTTGACCAGCTTTAAGATACCAAGTTCTTTTCTAAGATAGATCACCAGTTTGGGTACCATCAGCTAAATATGAGGGAGGTTGATATCCATAAGACGACTTTTATACTCGATTTGGGCACTTTGAGTTTTTGGCAATGTCATTTGGGTTGACTAATGCTCCGGTAGTATTTATGGATCTGATGAACAGGGTTTTTTGTCAGTATTTGCATCTCTTTATTATTGTGTTTATTAATTACATTCTGGTTTATTCAAAGAGTGAGGTGGTTCATGCTAATCACTTTCGCGTGGTGTTGCAGACCTTAAAGGAATAACGGTTATATGCTAAGCTTTCTAAATATGAGTTTTGGTTGAACTTTGTAACTTTCTTGGGTTATATTATTTTTAGTAAGGGGATCATGGTGGATTTGCAAAAGGTTGTTATGGTGAAGAGGTGGCCTAGAACCATGACTCCATCCAATATTCTGAGCTTCTTGGGTTTAGCCAGGTATTATAGGCGGTTTGTGGAAATCTTTTCATCGATAGCTACTCTTTTGACTAAGTTAACTCAGAAGAAGGTCAAGTTTTCTTGGTCGAATGCTTGTAAAGGGAGTTTCAAAAAGTTAAAGGATAAACTAACTTCGTCTCCAATTCTAACTTTGCTGGAAGGCAATGATAGGTTCGTGGTTTATTGGGATGCATCTCAGGTAGGGGTAGGTTATGTGTTAATGTAGCATGGGAAGGTGATTTCCTATGCTTCCAGGAAGTTAAAAGTGCATGAGAGGAATTATCCCACTCATGATTTGGAGCTGTTGGTGGTTATGTTTGCTATGAATATATGGCAGTATTATTTGTATGGTGTTCACGTGGATATCATTTTTGATCATAAGTGTCTACAGTATGTGTTCACTAAGAAGGAGCTTAATATCTAGCAGAGAAGATGGCTTGAGCTTCTCAAGGACTGTGGTATGAGTCTTCACTACCACCCAGGTAAAGCTAACGTGGTTTTTGATGCTCTTAGCAGGTTGTCCATGGGGAGTTTGGATTATGTGGATAAAGAAAAGTGGGAATTAGTGAAGGATATTCACCGCTTGGGTAATCTTGGAGTTCATCTCTTTGGCTCCAAGGATTGAGGTGTGATGGTGCAAGAAGTTATTCGATTGTATCTTAGTGCGGACATTAAGAAGAAGCAAATGTTAGATCCTATCTTGATAAAAATCAAGAGTGATGTTGGTGGGAAAAAGGTAGAGGTATTTGAGATCAGTGGTGATGGTACTTTACGGTGCCAAGAGAGGTTGTGTTCTTGATATCGATGTATTGCTGCAAAGGATTTTGTCTAAAGCACAAAAATCATGTTATGTTGTTTATCCTGGCTTAACTAAGATGTATCATAATCTAAAGGAGATCTATTGGTAGAATGACATGAAGAGAGATGTGGCTGATTTTATGGCCAAGTGTATAGTGTGTCAATCGGTTAAGGTTGACCATATGAGGCCATAAGGGTTGTATCAAGAAATTGATTTTTTCGAATGAAAATGGAAAGTGATCAATATGGATTTCGTTACTGGTCTTCCTCAGGCTTGAAATCAATTTGATTTGGTTTGGGTCATCATGGATAGGATGACTAAGTCTTTCTACTTTTTGCCAGTGTGAACTACCTTCTCGGCGGAGTATTGTATGAAGTTGTATCTTCAGGAGATTGTGAATCTGCATGGGGTGCTTGTTTTGATTATTTCTAATCATGGAACATAGTTTACATCTCACTTCTGGCAGCCATTTTAGAAAGGGTTAGGGACTAAGGTTAGTGCGAGTACTGTTTTCCATCCACAGATGGATGGATAAGTGGAGAGAACTATTTAGACATTGGAGGATATGTTTTAGGATTGTGTTATAGATTATGGTAGAAATTGGGTTGAGCATCTACCTTTGGTAGAGTTTTCTTACAACAATAGCTATAATTTTAGTATTGGTATGGCCTCTTTTGAGGCATTGTATGGTAGGAGGTGTAGATCTCCTATTGGGTGGTTCGAGCTTGGTGAGGTGGACAAGTTTGGTCCTGATTTGGTTTACCGAGATATGGAGAAGGTGAAGGTGATTCGAGATAGGCTTAAGGCTGCCCAAAGTCGCCAAAAGTCCTATGCAGATGTTAGGCATAGAGACTTAGAGTTTGAGTTTGGGGATAAGGTTTTCCTCAAGGTATCTCACATGAACGGAGTAATGTAGTTTGGCAAGAAGGGGAAGATCGGTTCCTGGTATGTTGGTCCTTATGAGGTTTTGTGAAGAGTTAGTAATATTTCATATGAGCTAAAGTTGCCTTATAAATTGAGCTTAGTTTATTTGGTTTTTCATGTTTCCATGTTGAGGAAGTGCAGTGGTGATCCTTCTTCGGTTATATCTTTGGAAGGATTGGGTATCACAGATTCTCTATCTTATGAGGAAATCCTGGTTGAGATCTTGGATAGGCAGGTTCATCAGTTGCGGACCAAAGATGTGGCCTTAGTTAAAGTTCTATGGTGGAACCACAAGGTGGAAGATGATACTTGGGAAGCGGAGGAGGACATGAAGTCCAAATATCCTCTTTTGTTTCTACTCATGGGATTTGTGCTAAAGCTATGTGTCTTCAACACATCTTTATTTTCAGAGTTTCTTAAAGAAAAGATTAATGTATTTGCTTCTTTGTTAAATATTAGGAATATACTTGATAAGGCAAATGACTCGTGCGTCTGGTTGCCCTTACCTTGTCTGTTATTAGAGGATGAATGTTCCTAGTGGGGGAACCATAACGCCTTGTTTTTGACACTTAGAAAATTTCCTAGAATTCTAGTTTCTGGACCCAATACGACTCATGGGAACAAACCATATGATGGGGTATGAATGGTTTGGTCCTGTCGTATGCTGACCAATGTTGGTTGGTGGGATGGATTTTGATTACTCGAATGGATACGACATAGGGGTACGAGTTGTATTTGTAAGTACGAATCATTTGGTTCCTTAACTTAATCTTAGAAATGGTTACTTAGGTTGGATATGAGTATGAGTGGCTCACTGTGAGCCATAAGCCAAGGTATGAGTCATACCATGGACTCGTATGGTTGACAACATCTAAATCTGCCTTGGATTTAATCTGCCAGGGGTACGGATGAAGGGTACAGATTGTATGCTTCAAATATGACTTGGTTGAATAAGTTGTATGCTGGATAGTATTGGATCCAAAGGTTGAGGCTAGGATACGAGTGAAGGGTACCAATCATATTGGAGGGTACGACTCGTGAGGGTCAGTCGTACCCTTATGATGGGATTTTGTTCAACTTAAGTGAGGGTATTCTGTATATTTCTCCACTTATCCTAATAAGGTCCCACGACTTCTAGCTTACTTGGGAGGCTATTTACCCTATTATTCTATTCATTAACACTTATAAACACCTATAAAACACTCTATAATTCTCTCAAAAACTTTTGGGAAAGGGAAGCTAGGGTTTCAACTAGAGGAATAATTTGGAGCTTGTTTTGGTGATCTCTTTCCATCATCATCTTGGTTTAAGGAATGTTCTCTTTCCTCATTGTTAATTCTATCTAGAAGCATGATTTTTATGAATGTTTTCATGATTTCATTGATTGTATGATTTTTGTTTTCAAATATGATTGGGGTTTTTTTATATTAAATGGTTGGTTATGGTTTTCCATGATTTTAATTATACTTTCTGCGCATTAATAGTGGTTTTGGATAATTGGATTGCATGGGAATGGTTTGATGGTAATTGGAATTGGTTTGGGTTATATTATGCCCCCAATGTATTTGACAAAATGCCTATAAGCATGTTTTTATTGCATCGATTACTTTTAATGGATCTCTTTCTTGTTTTAAAAGCTTGGTAAAGGGATTATACATGGTTTAAATGTCTTGGAAAGGTAAATGTCTAAATGGTTATGCTTATGGGGTACATGGAATCTCTCAAGTGGTTTAATATGGTAAATGGAAGGGCACTTGGAAGTCCCCTTAAACCTATATATGGTTGGCTATGGATAGTACTTGTAAGTATGGTTGTATGAAGATACCACCACTAAGTGGCCTTGTTTAGTAAATGGTAAATGGATTGGTTGGTTACATGGTAATAGTTTTAATTGGGCAATAATGGTGGGTTGTGTAGCATAGCCATAGAAGGTGGAGGTCTCGTGGGGACCAAAACTGGAAACTCATATTTGTCGATGTGAGGTTTGGTCTTGATGACCATGTGCATGATGTCACACTATATTTTGGTAGGATGTACTAGTCATCCCCGGTTTTTATTCCACGGTCGTACGGGGGAAGCTGAACCCATATAGCTCGTGGGTGGTTTAGGACAACAAAGGTACACATCCCAGGTAAACGTTTAAATGCATGCTAAACTAGTTCCCCTTTCCAAGAATGGTTATATATATATATATATATATATGTATGGTTGTGTGAATATGGATGGTTTCATTTGGCTTTATAAATGATATTATTTTATCCTTGTCCTGTGATCATGCTAGCATTCACCTGCTAACCCATTTACTGGCAGCTTTATACCCACGCTATGCAGGAACCGACCGTTCTACTCCTCCTACATAGTGATTAACTCAAGGATCAGCATTTGGATTGAAGTAGTGAGCTTTAATCCTTCCGGAAGGCTCCATTTAATATTATGTTTATTTCTAGACACTTTTTTTTTAATTTTGGATATTGGTTTTGGCCATGGTTGGGGGCATGTCCCAACCAGATTTTATTACTCTTTTGGTTAGAGGCTTTGTTGTATTGCTATGGGTTGGAATGGGCAGGATCAGTAGTGGTGTCGGCCTTGGCATTGGAATTAGATGGTGGGATGACATCATTAGACATAATTTCTCACTATTCCATCGTATTTCATTTTTGGATTAATTATATTATATTTTTGAACTCATTTGTTTTTGGCTTTTCTTATGGACCTCAGATCGGTGTTGGTTTGTCTTGATGATTTGGTTAGGATGGTATGGTGTGACGGGAAGACTTTATAGAGTTGATCTAGAAATGGGTGCTCTATAGGTGGATTTGATCTTTAATTGAGGTACCCAAGGCTTGAGGTTAAACCATTATATGGTCAAACCTAGAGTACAAGAAGATACCAACTCTGGTCCCCTCAACCTCAAGAGATCTCGTTGTGCAAGGGACTTTAACCACAAGCAATTTCTTTAGTCAAGGGACTTTAAACTCAAGCCCTTTCATTAGGCAATGGATTTTAACCTCAATTGGACTATAAATAATTGTGGATGAATTGGTCTCCATAAACTCCACCCATGATGTTATAGAGACCACAAATAGTTCCTACAACCACAATACTGCATCTCCCATCAACGAGAACGAAAAGAGCCTCAACTAGATAGATCTTATGATATATGAGTAATATTGAATGGGAGGAAAATATTCATAAAGTTATTCAAATAGAGGTTTGCATCCTCATGAGCTTGACCACGAAATAAGCCCTTAATTTGGAGTAAGTGGTGCATCACATTTGTGACATTAAATACTCCATTATGCTCCATGGTTGGGATGTAAAATAGACTTTCCCTTACGGCATTTCCTAGGTGATCTTCATCTTCACGGTGTCAATCAAAGGTAGTGATGTTGCTACCATGTTGACTCATTGTACCATCAAGACTTAGATTATCACCTTAACATTATAAAGACAACATATAAAGTAAAATTTACGCTACGCAAACAAAAGTAATTTATAATAATATTAAAATGAATGAATGCTATATTTCACTCCCTAATAATGAGGCCATTTTTGATAATGCTTAAATAATATTTTAAAAATGAATATATGAAGTCATTGAAATACTTTTACCCAACTTAGTAGGCAGGGTCGATTCCACAAGGAATTAGAGAAATTGATTCACTTTGCAGTGTCACAAATGACTATGAGTGGCAGATAATGCTTAAAATGTTGCAAAAAGGTAAAATGAGGGATTTTTTTTCAATTGATTTCGTGTTTAAAATATCAAATTTCACTTTTGGTTTTAGAAAATGAATGTTATAAGATGAAATCCAAATATTACAGTACTTAGGGTTATGCCATCTTGAGAATGACTATATGAATGGCTAAGTGAAAATGCACATAAATTCAATTGTTAGTTATGACTAGGCTCGGTCTTAGGTATTGGTGGTATTTTCTAAATCTACAACCAAATTCCACATGAGTTACTTTCAAATAGCCATGTGTCTACACTCCAACTAACCAATAACCTAAAAAATGGTGGTCTATCCCTAACATCACTTCTCAAATGAGTATAACTCAGGTTTTGTCAACTAAATTTCATCACTCTTGTCTTATCTTTCAAGCAAGACAAGTGATACAAAAATAGAATAAGATTGAAACATCAATATATAAATTAATACATAGAGGTTTAGCTTAAATCTAAATATGCAATCAAATACCTATTACCCATACAACAATCAATACACAATAATGCATAATCCCATGTTTAGGTAAGCTATTCATAGTACAAGAAAGAGTAGATATACCTAATTCTACTTCTATATTTTCCATAAAATAAAAATGCTTTACAAGACAAATCCAAATTCTAAGAAACAAAAATATTTAATATCCTAACTAGAGTTTGATTAAAAGCATAAAATTTAGAAAATTGACAAAAGATAGGGTTTCCAATGGTCAAAAAGGTTTAAATAGCTTTAACAAAAATGGTCCACAGAATTATAGAATTCCACCCCGTCTAATTCGGCTAAGAAATCTTCTATCACTGAGGGGATCAGTGATGCACTTACTTTCTCAAGGATCGTTGATTTGACATTGAATTTGATTTCTATTGGTTGGCATTGTCACTTATGGTGATGGATTTTGGTCTCACTGATTAGTTCGATGATGCATAGAATTGTATCCTTTATTCTCAATTTGTTCACTTTAGACCTGACTTAACTGTTATGTTTGGTGATGTACTACACCCTTTGGGGATGCACATGCACACCAATGATGTTACAATTGTCCCTTGTGATGCTTTTGTATGATTTTAGCTCCTACTTTCCATCTTTTGTTTTTTGCTTACTTTCTTTTATGATTTCAACTATTTCTTGGCCTTAACCATAAAATTTAACCAAAACAACAATAAAATACATTAAAATTAGCATTGAAGATATAATTTCTCACCATTTTTGGTTCAAATGAGTTTCAATTTGTAGACTCATCAATGGGATCCCCTATCACCTTGTTTAATTTTAGATGTTGAAGTCCTTTCTAGAAAACTCAATATTTTATCTTTCACAGTGATTTCTAGGTATTTAGAATGCCAAAGTGGAGTGAGAATATCAACCATCTTTCTTATGCAGAATATATAATTATCTTTTTTTCTACTACTAATATATCATCACTTCAACTTTTCATAAAGACTGTAGGGGGTGTGAGAAATAGCAAGGTTAGATGATTAAGAGTGGAGATTTTTTTTTATTTATATAGAGCCTGCATAGGCTGACATTCAAGTAGTTGAAAATTGCATTGTTTTCTCTAGTGACAATTCTTTTAACTTGTTTAGGGTGTCCAATTGTACCTTCTAGAAAAAGGAAAAGAGAATTATTTAAGAAAGAACAGAATAAACTGCAATTATGGAAAAGAAAGCTATTATCATTTAGCGGTAAGGTATTTCTGATCAATATTATGCTGTTGAGTATTCATATTTATGAACTATCAGTCATCTATCCTCCTAAATGTATTATTTATGATTTACATAAAATCATTGATAATTTTTATGGTATTTTAAAGAGTTTTGAAAAAATAAAAATTGGGTATCTTTGTATAAGACTTTTTTTCCCAATAATGAAGGGGGGAGGGGGCAAATCCAACTCATTATTTGACATTGCAAAGGCTTTATTTGCAAAATTATTTTGCATTTTGAGAATCCAAAAATTTGTAAACTATGGAATAAGTACTGCAAAAGGCATAAACCATAAGTGGTGGAATGGAGAGGGGGTTTCCAAAATTAGAAGATCATGTTTCGAGCTAGGAATAACATTGATCATGAAGTATTATGAGAACCAAAATATGGGAAGTCTAGTTTTTAGTTCGATAATTAGACTCAGTTGGATCCTCTATATTATTATATATCTTTGAATTTTAATACTACCTTTAATTTGAGGGTGTGAAATTTCTTCCTTCATAACGAAGGTGGAATAGTAGCTTACTAAACCAACTTTTTCTAGAGGAGGTGTTTAATCAAATTATTGAGAATGTTACAATAGTAGAGGATATAAAGGAATGGGATATGCCACGGTGGATGGCACATAGTTCAAGAAAGTTGTAGGTTAGTACCATATGTGAACTAACTACTGAGAATTCCATGAAATGAAAAAGAAGAGTTCAATTTCATTTGGGAAAAAGGAATTCCATTTAAACTCTCTTTCATTCCATGAAGATTATGGGAAAAACTCTTCCTATAGGATAATTTCAAATGACGATAAGTTTGGAACATGAAATAAGATGTTGATGTTGCGATACTTAAACCACAAAATCTTTTGAGCATTTATTAAATACATGTCCAATGACTATCAGAATATGGAATAGCATTCCGACAAATGCAATATTATAGGGCCCTTTTTTTATAGATGAAAGACACTATTTATAAATGGTGAAATGTTGATTATGTTTCCAGGTTGGTTCTTTGAATTGAATTTCATGGCATTCATGAGACACAGTGAACGTATTATGTGAAACTAATCTAAACATAATCTATGCTATCTTTTTGTTCATAAAGCTTGAGAAATGAAAAAACTTCTCTACTTTTCTCTGAAGATCTAGTGATTTTGTCAAATGGTGATGGATTTGGTTTTAAGATGAAGTGTTACTTTTATTTTGTTGTTGTTGTTTTGCTAATAGAATTTTCTAGATTGACTTTGTTTTCCTTTTTTAGTTTTCTCTTTTATCTTTTGATTTGTTTCATTTTGGACTTAAATCGGATTTGGTTCCTTCTACGCCATTCCAAATGGGCTTTTGTATATATGTTTTAAACTTCTAATTGAGAAATGGTTTTTATGCTCGGCTTAGCTAAAAATTTAAGATGGTGAATTTTGTGAAGAAGATGGAGGGATCTTGATAGGAGTACTATGTGAAAATGACTAGGAAGAATGCCTCAAGGGTAGGCAACTTTATAAGCCAATACTAAGAGGCCACATTTCCTAGTCTCACCCTACTTGTCCTATCTAATAAGGATTCCAAGTCTTGACAAAAGGTACTTGGAGGACTATTTAATACCTTCATGCATGGATAATTAGATAATTCTCATTCCTATACTTATAAGCTTTCATTATACCGATCATTATATGCTTATAGAGGGAATGGACACATGAAATGGAATTTTCCTCATGTCAGATAGTCAAGTTTCTTGAATCAGTAGTAGTAGTCTACAACTTTGGTTTCAGTTGATAGATGGGGCAGAAGAATGCTAGAGATCGTCCATAGGATGGGAGCAGTAGTTATCTAGTAGGTTGAGGTAGTAAATAGGAAACTGTTAATGTTGGTAGAAGTGGTGCACATTATGTAAAAAGGGTGCTCCGATTGGTAATAAGGCATATTTCTATGCCTTCTTTGTAAATTTAAGGCTAAGGCCTCAGGTATAGTTATTACAAGTACTATTATATTATTGTCTGTGATTTGATATCTTTGGTTTTCTTTGATTTAGTTTCTACATTTTCATACGTATCTATTTGATTTTCCTTATGATTAAGTATGGTATGTGATATGATTAATGCACCTATTCATGTCTAAACTCCAATTGGTGATTCTATTATATTTACTCAGGTTGATCATGTTTGTTTACTGATTTTATTGTTTTCAAATGTAGGTTGACTTAGTGACATTAGATATGTAAGATTTTGATGATATTTCTTATGAAATAGTTGTCTACTCATCATACCATTTAAGATTGTAACGCTAAGAATATGAACTTAGCTATGCCAGGCATGGATAAGATAGAGTTTAAGGATGTCCATAGACTTGCTCCCATGAAACTTATTTCCTTTATTGATGCCAAGAATATAGAGAGAAAGGGTGTTCATCCTTCATAGCTCATATTTTTTATATTAGTGATAATGACATCTCTTAGTTCCTGTGTTATGAGCATTTCAGTAAGTGTTCCCTACTGAAGTTCCTAGTATGCTTACACATAGGGATAGTTATTTAATTATTAATTTAAACTAGACAATTGTCCGATTTCTATCCTTCAATAGAGGATGACTTTAGTCAAGCTTAGAGAGATTAAGTATAAGATCTGCTTAATAAGGGTTTCATTCATCCTAATGCTTCACCATGGGGTTCTCCAGTATTGTTTGTCACAAGAAATATGGTAATATGTGAATGTGCATAGATTATTGGTAATTTAATAAGGTTACCATCCATAATAAGTACTTTTTACCTTGGATAAATAAGTTTTTTGATTAGTTGCATGGTGATTAAGTGTTTACAAGCTAGATATAAGGTTAGGTACCATTAATTTAAAATTAGGCCCGAAGATGTTCCTCATACAGTCTTACTGACTCGTTATAGGCACTATGTGTTTTTGGTGATGTCACTTGGATTTACTAAATCATCAAAAACCTTTATGAGTTTGATGAATGATGTCTGTAAATCATTTTTGGATTCATTTATTATTGAATTTATTGATTATATTTTAGTGTACTATTTAAGTGTGGAAGAGTATGTAGGGTATTTTTGTATTGCCTTAGATATATTGAAGAGATAAAGCTTAATGCAAAATTCTCCAAGTATGAATATGGATGTCGTCTATGTCCTTTTTAAGGCATGTTCTTTCTAAAAAGGGTGGTGGTATATCCTTAAAGGATAAAGGTAGTTAAGAATTGGTCGAGGCCCAATTTGACAACTTAAGCTTGTAGCTTTTTGGGTTTTGTGAGTTATTACCCTAGGTTTATTAAAAGTTTTTCTTTAATTCCTACTCACTTAATGAATTTGAATTAGGATGAGGATCCTTTTTCTTAGTCTGATAAGTGTTACTAGATATTTCAAAAACATAAGTCTCTGCTGGCAAAAAATCCTATTCCTTCTTGCCATTAAAGGTAAAGATATTTGTATTTTATGATGCTTCAAATTCTTGCTTTGGTTTTGTGTTGTAGTGGGATAAGAATATATTTCCCTATGCTTCAAGGAAATTTTAGGTTCATGGGAGGAATAATCAAACATATGTCTTGGTAGTGGCTATGATCTTTAAACTTCAGATATGGAGGTAATACTTATATGGTCTTAAGTGTGAGTTTTTCAACGATCATTGCAGTTTGTAGTAGGTGTTCACTCAGAAGGACTTGAAATTGAGGAAGTGGCGGTATATGGAGTTGTTTAAGGATTATTACAATCCATTATCATACGAGAAAGTTTAATGTGTTGGAAAATGCTTTGAGCCAAAAATCATTAATTGTGGGATGTTTGGCTTGTTTAAAATTAGCAAAGCACCAAATTTCTATATAGATTAAGACTCTAGAGAAGATGTTTTTGTAGGTTGGGTTGTAAAAATGGGAAAAATTTTGCTAGTATTATGAAAGGTCGACGTACATATATAAGTCAAGGCCAGGCAGTTTGAAGACATGACATTGAATAAGTTTAGAATAAGGTAGTATATGATGAGGTTTGAGAGGCCACTCTTTATTCTAGGGTTGTTTGGAGATTGAAGTGGTGTTTTTAATATGTCCCTTATGTTGATTTCACAACTCAATTTTATTGAGTCATGATGGAACATACCTACACACCGCTAGGTAAGCTAAATTGTAGCCCGAAATTATAAGCAATGGGTTAATTGATGGAAAATGGTCATAAATTTCAGAAATGTGCAAGTAAATGAATTACAAGAAATAAATCATAGAACAATAAGATAATGAAAGAGAAATAAAAGAGAAACAATATCATCCCACAACCTAGTAAGGTCGCTGCAAGAGACTTTAATCCAAAAGAATATGAGTACTATCAAAGTCAATATACAACAGTCATGAAAATAGAAAGACTATCGAAAAACAAAAGATGGAGAAACGGCCAACTCCGGCTCCAAGAGCTCAGACTGTCTTCAAACTCTAACTAGCATAATGACAACATCAACAGTGAATGCTAGTACTCGCATATGCACCAAAAAGGTACAAAAATGTAGTATGAGTACCAAAGCCATGAGTACTCAGTAGACATCATCGAACGACTAAGCTAAATCATAATATAAATATAATAAAATGCAAGATAAATAAGACCAATCAAGGGGAAAGGGAATGCATGGAATAATTCTTTAATTATTGAAAGTAAATGGTCAGAATTATAATAATAAGAAAACATATCTATCTCTACATATGTAATACTCCAGGTTTTAAACTTTCAATTTTTCTCAGTGATTGTGCTTATTGCTCAGGTTACGACTAAGTCCTTATGAGTCATGAAGACTCCTTATGGGTCATGTAGTTTCAATCATGGTCTAACTAGTGAGAGGGTCGGGTCCATTATTTCTATCTTGATTATGACTAAGACCCTACGGGTCGTAAGCTTTGTCTATGAGTCATAGGATGGGACTCATGACCAAACAAATGAGGTGACCCTGAGTCACTGCCTAAATAATGAATTATGGTGATGATTAGTGACAAGTGATCACGAGTCATTACCCAACCCATAGCGACTGAGAGATAATTTCCTCCATATTTTTCATTAAGGGTAAATTAGTATATTCCATTGCTTTACACTATTCCAATGACATACAACCTCCCCTTAGCCTTATTTCCACCCAACTAAGATAATCATAAACTACTCTTCTCTCTTAAATTCTTCAATCTAGAGTAAAGCTGGGTTTTAAGGGATTGGTCATTTATGGCTTAATTTGTGTTTTTTCTTCCATTTATCATAGTGTTTTCAGTCATGTATCTCTTTCTTAACTTGTTTTTTTCTTAAAGCACATCTTTAATCATAGTTTATACAAATTTAATTATGGGTTTTGAATGATGGGCTATGGTTTTAAATAATTGTTACATGGTTGGTTGTCCCATGGTTTTGGAATTATTATTCATACTTTATCTCATGATTTTTGAACTAATGTGTGCATAGGTTTTTGTGAATGGGAAAAGAGGTCACAACATTCCCCTAATTTTATGAAACTTGATTTTGGAATTGTCATTAACCTAAACCCACTTATAAACTAGGTTTTGGAATATGAAAATATGCATTTTGACCCACTTTCGAAACTATTGTATTGCATAAAAGGTTAATGGAATATAAATGGTTTTGAAAGGCCATGGTGTCTATGTATTGACATTCAATATGAATTTGGGGGTCACGGATTCCCCCGAGATAATTGATAAGTGGAATGACATAATGAAAATTGACTTGCAAGTTAAATGGGGATGACGATACCAAATGGTAATTTACCAAATGAATAACTCCTTTGTTAAATGGATGGGTTGTGTGCAAATATTTTGAATTAGGCTTAAAGGGGGTTGTGTGTCGTTGTGGAAGGTGGAGGTCCTGAGGTGACTGACACCTGAAACCATATTGAATATATGGGGGTTTGATGACTATGTGCATAGTTCACACTTATATTTGGGATTGGCTGGGGTCGAGACATTTCCTGGATCATCCTTGGATTTTCCTAGTTTGTGCAGCTAACGCATACTGGGACTCTTTCAGCTGGGGGATCTAAACCCATATAGTCTGTGGGTGCCGTTAGGATGGTTAGAGCTATAGATCATAGGTAAATGATTTTAAATATCATGGTAAACCTTCTCCCATGGTTTTGGAATTATTATTCATACTTTATCTTATAATTATTGAACTAATGTATGCATAGGTTTGGTGAATTGGAAAAGAGGTCACAACATTCCCCTAATTTTATGAAACTTGATTTTGGAATTGTCATTAACCTAAACCCACTTATAAACTTTGTTTTGGAAGATGAAAATATGCATTTTGACCCACTTTTGAAACTATTGTATTACATAAAAGGTTAATGGGATATAAATGGTTTTGAAAGGCCATGGTGTCTATGTATTGACTTTAAATATGAATTTGGGGGTCACGAATTCCCCCGAGATAATTGATAAGTGGAATGGCATTATGGAAATTGACTTGCAAGTTAAATGGAGATGACGATACCAAATGGTAATTTACCAAATGAATAACTCCTTTGTTAAATGGATGGGTTTTGTGCAAATATTTTGAATTAGGCTTAAAGGGGGTTGTGTGTAGCTCGTTATGGAAGGTTGAGGACCCGAGGTGACTGAAACCTGAGACCATATTTGAATATATGGGGGTTTGATGACTATGTGCATAGTTCACACTTATACTTATATTTGGGATTGGCTGGGGTTGAGGTATTTCCTGGATCATCCTTAGATTTTCCTGGTTCGTACGGCTAACACATACTGGGACCCTTTCATCTAGGGGATCTGAACCCATATAGTCTGTGGGTTCCCTTAGGATGGTTAGAGTTATAGATCACAGGTTAATGATTTTAAATCTCATGCTAAACCTTGTTCCCTATACCAGCATTATATATATATGAATATATTCATATATGTGAACATGTATATTGAATTTGGACATGATTCTGAAATGGAATTATTTTATCCTTATACAAAGTTACATGTTAGTTCTCACCCCGCTAATCATCCTAGGATACTACATTGTTTTATAATGTAGGGTCCCAGGTCATTTTTTTTACCCCTGTGTAGTGTTAGGTGGATTCTAGTTCATTGGTTGGTTTATGTTAAAGTACTGAGCCTCCATCTTTTGGAAGGCTAGACATTTCATTGCTTTTCTTATGAGTATTGAAACCCCATCAGTTTATTTTAATATTTTGGATTCTTTTTGTCCATGGTCGGGGGCACATCCCGACCTAGTATGATATTTCAATTGGTTTAGTGGATTTTGTGGACATATGTGTGGGTTGGATGGTGTTGTTGACTCGTAGAGCTTATTCTTGAGTTACATTAACTATTTAATCTTTATTCTTTGGTTGTTATCCGCTTTGTTATTATTTAGAATATGTTTGGATTGGACAAGCTATAGGGGTGGTCTCCAGTCCTCGGTGGACTTAGATACCCGTCACGATTGGGCCCACGGTCGGTTCATGAGAAGTTTGATATTTGAGAATAGGTTTAGGGTCATTGGGTGTCCCTAAAGTCGTGTTGAGTAGATTCCTTTTAAGGGTGTGTGGCGCACTATACCTATAAGGGAGAGGCTTCAAAGAATTTAGGAATGTTTCCCTTTCTTGGAATTTCTCTAACTTTTGGTTCACTCATATTTTAGATCATGCCTCCTCGAAGATTTGATGTTCATATTAACTCTATCAAAATTGCTTCCCCACTCAAGGGCAATGTGGAGAGGACTCACCTCATTTATGGAGTACAAACTTGATCTAGGGTTCCTACTCCTGATTGTGTCCCTCTACTTGGGGTTCTACCGGTCCCCCTGGTCCTTCTTCGGTTGGTGGCACTCATGCTCGGTCACCTCAAGGAGACAAATCTTATATGGAGTTCCATTATTTTATTCATCTATTGGCCCAATTGATGATATCTCAGTCTCTACACTCTGATCCTGTTGGTTCTGCAAGGATTTCATCTGAGATTACTAGGGTTGGTCAGTTTATGAGGTTAAATCCGCCAAACTTCACTGGCTCTAAGGGTGAGGAGGATCCTCAAAGATTTATTATAGAGATAAAGATTACTTTTTGGGTGATGCATTCTACTGATATGAAGGGTGTGGATTTTTCCACATATCAATTGAAGGATATGGCATATTAGTGGTATGAGGAGTGGTAGTAGTCAAGGGGTGATGATGCTGAGCAAGTTATGTGGGATGAGTTTTTTATTGCCTTCCTTGAACATTTCTTTCTGCAAGAGTTGAGGGAAACTAAGGTGAAATAGTTTGTAAATCTGAAGCCAGGTAGGATGAGTGTGAAGGAATATACTCTGAAGTCCCATCAGTTGTCTCATTATGCTATATAGTTGTTGTCTAGAATGAGGGCTAGGATGAGGAAGTTTTCTTAGGGTTTGTCTCATGACTTGATATTGGAGTGTAAGGACGCTATGTTGAACAATGATATAGATACCTCTAGACTTATGGTTTATACATAATAAGTGGGGGAGGAAAAGAAGAAATAGGTAGATATAGGAAAAAGGTAGAACAATAAGTTTAGGTATTCAGAGCAGGGTGCCCAACCTTAGGCTAGTGGAGATTAATCAACCCCACCCCATTCTCCTTATCTGTGTTCAGCACCATGTTAATTATAATGAGGGGAGGAACTTGTGGTTTAAATTTTGTCAGCCTTGTAATATTTGGAGGAAATTTCATTCAGCTAAGGTGTCTACAAAAGCTAATAAGGTCTCAATTGCTACTTCCTCATCTCCTGCACCAAAGGGTGCTACTTCTAGTATTGGCAATGGCCGGAATCATCCCTATGCTCTTGCCATCTATCAGGAATCTGAGGCATCTCTTGATGTTATTACTAGTACGTTAAAGATCTTTTCTCATGATGAGCATTATATGATTGATCCAGGTCTACCTTTTCTTATGTGACCGCTTATATGGTTCTGCATTTTAATTTTGGTCCTGAAACTATTTTTGAGCCTTTCTCTATGTCTACCTCGGTGGGTAATTATATTATGTCTAGAAAGGTTTATTGAGGTTGTGTGGTGTACAGCTTTCATAAGGAGACTTTGGTGGATTGATAGAGTTGGATATAGTGGATTTTGATATCATTTTGGGGATAGATTGGCTTCACTCATGCTATGCTTCTCTCGATTATAGGACCAATAAAGTCAGCTTCCAAATTCCTAATGAGTCGATAATAAAATTGGAGGGAAGTTCCTTTGTGCCTAAAGAAAGGTTTATTTATTATCTTAGAGCCCGAAGGTTGATTTCCAAGGAGAGTCTTTCATTTGGCATGGGTTAAAGACTTTAGCTCCAAGGGTCCTTCTTTGCAATCTATCCTTGTGGTTAATGAATTTCCTGAGGTCTTTCTTGATGATATTCTTGGTATTCCTATTGGTAGGGAAATAGACTTCAGTATTGATCTTTAATCGGACACCCATCCTTTCTATATCCCTCCGTATAGGATGGCTCTAGCCGAGTTGAAGGAATTAAATAAGATGTTAAAAGATCTTCTCAATAAGGGTTTCGTTCGTCCTAGTGTCTCTCTGTGGTGCTCTAATTATTTTTGTGAATAATAAAGATTGTTCTCTTCGGATGTGTATAGATTATCAGTAGTTGAATAAGGTAATGTTAAATAATAAGTATCCTTTTCCTAGGATTGATGATCTTTTACACCAGCTCTAGGGTACTAGATTCTTGTCTATTGATCTTCACTTAGGTTATCATTAGTTTAAGAATAGGGAGGATGATATTCCCAATATTGCTTTCCAAACCCAACATGGTCACTATGATTTCTTTGTTGTGTCATTTGGATTGACTAATGCTCCAACTGATTTCATGGATCTTATGAATTGGGTGTTTAGACAGTTCTTGGATCTATTTGTGATAGTGTTTATAGATGATATCTTGGTGTATTCTAAGTGTGAGGAAGATCATTCCAATCACCTCTGAATTATGTTGCAGACTGTAAAGGATCAGAAGTTTTATGCTAAATTCTCTAAGTGTTAGTTTTGGTTAAATATTGTGACTTTCATTGGGCATGTTGTTTCTAGTGAGGGGAGCAAGGTGGATCCACTGATAATTGAAGTGGTTAAGAGGCGACCTAGATCCATGAATCCAATTAATATTTGGAGCTTTTTGGGCTTGGCTAGGTGTTATTGGAGATTTATGGAGTGTTTCTCTTCTATTGCTACTTCATTGACAAAATTAACTCAGAAAAAGATGAAGTTCTTGTGGTCTAATGCGCCTTTGAGCATCTTTGAGAAATTCAAAGATAAGTTAACTTCTACAATTATTTTGATCCTGTCCAAAGGGATTGATAGATTTACTGTTTATTGTGATGCATCTTGTGTGGGACTGGGTTGCGTTTTGATGTAGCATTGAAAGGTGGTGTATTATGCTTCTAGGAAGTTTATGGTTCATGAGAAGAATTACTCTATTCATTATTTAGAGTTTGTGGTTGTGGTTTTTGATTTGAAGATTTGACATCATTATTTGTAGGGGATGGATGTAGAAATCTATTCAGATCATAATATCAGCAATATATGTTTACTCAGAGAAGTTGAATCTTAAGTAGAGGCATTGTCTTGAGTTGATAAAGAACTATGATATCAGTCTTCACTACCATCTAGGTAAAACTAATGTGGTTGTTGATGCTCTTTGTTGGTTATCCATTAGAATCTTATTCCATGTAGATTAGAAGAAAAGAGGATTAGTAAAGGATATTCACAAACTAGCTAATTTTGGACTTTGTCTTTTGGACTCTAAGGATGGAGTGGTGATTTTTCAAGAAGTGGTTAAATCATCTCTCATTGTTGAGGTGAAGGAGAAGCTATCTTTGGATCCTATTCTTATGTAGATCAAGAATGATGTGGGTTAGCAAAAAGTTATGTCCTTTGATATTGGTGATGATGTTATCCTGAGGTACCAAGGTAGGTTATGTGTTCCTGATGTTGATGGGCTACGAGAGAGGATTCTAATTAACGTTCATGACTCAAGGTATATTGTTCATTCAGGATTGACTAAGATGTACCACAACTTGAAGGAAATTTATTGGTGGAACAATATGAAGAGAGATGTGGCTAACTTCGTGGATAAGTGTATGGTTTGTCAACAAGTGAAGGTTGAGAAAGTGAGGTCGGGTGACATGTCTCAGGATAGTAAATTACCCCTGTGGAAGTGGGATATGATCAATAAGGATTTTGTTACAAATCGTCCGTGGTCTCGCAATTAGTATGATTCAATTTGCGATATTATTGATAGGATAACTAAGTATGCTCACTACTTGCCTGTGAGGACTACCTACTCTAGAGAGTATTATTCTAAGCTATTTATTGAGGAGATAGTTAGATTACATGGTGTTCTTAATTCCATTATTTCAGATCGAGGTGCACAGTTCTTTTCTAACTTTTCATGTTTGTTTCAGAAAGGTATGGGACAATGGTTAACCTTAGCACCACTTTCCATACTCAAATGAATGGACAAGTGGAATAGACTATTCAGACCCTGGAGGATATGCTAAGCTATTTTGTGATTGGCTTTAAAGGATGTTTTATTTATCACCTACCTCTCATTGAGTTTGCATATAATAAAAAATTTCACTCTATTATTGGAATGGCTCCTTTTGAGGCTTTTTATGGTAGGAGATGTAGGTATCCTATTGGATGGTTTGAAGTTTGTGAGACTATATTGTTTGGTCCTTACTTAGTTCATTAGGCCATGGAGAAGGTGAAATTGATTAGGGAAAGACTTAAGACTTCCCTAAGTCGCCAAAATTCTTACGAGGACGTGAGGCGAAGGAAGTTAGAGTTTGATGTAGGTTATTGGGTGTTCACAAAAGTTTCTCCTATGAAGGGAGTGAAGAGGTTTGGGAATAAGGGGAAGCACAGTTCACATTATGTTAGTCTGTATTTGCTTTTTAGGAGAGTGGGGAACGTTGCCCCTTAATTGGAGTTACCTACGAGCTTGGGCTCTAATTATCCAATTTTTCATGTGTCAATGTTGTAAAATTATTTGTGTGATACTTCTTTAATTGTCATATTGGAAGGTGTTTGTATTTCGGATTCCTTGTCCTATGAGGAAGTTTTGGTTGAGATTGTTTATAGGCAAGTCCATTGGTGGTGGACTAAGGATGTGTCTTTGATAAAGTTTCTTTGAAGGATGCAAAAGGTGGAAAAAGCTACGTGGGAAGCCAAAAAGGACATGAAGTCCAAATATCTATTCTTTTTCCCTCGTTGGATGGAAGTGTTTGAGGTATGGGTTCTCTTTTTGCTCTTATATATTTCCAAATGTTTGTATGTGGGTTTGTGCTTGCATTCTGTCTGGTATTCGTGCAAATGGGTTCCCTAACTTCTCATTAAGAGATGAATGATCCTAGGGGGGATGGGTAACTTAATACCCCAGGTTTTGAACTCTGAATATTTCTTAGTGACTGTGCTTACTGCTCAGGCTACGACTAATACCTTATGAATCATGAAGACTCCTTACGAGTCGTGTAGAGCCAATCATGGTCTAACTTGTGAGAGGGTCCATTGTTTCTGTCCTAAGTAAGCTCTTTCCACTAGTCACAGGGTGTGACTCATGATCAAACTAGTGAGGTAACCTTGAGTCACTGCCTAGACATAAATATATATAAACGTTGATGAACATAGAGCTTTCACTTTCATGGTAGTACCATACTTCAAGAATATGTCTATTTGGGTATGAACCATATTTCAAAATAAGTAAATTAAATCTCAAAACCATGCACTTTGGGAACAAGGATGAAAGAATAACCTTGTTAATAAACCCCACATACCTGAAGTTTCTTGACTTATGAAGAGAGCCTGAACCTTGGGACATGAAAGATGAATTTGGAGAGAGAAACCTGAATCTTGAAGTTCTTGAAGATAGGAGGAGGTAAGTGTTGTTAATTGATTGGAAATAGGAGTAAAATAACGCCTCTTTAAGGGTTATAGTTCGTGGTTGGGAGTTATAAGAGGTGAAAAGACCAAAAAGCCCTCTAACTGAACATTAAAGAATTTGGTCGTCTATTTTTACGAAACATACGACTCGTATGGTGAGGGTATGACTAGGCCTATCAACTTGTAAGTTTGGGAGAATCAAAAATGGTATACACCGATCATCATACGCATGGTAACATAATACTAGTAACATCTCCATATGACTTGCAGCCCCCTACTCGTATCTTGGAAAAATTTTTAGGGAGCCTAAACAGATGAAATTACGACTTACCTTTATATGACCGGTAACATGATCATATAACTTCTAGGGTCAATTCGTATCTACAATAGACTTCATCTACTCCACAATGCCCTAAGTACATTTATAATACACGACTCGTATAGAGTATGTACAACTCAAAGGAGTGAGTCGTATGATGTACAATAGATTCCAAACACACAACATTACATAATGGAAATTGACTTGCAAGTTCAATTGGTATGACGATACCAAACGGTAATTGCTTAAATTGATAACTCCTTGGTTAAATGGATGGGTTGTGTGCAAATATTTTAATTGGGCTTAAAGGGGGTTGTGTAGATCGTTGTTGAAGATGGAGGTCCTGGGGGGACAAATATTGGAAACCATGATTGCTGGCATGGGGGTTTTTATGATCGTGTGCACTGTTCACACTTATACATATATTTTGGATTGGTTTGGGGTTGAGGCATTCCATGGCTCATCCTTAAATTTTCTTGGTTCTTGTGGCTATCACACACTAGGACCCTCTCAGCTAGGGGAACTGAACCCATATAGCTCATGGGTGCCCTTAGGATGATTAGAGCTGCAAAGTCTAGGTTGATGATTTTAAATCTCATTCTAAACCTTATTCCCTATCCCAATATTTTATATATATATATGTATGTATGTATTTATGAATTTATGTGAACATGCACATTGAATTTGGACTTGATTATGAAATGGCATTATTTTATGCTTATCTTGAGTTAAATGCTATCGCTCGCACTGCTGACCGTCCTAAGTTGCATTTAATAATGTAGGGTCCGAGGATGCCTCTTTTACCCCTATACAGGGTTAGGTGGATTGTGGTTCATTGGTTGGTGTGCATTAAAGTGTTGAGCCTCCATCTTCTAGAAGGTCGGACATTTCATTGCCTTCCTTGTGAGTATCGAAATCCCATCGATTTCTTTTCATATTTCAGATTTCTTTTTTTCCATGGTCGAGGGAATACCCCAACCTCGTTTTATATTTGGATTGGTTTAGTGTCTTTTGTGGACATATGTGTGGGTTGGATGGTGTTGTTGACTATTAGAGCTTATTATTGAGTTATATTAACTGTTTTATCTTTCTTCATTGGTTGTCTTATGCTTTATTATTATTTAGAATATGTTTCGATTGGATAGGCTGTGGGGGTGGTCTCCGACCCTCAGTGGACTTGAGATACTCGTCACGACTAAGCCCAAGTTGGGTCGTGACAACATAACAAGAATCCCCATAATCCAAAAGATGTAATAAAGTAGATAACCCAATATGGCCCCTCATAAGCCCGGTGGATGCAATCAAGAAAAAGTAATACTAGTAAATATACCAACTATCCATATCTCAAAGCCATAATCGTGGATGTTTCCATACCATAAACACCAAACTCGAACCAATTCCATAACAATCATAAATAACCTATCAATCCAGGACTTAAACTGGAACTAATATCTTATATGTTGGACTAGAACCGAAACTAATATCTTACATGTCGTACTCGATCCAAATCTAATATCTCATATATCGGACTTGAACCAAAAATAATATCATGAATACTGGACATGAACAAGAAGTAATATTGTCAATAATGCCATAGTCAAACTGGTCTTATTACCATATATCGTCGGACTTAAACCAAAACAATCATCTCCTAAACACATTGTAAGAATAAACCATCATACCAAGTCTTCCTCAGGCTCACGAATTTAAATAAGATAACGTAACATGCCTATCGATTCTACAAGGAAAAAATAGTAATCTTGGACTAAGGTGGGCCCAAAGTGGCCAACTTCTAACCCTGAAAATCCACTTTAAGAAAAATTCTACCCAAACTTGACAAGGGTGTCAAATGCCACTATTAGACGCTAAGTATGTCTAATTGCATCCTAAGATAGCAATTCTACCTAAAGATTGAGTATTTACGTTGACTGCACCTACTCACAGTCTCTTAATTGGTTAAATAATTCAAATCACACTAATTATGCCTTTAAGACCTAATTCCTAACCCTAAACTAGCATATTATCATGACAATACTATGATAAAGACTAATCTAAGAGAAAGGTAAGCCTAGCCTACCTAGATGCAATAGAAAATCTAATAAAATTTGCTAAATTAGTAATTTCCCCTTTCGAGAAGCTTCTACATGATGCCATGTTATCAAAAAAGCAATCTACACATTAATACAAGAACAAAGGTACCCATATTGCATTTTATGCTTTGGGTCCAAAACAAAGTCAAAATCCTATGTGGGGCCCATATTTGGTTGAAACGACCTCGGATGGAAAATCCAATTGCGCCATTAAGTTTGGAGCATCAAATTTTTTATGGTTAAATAGTTCATTTGCATATATGTGATTTTGATTGAATCACGAGGGCATGACAGGGAATTGGAAATTTAAAATCCGTTGCTGTCAACTAGTGAATCGCTATAGCAAACCAAGAGTCGTGATCGCGATACCTTTGGAAATAAGCTAGTACCACGATCGAGTATGTAGGTCGCAATTATGACTGAGCCTAGCAGACACAAGATGTGGCGATCGCTAGGCCTTGACTCATGACAGCGGAACCCAAGGGCCTGGTATGGGTATAAAAGGACACCTTTTCCACCATTTTGTCTATTCTTCATCATTCTCTTAAGACCCCAAAACCTAAGAAATGGGATAATTTGTAATTAAGGTTGGGGGTGATTTAGAAGCATGATTAACATTTATTTCCATGATTATCTTTCAATTTGAGGTAAGAATTCACCCTTTTCTTGCTTAAAACCCCATAATATTGAGGACTTGATTTTAGACCCAATTTGGCTTTGATTTTACCCATTTTTATGGATAATGATTCCTTGATCATGTAAGAATGTTGGGTTAATTTAGAAATTGCAATTTACGTTAGTGGGACCCATATAGGGTTTTTGTGTGATTTTTGGAACCAAAACACAATGGTCCAATATGGGTATCATTATTATCGTATTAATGAGTAGAATGTGTTTTTGATAGCTTGGTACCTTGATGAGGCATGTCAAAAATGAAAAGTGGTATTATAGCGGTTCGTTAAGCTTTCTTTGGTGTTTAGGTAGGCTAGGTTTATCCCTTGATAGATTGAGCTATTTCATAGTATTCTTATGATATTTTTTTAGATTTGGGATAGGTTTAGGTATTGCATTGATGAAATGTAAGACTTGGGTTAGTTTGACCATTTAGGCCATTTTGAAACCATAGAGTTGAAATACTTAGCTTGTTTCCTTATACTTTAGGTGAATTCGACTTATATTAAAGGAGGGTGATATGGGCTCTAGATACTTACATTAAATGAGGTTGCCTTAGTTACTATTTTAGCTTAACTATTATGTCTGGAAAGAACCTTTACCTTAGGGATAATTGTGGCTTATTATATATCTAAGAGTGTATTTAGATACCGCAACCTAGTCCGGGGTAAAAAAATTCCTTTGAGTGTATTTTGGGGATCTAGAAGTGGGATCTTGACCAACCTTAATTCAATATTGAAGATTAGTTCACTTGAAATCCATATGCGCTTATTAAATTCCTAGAGAATGCCCTTTTTTGAGGAAATATTAAGGAACCTTGGAACTTGATGGATATGTTTATAATGACATTAAAAGTAATGTTCATAGACTAATGGATTAGATTATCACTTATTCTATGATGAGATATGAATCATGTTGCGACAAGCTATTTGTTATACCATGTATAAGCTATTTATTATGCTAATGATAAGCCTTTGACCATGCTATGGAGAGGTTATCGACTATGATTTTACTTATTATTATGATCATGCTAATCAATAATGATAGTAATCATGCTAGAAAACATTCTTACTGATGATGTTAGCAATTAAGTTATTTATTATGATAGAAGTCACGCTTATTGATTATATAGGAAGTTATGATATTAATTGTGCTAGAAATCACGATTCTTGACTATATTAGCACTTATGATGATTGATTATACCCGGTTTATTTTTGAAAGATAATGTTGATATTAATTATATCCAGTTTAGTTTTAAAATATGATGTTGATATTAATTATTCTCGGTTCAATTCTAGAAGATAATGTTAATATTGATTATACTCGGTTCAATTTTAAAAGATGATAATGATGTTAATTATACTCATTTTGATTACAGAGGATGATTATGATGATACATTAATACCCGATAAGGCTAAAGGATAATTATGATGGTGCATTAATACCCTGATAGTCCCGACAATTTTTATGATGATACATTGATACCTGACAACGCCGGAGGATAATTATACCAATGTACTTATGTGTACATCTATCGATTTGAGTTTGGCTATTTATTATGATATGATCATTATATATATATATATGCATATACAAGTTGGGTATAATTAATAGTATCTGTGCCATTGTGCGTATCTACACTCGTGGGTGCTTCTTTAATAGTGGTTCGGGTTTTCAGATCATGTGTTGAGACCTTTAGTGATGTTGATACTTATGTTGATCTAATTATTCTGGATATGGTGTATGTTGATGTGATTCTGGGCATGGACTGTTTATCCTACTATTATGCGGTCATGGATTATTTTACCAAGACCGTTACCTTAGCTATGCTCGGCGTATCCCTAGTTAAGTGGAAGGGAGCTGTTAGCTATGAGCTGATAGGTATTTGTTACTATATTCATTCTAGGAGGCTTATTTCTAATAGTTGTGAGTTTTATCTCACTTATATTTGTGATACTAGTGTGGAGAGTCTGTTGCTTGACTCTATCCCTGTAGTTTGTGAGTTTCCTGATGTATTCCCTACTAACCTACCTAGTATTCTCCCTGCTTATGAGATTAAGTTTGTTATTGATCTCAAGCCTGGCACCCAACCTATTTCTATGGCACCTTACTGTATGGCTCTTACCGAGCTTAAGGAACTAAATTCTAAGATTCAAGATGTTCTTGGTAAGGGTTTTATTAGATCGAGTGTGTATCCATGGGGAGATCCTATATATTTTGTGAATAAGAAAGATGGCTCCATGCATATTTTTATTGATTATAAGAATCTTACTAAGGTGATGGTGAAGAACCATTATCATATTCCTCTCATGGATGATTTGTTTGACCAACTATAGGGTGCATCAGTGTTTTCTAAGATTGATTTGAGATCTGGTTACCATTAGGTAAGGATTCAGGCTGAGGATATCTCGAAGATAGCTTTCAGGACCCGTTATGAATTATAAGTTCTTAGTGATGTCATTTGAGTTAAGTAATGCCCAAACAATGTTTATGGCTTTTATGAACCGAGTGTTCAGGCCTTATTTGGATCCCTTCGTGATTGTGTTCATCAACGACATCCTTGTGTACTTGATGAGTAGAAAAGATCATGCACAACATTTGATGATCATGTTCCAGACATATAGAGATCATGTGCTTTTTGCCAAGATTTCTAAGTGTGAGTTTTGGCTTGAGTCGGTGACATTCCTTGGACATGTGGTGTCTAAGGATTGGATCATGGTAGACTTAAATAAGCTTGAGGAGATTTGTGATTGGGCTAGACTTACTTCTCCAACGGAGGTTTGTAGCTCCATTGGCTTGGCCAGTTATTATAGATGATTTATAAAGGGTTTTTCTACTATTTCAGCACCTATGACCAGATTGACTCGGAAGGAGGTTTTTTTTCTGATGGTCTGAGGAGTGTGAGTCGAGCTTTGAAAATATCAAGGATTTTCTTACTTCAGCTAATATTTTTGCTTTTTTTTATTGTGGGTGATGGATTCATCGTGTTTTGTGATGCTTTCCACATTGCTTTGGGTTGTATACTAAGGCAACAGGTTCATATTATTTCTTATTCTGCTAGACAACTTAAGGTGCACAAGCGAAACTACCCCACACATGATTTGGAATTGTCGGCGAGTGTTTTCACACTTCAGATTTGGAGGTATTATCTTTATGGCATGCATTATGATATTTTCACCGATCTTTGCAGTCTTCAGCAACTTATGAGCTAGAGAGATCTAAATTCTAGACAACTTAGGTGGATGGATTTTCTTAAGGATTATGATATTTCTATCATGTATATTCAGGGAAGGAAAATGTGGTAGCAGATGCCTTGAGTCGAAAGACAGTGAGTATTGGTAGCTTGGCTTGCATTTCAGTATTTTAGAGGTTGTTGGCACAAGACAAGTAGTCCATAGTAGCTTGATGGTTTCCCTTAATATTTCAGATCCTAGGAGGATTTTGGCTAACGTGGCGGTGAATTCCTCGCTATTTAAGCAGATTTGAGATCGTCAGTTTAATGATAGTAAGCTTTGTTTTCTTCGTGACTAGGTGTTAAGTAGTGAGTTCGATAGGAACACTATATATTCTTAGTGTGTTTTGAGATTTGATGGACGTATTTGTGTTTCGAGGATCGATGACTTGATTCAATTGATTTTGCATGATGCTCACAGCTCTAGATATTTCATTTATCCCGACACAACCAAGATGTGTAGATATTTGAGACAATATTATTGGAAGAGTTGTATCAAGAGGGATGTGATAGACTTTTTAGCTTAATGCCTGTATATATTGTCAGTAGGTAAAGTTCAAGCATTAAAGCCCAGGTGGTTTGACTAAGAGGTTGCCCATTCCCAAATGGAAATGGGAGCAGATTACCATGGATTATTTTAGTGCTCTGCCTTGCATTTCCTAAGGTTCTAATGGTATTTTGGTCATTGTGGATCATTTGAAAAAGTTAACATATTTCATTCCTATTCATATGTCCTTTCAGTGCTGATAGGTTAGCCCACATCTATGTTTGGGAGATAGTCGATTTGCATGGTATGTCCATTTTGATTATTTCAAATTGAGGTTCTATGTTCACTTTGAGATTTTTGAGAGCTTTTCAGGAGGATTTGGATCGTTGGATCTTAGTGCAGCCTTTTATCCACAAACATATGGTCAGTTAGAGAAGACTATTCACGTTTTTAAGAACATGCACCAAATCTGTGTTATAGATTTTGGAGGCCAGTGGAAGCAACACTTAGCCTTGGTAGAGTTTGCATATAATAAGAGCTATCATTCTGATGTGCTATATAAATGTAGCCCTTTCAATGCTTAAACAATGAAAATATGCAAGTTTCTTAGGTTGTTTTGTTAGATATGATGTATTTTGGGTATGGTTTGCAGAAAATCAGGTTTTGGATGATAAATTGAAGAAAAGGATGAAAATTAAACTTTGTGGTTGCTTACTAAGGCTATTTTGGGTATATGTGTTGCTTACTGGGTGTAGGTGACCTAAGTATGTACAAAAATTGAAGTCTAGAGGCTCAGAAGCAGAAAAAAGAAGACTCTACACTATTCAATGTCCATATATGATCCGTATATAGTACATATGGTCCGTATAGGACCCAGGATTATGCTGAGATTGAAATTCAAGAGGATTGTAGGATTTGTGTAGAATTTTTTTACTTACCTAGGTCCACATATAGTTTGTAAATGCTACATATGTTCCAAAATGTAAGTTGCCACTAACCTCAAATTTTGTTTTACATTTGGGATTTTATTTTTAGGGTGTCCTTGTGTTCTATATATAACTTTTTGATGTTTTTAGTTAGGTTACACACTCTTAATACTTACAACTTATATTTTGATTCCAGGATTCGAATTTTATATTTGGATTGCTCTTGTATTGATTTTGGTTGATAATTTAGTTCTAGACTTTGAGTTTTATTCAATTATTCTTGTGATATTGTTTAATGGCTTTCATCATGAACCTTGTTTATCGTTTTACAAGCATGAGTGGCTAAAATCCTTAGCTAGGGTTATGTGAACCCTATCATATTGACGAAGTAAGGAAAGTGTAAAGTTGTTCTTAACCAGTACATATGCATCATTGTATTATCTTCACCTTGGTAGTTGTTTTAGTGGTTGCAAATATTAGGATCCCGCATGGAGGCGTAGTTACTAGGAAAATATAATTACAATAGTAATTTGAAGTTTAACTATGGATACAGGATAATCAATATTATCTTTGTAAGATGGTTATCTGCCATCTAATAACTTGAGACTCAAAAGGTAATAGTTGAATAGGAATCTAGGGTAAGGGTTAGTAATGCGACATCCTGAGACACAAAAGCAAAGGATGAAATCTGTCAATGAGTCCACAAGACAGATGATGGTAAATAACTTATTAACTTTTACATGAAAAGTAATGGGTTGGTTCAACAAAGCATGACAAACCTACGGATTCAAGAAGCCAGGAGGAACACGACTCTAGTGTTTATCTTCAATTGCATACAACCAAATGGTAAGTTGTTCGATACTGGTACTATAAACCCTCCATTTACTTTATATTTAGTCCGTTGTGTTCGGAAAATCAGAGATATGCATACAACTCTTCCTTATGGGTGCGACCCCAACCTTGTTGGGTTATTATACTTGTCAGCTACCGTTTTACCCTTAATAAGAGGTATAGTTTAGGCGTAGATCACATTTGAGTATTGAGATGGATCCTCTTGTGGCTTTTTATTGTAGGAGATGTTGTTCTCTGCTTGGTTAGTTTATGTCTTCCTAGGCTAGGACCCGTGATGCAGATTTGCTTTAGTAGTCATTGAATTGAGTTAGGGTAATTCATGATAGGTTGAGAGTGGCTCAGAGTAGCCAAAAGGCCTATGTAGACCATATGCTTTGTTCCTTGATATTTGGAGTTGGTGATCATGTATTCCTCTTTGCATCATCTATGAAGGGTGTGATGAGGTTGGGGAGAAAGGGAAAGCTCAATCCTAGATATATTAGATCCTTTGAGATTCTTTGCGCAACTAGTGAGGTAGCTTCAGTTAGCTTTACCTTCGAATTCTACCACTTTCCATATATTTTTCCATGTTTTAATGTTGCGACGATACATTCCTGACCCGTCCCATGTTCTTATATGGAACTCAGTCTAGCTGTGATTGTGATACCCTTTATAGTCAACTAGTATTGTGATTACAATATATAGTTAGCAATGGTGCATTAGCCTGACACCCACAAGATGTGACGATTGCGAGGCCTTGAGTTGCGATAGCAAAACCTGAGGGCCTATTATATAAAAACACCCCTATTCCACAATTTTTGCCATTCGTCATCATTCTTTTGAAACCCAAAACGCTAGGAAGAGGGATAACTTACAACTGATAGTTGGGGTGATTTAAGAGCATGATTAACTTTTATTTTTGTAATTATCTTCCGATTTGAGGTAAGAATTCACACTTTTCTTGGTGAAATTTATTGATTTCTTGCTCCAAACCCCAAAATATTTAGGGTTTGATTTCATCCCCAATTTGGATTTAACCCACTTTTGAGTTAATGATCCTTTGATCATGTAAGAATGTTGGGTTGGTTTAGGAAACATGATTTACATAAGTGGGACGCATAAGTTTTTGGTGTCATTTTTTAACCCGAAGCACAATGGTTCAATATGGGTATCATTATTCTCGTATTGATGAGTAGAATGTGTTTATTATAGCTTTGCATCTTGAGGAGGCTTCTCGGGAGGGAAAATGGTGATTTCGAGGTTCGTTGAGCTTTCT
Source organism: Capsicum pubescens (assembly GCA_030864215.1). Taxonomy (NCBI): domain Eukaryota; kingdom Viridiplantae; phylum Streptophyta; class Magnoliopsida; order Solanales; family Solanaceae; genus Capsicum; species Capsicum pubescens. The sequence continues at coordinate 197,987,216 of CM061541.1, forward strand.
TCGGCGTCGAGGTAGGTTAGGTTTATCCCTTGTTAAATTGAGCTATTTCATAGTATTCTTATGATATTGTGTTAGATTTGTACAGGGTTTTAGGTATTGGATTTATTAAATACAAGACATGGGTTAGTTGGACCGTTTAGGCCATTTTGAAACCATAGAGTTAATATACATAGCCAATTTACTTATGCCTTAGGTGAATTGGACTTTATCCCTCATGTTTAGAATAAGTATTCTTTAGATCTTTCAAGTTAGACAAAAGTTCTTTTGACACCCATGTGTAGGTTAAGATTGGCTTTAGTTCCTTACATTAAAGGATGTTTCCTTAGTTACCATTTTGGCTTAAGTATTGTATTTGGGAAGAACCTTTACCTTAATGCTACTTGTAGCTTTCCATACATCTAAGAGCTGATTTAGATACCTTAGCCTAGTCCAGGGTAGAATTTTCTTTAGAGTATATTTTGGGGAACTAAAAGTGGGCTCTTCAACCCACCTTAAGTCCAAATTGATTATTAGCTCTCTTTAAACCCTTCTGTGCTTATTAAAGTCCTAGATAATGCCAGTTTTTAGGCAATATTGAGGAACCTTGTCCCTTGATGGTTATGGTAATGATGACATTAGAAGTAGTGTTCATAGAACAATGAATTGGATTGTCACTTACGTTATGATTAGATTATGAATCATGTTTTAATAAGCTATTGGTTATGACATGTATAAGTTATCTATTGTGATAATTATAAGCCTTTGACCATGAAATTGAGAAGTTATTGCCTATGTCATTACTTATGATATGATTTTAGCTATTGATCTAGTAGTTAGGCTAGAAGTCATGTTTAATGATTATATGGGATTTTATGCTATTAATTTTCTATAAATCAAGATTCTTGACTATATTAACACTTAAGATGATTGATTATACCCGATTCAATTCCGAAAGATGATGCTGCTATTGATTATACCTATTTCAATTCTGGATGAATATGTTGAGATTTATTATACCCTATTTAATACCAAAAGAATATGTTGATATTTATTATACCCGATTCAATTTCAGAAGATGATGATTATGTTGATTATTCCCGGTTTGATTCTAGAGGATGATTATGATGATACATTGATACTCAGTAAGAGAGAGGATAATTATGATGATACATTGATACCCGACATAGACAGAGGATGATTATGATGATACATTGATATCGGGCAAGGCCGAAGGATGATTATAATGATATATTGATACCCGGCAAGGCCAAAGGATGATTATGATGATATCCTATATGTACATCTACCGGTTTGAGTTCGGCCACTTATTATGATATGATTAATATATACATACATAAATACATACATATATATACATATATATATATGTATATATATTTATGTATGCATAGATATGTACATATATATATATACATATACAAGTTGGGTATGAAGTCGATATTAGGGATTCCCGATATAGCCCAAAAATGGTAAAAATGATAATTAGTGGACTTGAGATTAGTGACAATTATTGATTAGTGATAAATGATTATAAGGTGGTATAGTTGATGATTAGTGATAAATAAGGATTAGTGTTGGATATTGCTGATGTACCGTGGAAACATAGTACAACATCGCACATTCGATACTTGAAATACTGAAATTATGCATTGACTTGGGTTGTTTCATCAGATATGATGTGTGTTTTATGTTTTTTTTAGGGAAATTAGTTAGGAAGTAGATTTGACTGAAAATAGGAGAAAAGTGTAATACCCTGTATTTCTCTAGCCTAGATTAACCCTTAGTACATGGGTTATCCTAAATAAATTTTTTGGAATACTCAGTAATTTTCAGATAAGAGCCTTCCATTGCGTAAAAAATTCAATTAGCTTTCCAACGATATAAATTTGCCTAAATTTGATAACCAGGTAAGAAGTTATGGCAATTTTAAGTTTCAGTCGTTAAATATCATAATTTAGGCCAATAGCGCATCGCGGAGTGTGTCAAAATTTAGCTGTTTACCTAGAGCCAGTGTTAGTGACAGAATAGTATCAGCCATGTCATATTCAGTAGTACTCTCAGTCAGTTACAAAACTCAGTAGAATTCAGTTAGTTACAAAACTTAGGGAAACTCAGTAATCTCAATATCAGTCCAGTTCAATTTAGTATACTCAGTTCAGTGTCTTTCAGTTAGGAGTAGGAACTAGCACCGAGCAAGTGTGGAGGTGATGACTTCTACCGTAAGGAAGGCAGAGTCATTAGTAGTAGTCTCACACTACAGAACTACGTATCTAACTTAGGATATGAGGAGTCACCCATCTGATTAAGGCTTGTCTACCTCCCAGGGGTCACCCATTAGATTACGCTTGACTTCCTATTCAACGTCACTCGTTAGATAGGCTTGACCACAATAATGTCTTTACCTATGGCACGATTATGGAACTCTTCAAACTAGGGTTATAGGTTGGACCCCACTCAGCTTACTCAGGGGCATGTCGTTTAAGTAAGAACTCCCGCAGCTTCAGTTTGTCTCAGTCTTCAGAATAGAACTCAGTTCAGTTCTACAGAATCAGGACTATCAGATACAGTCACTCAGTTATCAGTAAGTCAGATTATCAGTGCTCAGATTATCAGTATATTCAGTTATCAGTTATTAGATTTAGTTCCAGTATACTCAGTTACAGTATGCATAGTATGTTCAGTAGTTACAAATCCTCCATGTATGCTAATCCAGCTCTTGCATATCATTCATTTACTTATTTTTCATGCATATGAACCCATGCATTCAGACTTACCTCATTTAGCATACCACTACATTTCTACATGCTGATCTCATACCTGTTTCTTGCGCTATGATGTTTCATATCATAGGTTCGGATGCTCAGGTTCCTGATTGTGCTTAGCCAGATTCAGCCAGTAGTAGCAGATTTAGCAGTGAGTCCTCATCTATCGAGGATATACTTTTATTTCAGTAATTAAGCTTAGTAGTATTTTAGTAGATGGAGTTAGTTGGGGTATTGTCCCATCAACTCCACTTTTAGATAGTTTCAGTTAGAGGCTTTTCAGACTAGATTTTCAGACAGTATTTCAGATTTAGATGTTATTATTCATTATAAGTATTTTAGATGTTTTGAACCTTATAGTATTTTAGCCTATTATTCTGAAATTAATTCAGTATTATTGTTCAGTGCTCACAGCAGATATCATTCATGGGTTAGCTTATGGTCCTTCGGGGTCGCAAACACCGTGTGATGACTAGGAGGTAGTCTCAGGTCATTAAAAACTTGGTATCAGAGACTGACGTTCAACTGTGTCCTAGGGAGTCTAAAAATCCGCATTATGTAGAGTCTTGTTCATGGGTGTATTACCTCGCAAAATCCTAAGCTTAATTCAGTCCTCTAAGCTTGTTAAGGGGTCCCGGACTTAGAATATTCTAGCTAAGTATTCATACTTAGTGTCATTCTATCCTTCGAAAGTTGGCGATCTTATTTCATGTCATTTACGTCCATTATAGGTGGATATTTAGGTTGATTCATGATCAGGAATGTCCGTGGGTGTTTTCGAACAAGTTTTGGATTTTTTGGGCTTCATTTGAAGCTCCATTGGAATCCTAAAATAGCGGTTCAACAAAATCATGGCACGATGCATCGACTATCGCATTGATAAATGCTTTCCCCATCTCCCAGCGTCAATTTTAAGTGAGTCAATGCGGACTCGACGTGACGCGTTGGCTATTGCATCGATGCTAATGATGCGGTGCGTCGGTCTGTGTGTTGAAGGTATAGTTTTCAGTCATTAAAAGACTGAGTCCTTATGGGTATTTAGGTCTTTTTCCCTCAACCTTCAGCCCCCCAAACACGAAATTAATCAACTTAAAGAGCAATTAAACTCATTCTTTCTAAAATTTGCTCAAAAATAAAACCCTAAAAGTTTCAATTTCAAATTAAGAACTCAAGATTCCACCATCAACTTTCATAAATTCCTTAACTAAGGTATGTTAAGTGTTTATCCTAGGGTCCCTTCCACCCTTGGAGTTCAAGAAACTATTTTTAGACTTCAAGGATATAAATTCCATGTAGGGTTTGATAATATCCATGTTTACAATGATTAATTAGGTTTTAAATCCATGTTTAATGATCAATTTCATGTGGGGTTAATTGATTTATATGTGTTACCATGTGAAATCATGATAAAGCCTTCAAACAGTGAATTTAATATTGAGATTGTGTGCTCACATGTTGATTGGTACTATGTGCATAATTTATGCCTTTCAAGTGATTGATGAATTAAGCATGTGAGTTGAATAGTGAAGTTATATCATGTTAGCATGTGTTTAAGTTCATGACATGCAAGTGTTTGTTAAAATTCCCCAATGAATGAAGAATGATCAAATGCTTAGTTTACATGTTTCAAGTTTATGCCATGTCTCTTATTTTGTGCTATCGAGTCCTGGGGGTACTTGTACCTGACAATTTAGCTGATTATTTAAAGTCATGGTCAGTCATAGAATAGTAACAGTTATGTCACTATCAGTAGTAGTCTATGTCATTGACAGAACTCAGGAAAAACTCAGTACACTTAATATTCTTCCACTCTAGTTCAGTACTCGGTCCAGACCTCAGTAAACTTACCCAGTTAACAGAATTCAGTAGTTTCCGTCAGTCCACGAAACTCAGTGTACCCAGTTCAGTTAAACAACAATATCAATAACAACTCAGTCTAGCCTAGTACAGACTAGAAATTTGTTCAGTGTTTATTCAGTTGTGAGTAGGATTCAGCATCGAGTTAACCCAGGGTTGGGGGCATTCCTAGCAGCAGAGGGTTTGACCCTTAGTAGCAATCCCTGGGTTACAGAACTATGTATCCAGCGTAGGTTGAGATCTCTTCCTTCTATATATATTGAGGGTTGATAAATGTCATTCGAGTTATCTTGCCAGCGAGGGTTGATGGAAGAGCTTCTTATCAGAGAGGGTTAACTCACAGCTTGTCCTTACCCATGGCACGGTATTGACACCCTTCCAACTAAGGTTATAAGTTGGGCGCCAATAAATTTAGAAAGAGGCATGTCGGTTAGATGATTATCTCCCATAGTCTCAGTCTAAGAGTAGAACTCAATTCAGTTTTACAGATTCAGGACTATCAGACATAGTCGCTCATCTTAGTACAAAACTCAGTATGGTTCCACAATATTCAAAACTATCAGTTATAGTCATTTAAATAATCAGTAATATAGTATTCATAAACTCAGATATCAGTTATTAGTATTCAGATTTAGTACTCAGTATTAGCACGATCTCAGTTACAGTCTATGTATTCATATATGTACTCTTACTCAGTCATACTTATGTTATTCAATTATTATTATGCATTCTTATGAACCCGTGTATTTCAGCGTACCTTAATGAGTATACCAGTACATTCAAAGTACTAACGCATGTTTTTCTTTGTGGTATGATGACTTATATCATAGGTTCAGAAGCACGGGTTCCAGAGCAACCTTAGCAGTTCAAATTCTCAGCTTTCAGAGTAGTGGTGAGTCCTCATAGTTTGAGAACATGATTATTATTTATAGTACTTTAGTTTTATTTTAGTAGATGGAGTTAGTTAGGGGCTTGTCCCATTAACTCTATAGTTCAGACAGTTAGAGGCTTTTCAGACTAGAGTACTTTTAGACAGTTGTTTAGTTTTTTAGTACTTATATTCAGTTTTCGTATTTTGATACCGCATTCAGATTTATTTATAGATTTGACCCTTATGGCATATGTTTTCGCCTATTTCTACAATCATTACAGTATTTATTACACAGTTATTGTAGCAGGTACCAGTCATTGGTTAGCTTATGTAACTTTGGGATTATGAGCACCGTGTAGCGTTTGGGGTACAGACTCGGGGTGTTACAAACTTGGTCTTATATCCTAAGGCTCAACAGTGTCTTAGGAAGTCTGAAAGCTGCATCTAGTAGAGTCTTGTGCATGGGTGTGTTGCGCGCCACACTTATGGACAGGAGGCTATGAGATATTTTAAGAAAGGTTTCCCTTCTTTCAGTATTCATGTCATGAGAGTGAGCATGAGCTCCAGTTACACTCTCATTATAATCCTAGCTTCTCTTCCTTTTATACAAGATGCCTCCAAAGAGGACTCAGGGAAGAAAAATGGGAGACCAATCAACCCCTCAGGCCGTCCATCCAGATTCTTTGGGTGAGCATGTCTCCCACACGGAGTTCAGAGTAGCCTTCACCGCTATATCTCATTCTGTAGCATCCCAGAATAAATGTCTAGCTGTGATTCTAACCATTTCCCAATACTGCTGCTTCCAGGATTTGAGACTTCACCCGAACGAACCCTCCATCATTTTCCAAGTCTAAGTCAGATGAGGACCCTCAGAAATTTCTTGATTAGGTGTAGAAGGTTACCAATATCATGGGGGTGACTGCTGTTGAGAGTGTTGAGTTGGCCGCATATCAATTATAGGATGTGGCTCACTCGTGGTTAAAACAGTGAAAGGCAGAGAGGGCTATAGATGCAGGGCCCATAGAATGGAAAGATTTTGCAGTTGTTTTTCTGGATTGGTTCTTCCCGCTTGAGTTGAGGGAAGTAATAGTTTTGGAGTTTATAAACCTAAAGAAGGGAAATATGGAAGTGTAGAAGTATTCCCTCAAGTTTACTCAGTTGGCCAGATATGCCCCGCATGTTGTGGCAGATAGCAAATAAAAAAGAGTGAGTTTGTATCAGGGGTGTCTAGCAATATGGTTAAGGAGTGTAGGACAACAATTTTGATTAAGAAGATGGACATATCCAGGATCATGGTCCATGCTCATCAGATAGAGGAGGCTAAGAATAAAGAGAAAGAGAGGTAGAGAAAGAGAGTGAGGACAGGTAGTTTTATTTTTTCTCACCCTAAGTCAGAGGGTGGGAATCATTCTCAGTTTTCCCTGAAATCCTTAGGTCCAGCTCCGTCCTCAGCCAGTGCTCCAGTGCCGAAATTTAAAGACGACAACGGAGATAGGGCATCAGGCCCTAAGCCTCAGGGTAGTGTTAGCAGTGCCCGAACCAATCCCATTTTCCAGAAGTGCAGCAGAAACCATTAAGGTATCTGCAGAGCTCGCAGCGATGTGTGTTTTAGATGTGGCAAGATAAGCCATAGAGTAAGACAGTGTCATCAGGTGGGTTCACAGAGTTAGCAAGCCCGTCCCCCAGCTCAGTCCGGTAGCCCAAATCAGTAGGGTGCCTCATCCAGTGCCACTAGTGGGCAGCGCCCAAATAGACTCTATGATCATCAGTCCCGTTAGGATCAGGAAAGTTCTCCTGATATGGTCACTGGTATGTTACAAGTTTATCATTTGCATGTTTACGTTTTACTAGATCCAGGAGCTTCCTTGTCCTTTGTTACTCCTTATATAGCAGTTGATTTTGAAGTTAATCTCAAAATTCTAGCAGAGCCTTTCTCAGTCTCTACCCTAGTAGGTAAATCTATCATAGCCCAGTGGGTATACAAGAACTGTCAGGTTATGGTATCTCAGAAAGTCACTTTAGCAGACTTAGTCAAATTAGAAATGTCGAATTTTGATGTCATTCTCGGCATGGATTGGATTTATTCCTACTATGCCTCTGTCGACTGCAGAAACACAATTGTCCAGTTTCAATTTCAGAATGAACCCATCCTAGAGTGGAGGTGTAGTACTTCAGCACTTAGGGGTCAGTTTGTTTCTTACCTTTCGGGTAGAAAAATGATATCAAAGTGGTGTGTCTACCATCTTATTCGAGTCCATCACTTTAGTTCATAAACCCCTACTCTTGAATCAGTATCATTAGCATGTGAATTCCCAGATGTGTTTCCCGAAGATCTTCTAGGAGTTCCTGCCGAAAGGGAAATTGATTTCAAAATTGATATCCTTCCAGATACTCAGCCTATATCTATTCCTCCATATAGAATGTCACCTGCTGAATCATAGAATTAAAGGAACAGTTAAAGATTCTTTTAGATAAGGGATTCATCAGACCTAGTGTGTCCCTGTGGGGTGCACCAATTTTATTCGTGCGTAAAAAAGATGATTCCCTCAGAATGTATATAGATTACCGTCAGTTAAACAAAATTACGGTCAAGAACAAGTATCCACATTTCAGAATCGATGACTTGTTTGATCAGCTTTAGGGTGCCAGCTATTTCTCTAAGATAGACCTCATATCAGGCTATCATCATCTCAAAGTCAGGGAATATGACATCCCAAAAATAGTTTTCAGAACATGGTACGATCACTTCAAATTTTTAGTCATGTCCTTTAGTCTTACCAATGCCCCAGAAGCCTTCATGGACTTGATGAACTGTGTGTTCAAGCAGTACATAGACATTTTCTTCATAGTCTTCATAGATGACATTCATGTTTACTCCCGTAGTGAACACGATAATGCAGACCATCTCAGAATTGTATTGCAGACTCTCTGAAACTATCAGCTATTTGCCAAATTCAGTAAGTCCAAATTTTGGCTAAGGTTGGTATTTTTCCTCGGCCATATAATTTTCGGTGATGGCATTAGAGTTGATCCCCAAAAGATTGAGGCAGTGAAAAACTGGCCCCGACCTATCTCTCTATCAGATATCAAGAGTTTCTAAGGTTTGGCTGGCTATTACCGATGGTTTGTTGAGGGTTTTTCATCTATTTCATACCCTATATCTAGATTGACTTAGAAAAAAGTCAAGTTCCAGTGGTCAGAATCTTATGAGGAGAGTTTTCAGGAGTTAAAGACTCGACTTAATACAGCTCCAGTTTTGACCCTACCAGATGGTTCCAACGGCTTTGTTATGTATTGAGACGCTTCCAGAGTCAAATTGGGTTGTGTTTTTATGTAGAGAGGTAAGTTCATAGCCTACATCTCTAGACAACTTATAACCTATGAGAAAAACTATCCTACTCATGATCTTAAGTTAGCAGCAGTAGTTTTTGCCTTAAAGATTTGGAGGCACTATTTGTATGGTGTGCACATTGATGTGTTGACTAATCATAAGAGAATGCAGTATGTGTTCTCTCATAAAGACCTAAACCTCCGTCAGAGAAGGTGGTTGGAGTTGTTGAAAGACTACAACATGAGTATTCTGTATCATCCGAGCAAGGCCAACATAGTGGCTGATGCCCTCAGTAGAATGTCTATGGGTAGTGTTTCTCATATGGAGGACAGTAAGAAGAAGTTAGCTTAGGAAGTCCATCAGTTAGCCCGGCTAGGTGTCCACTTAGTCGATTCAGCAGAAGGTAGTGTATAGGTGTAGAGTAGTTCAGAATCATCCCTGGTTTCTGAGGTAAAGGAAAAACAGGATAAGGATCCCAGTTTAGTTAAGTTGAAAGAATCAGTGAGAGATCAGAAAGTAGAGGTTTTCTCCCAATGAGGAGATGGTGTTTTGCATTGTCAGAGTCGACTATGTGTGTCAGGCATAGATGACTTGAGGCAGAAAATTCTTGCAAAAGCACATGGTGCGCACTACTTATTCATCTAGGGGCCACTAATATGTACCGTGATTTACGAGAAATCTATTGATGGAGTGAGATAAAGAGAAATATTACAGATTTTGTGGCTAAGTGCTCCAAATATTAGTAGGTTAAGATTGAGCATCAGAAGCCTAGTGGATCCGTGCAGGAGTTCAACATTCCCAACTAGAAGTGGGAAGAAGTGAACATAGACTTTGTGACGGGTTTACCCCGTTCTCATCGTCAACATAATTCAGTTGGGGTCATTGTAGACAGGATGACCAAATCATCTTATTTCTTTCCATTCTATACCTTATATTCAACTAAGGATTACGCCAAACTTTATATCAGGGAGTTGGTCAGATTGCACGATGTTCTGTTGTCCATTATCTTAGATAGAGGTACCTAGTTCACCTCTTATTTCTGGAAAGCATTCCAAAAGAGTCTTGGTACCCGAGTTTATCTCAGTACAGCCTTCCATTCTCAGAAAGATGGATAAGCAGAAAGGACCATTCAGATCTTAGAAGATATGTTGCAAGCATGCACAATAGATTTCAAAGGTATTTGGGATGACTATTTATCTTTGATTGAGTTCGCACATAATAATAGCTATCATTCCAGTATTCAGATGGCTCCGTTTGAAGCGATTTATAGGAGGAGGTGTAGATTTCCCATAGGCTGGTTTGAAGTGGGTGAGGCCACAGTGGTAGGGCTTGACTTAGTATTCGATACATTAGAGAAAGTCTAGTTGATCAGGGAAAGACTTAAGATAGCTCAGAGCCGGAAAAAATTGTACGCAGATGTGTGCAGAAAAAATCTTGAGTTTGAGATTGGTGATAGTGTGTACTTGAAAATCTCTCCTATGAAAGGGGTGAAGAGTTTTGACAAGAAGGGGAAACTCAGTCCTCGATATGTCGGTCCTTATCGAATTCTCAATCATTTCGGAAAGGTAGCTTACGAGCTTAAGTTGCCTTCAGATCTATCTTCAGTGCATTTAGTGTTCCACGTCTCCTTGCTAAAGAAATAAATAGGTGGTCCAGCAGTCGTAGTCCCTGTAGAAGACATAGATATTTAGAACAACCTCTTTTATGAATAGATTCCAGTCAAAATCCTTGACTACTAGATTCGTAGACTGGGGAACAAAGAAATCCCTTTAGTCAAAGTTCTTTGGCGGAATTAGTCCATTGAGGGAGCTACTTGGGAAGTAGAAGTGGACATGGAGACCAAGTATCCTCACCTCTTCTCCACTAATCCAGACTCAGCTCAAGGTAATAGTTTTCCTTAAGCTTATTCAGTTTCATGTTCAGATTTTAGTTACAAACTTGGTATCAGTTACCATTGCATGTTTGGTCATATGTTCATGAGTCAGTTCAGTCATGTATTCATGCATCATATATGCATGTCCAGTATGAGAAACTCAATTTATTAGTAATACCAGTCATGTATTCATGAATCATGTTCAGATATGTGCTCATGCATCAGATATGCATGTTCAACACGATAATTTAGTGTCTCAATGATCTCAGTCATGAAACCATGTTTTAGTTGTGCATGCCCAGTGGCTAAGTTCAGTCTGTCAGTATTCTCAGTCTCATCAGTCTTATTCGAGGACGAATGTTCCTAAGGGAAAGATAATGTAAGACTCCGCAAAATCCATATCTTAATTCAGTCCTCTAAGCTTGTTAAGGGGTCCCAAACTTAGAATATTCTAGCTAAGTATTCAGACTTAGTGCCATTCTAGCCTTCAAAAGTTGGTGATCTTATTTCATGGCCTTTACATCCATAATAGGTGGATATTTAGGTTGATTCATGATCAGGAATATCCGTGGGTCTTTTCGAATAAGTTTCAAATTTTTTGGACTTCGTTTAAAGCTCCGTTGGAATCCTAAAATAGTGGATCAACACAATCTTGGCATGCTGCATCGACTATCGCATTGATAAATGTTTACCCCAGCTCCCAGTATCAATTTCCAGTGAGTTGATGTGGACTTGACGTGATGCGTTGGCTATCGGATCAATGCCAATGACGCGGAGCATTGGTCTGCGCATCGATGGTACAGTTTTTCAGTCATTAAAAGACCGCATCCTTAAGGGTATTTAGGTCTTTTTCCCTCAACCTTCAGCTCCTAAAATACGAAATTAATCACCTTAGAGAGAAATTAAACTCATTATTTCTCAAATTTACTCAAGAACAAAACCCTAGAAGCTTCAATTTCCAATCAAGAACTCAAGATTCCACCATCAACTTTCAGAAATTACTGAACTAAGGTATGTGAAATGTTTATCCAAGGGTCCCTTCCACCATTGGAGTCCAAGAAACTATTTTTAGACTTCAAGAATATAAATTCCATGCAGGGTTTGATAATATCCATGTTTACAATGATTAATTGGGTTTCAAATCCATGTTTCATGATAAATTTCATGTAGGATTAATTGATTAATATCTGTTACCATGTGAAATCATGCTAAAGCCTTCAACTAGTGAATTTAATATTGACATTGTGTGCTCACATGTAGATTAGTACTATGTGCATAATTTATGCCTTTCAAGTGATTGATGAATTAAGCATGTGAGTTCAATAGTAAAGTTATATCATGTTAGCTATGTTTAAGTTCATGACATGCAAGTGTTTGTTAAAATGCCCCAATGAATGAAGAATGATCAAATGCTTAGTTTACATGTTTCAAGTTTATGCCATGTCTCTTATTTTGTGCTATCGAGTCCTGGGGGTACTTGTACCCGGCAGTTTAGCTGATTATTTAGAGCCATGGTCAATCATAGTACAGTAATAGTTATGTCACTACCAGTAGTACTCTCAGTCCGTTTTGGAACTCAGGAAAAACTCAGTAGACTTAATATTCTTCTAGTGTAGTTTAGTACTCAGTCCAAACCTTAGTAAACACAGTCAGTTAATAGAATTCAGTAGTTTACGTCAGTCCTTGGAACTCAGTGTACCCAGTTCAGTTAAATAGCAATATCAATAACAACTCAGTCCAGCCTAGTATAGACTAAAAAGTAATTCAGTGTCTATTCAGTTGGGAGTAGGATTCATCACCAAGTTAACCATGGAATGGGGGCATTCCTGCCAGTAGAGGGTTTGACCCATAGTAGCAATCCCTGTATTACAGAACTACGTAGCCAGCGTAGGTTGAGATCTCTTCCTACCAGATATATTAAGGGTTGATATATCTCATTCTAGTTATCCTGGCAGCGAGGGTTGACAGAAGAGCTTTCTATTAGAGAGGGTTAACTCATAGCTTGTTCTTACCCATGGCACAGTATTGACACCCTTCCAACTAGAGTTACAGGTTGGACCCCAATCAGTTTAGAGATGAGCATGTCAGACATAGTCACTCAGCTCAGTACGGAACTCAGTATGGTTTTACAGTATTCATAGTTGTCAGATACAGTCATTCAAATAATCAGTAATACAGTATTTGTAAACTCAATTATTGGTTATCAGTATTCAGATTCAGTACTCAGTATTAGCACGATCTCAGTTACTGTCTATGTATTCATGTATGTACTCTTACTTAGTCAAACTTATGTCAGTCAGTTATTATTATGCATGCATATGAACTCGATTATTTCATCCTACCTCACTGAGTATACCAGTACATTCAAAGTACTGGCGCATGTTTTTCTTTGTGCTATAATAACTTATATCATTGGTTCAGAAGCACGGGCTCCAGAGCACCCTTAGCAGTTCAGATTCTCAGCTTTCAGAGTAGTGGTGAGTCCTCCTAGTTTGAGGAAATGCTTATTATTTATAGTACTTCAGTTTTATTTTAGTGGATAGAGTTAGATGTGGGGCTTGTCCCATCAACTCCCTAGTTCATACAGTTAGAGGCTTTTCTGACTAGAGTACTTTCAGACAGTTGTTAGTTTTTTAGTACTTATATTCAGTTTTGGTATTTTGATATCGCATTCAGATTTATTTGCATAGTTGAACTTTATGGCATATGCTTTCTCCTATTTCTGCAATCATTACAGTATTTATTACACTATTTTTGTAGCTGGTACCAATCATGGGTTAGCTTGTGGTCCTTCAGCATTGTGAGCACCGTGTAGCATCCGGGATATATACTTGGGGCATTACAATAGGTGTGTAGTGAACCACACTTATGGATAGGGGGATATGGGATGTTTTAGGAAAAGTTTCCCATCTTTCAGTATTCATGTCGTGCGAGTAAGCATGAGCTCAAGTTACACTCTCAGTCTAATCCATTTTTTCCTTTTGTTTACAGAACATGCCTCCCATAAGGACTAATGAAAGAAGAACTGGAAACCAGTCAGCCCCTCAGCCCTTTCAAGAAGATCCCCTAGACGAACATATCTCTCACGCAGAATTCAAAGCTTCATTCACTACTCTAGCCAATTCAATCATAAACTAGAATGAATGGCCAACTACTGTTCCGGCCAACCCAGTGGCCAATACTGCTATAACCAGGATTTGGGACTTTACCTGAATGAATCCTCCTTTCCTTACGAGATCTAAGTCAGAAGAGGATCCACATGAGTTCCTCAATCAGGTTCAAAAAGTCACAAATATCATGGGAATGACTTACAGTGAGAGTGCTGAGTTACCCGCCTATCAGCTAGAAGATGTAGCCCATACATGGTTTAAGAAGTGAAAGGTAGACAGGGGTATAGATGCAGAGCCCATAGGGTGGGAAATATTTGCTACCCTCTTCCTAGACAGATTCTTTCCCTTAGAGCTGAGAGAAGCCAAAGTATTAGAGTTCATTAATCTCAAGCAAGGTAGTATGAATGTAAAAGAGTATTCCCCTAAGGTTACTCAGTTAGAAAGGTATGCTCCCCATGTAGTAGCATATAATAGGTCCAGAATGAGTAAGTTTGTATCTGGGGTATCAGATAGTGTGATTAAGAAATGCAGAACAACGATGTTGATTAAAGAGATGGACATATCTAGGCTTATGATCCATGCTCAATAGATTGAAGAGTAGAAACTTAAGGAGAAGGAGAGGGAAAATAAGAAGGCGAGAACAGGTAGCTTTAATTTCAATCAGCCTAAGTCAGATAGGGGAAACCATTCCTAATTTCATCCAAAGTCTTCAGTTCCAGCTCCATCCTCATCCAATGTACCTATGACCCAGGATAGTATAAGCAATGGTCGTACAAATCTATTTTGCGAAGAGTGTGGTAAAAACCATCAGGAGGAGTGTAGGCCTAGCAGCAATGTTTGTTATAGCTGTGGAGAACCAGGCCATAGTCTTAGGGAGTGTTGTGTAGCTACTCAGAGAGATAGGTATATGCACCATCAGGGTCAGTCTCATCATTCACCAATTCAGTACAGTCGCCCTAATCAGTAGGGCTCCTCTTTTAGTGCCACCTACGGTCAACGTCTAAATAGATTTTATGCACTTCAGCCCTGACAAGATCAGTAAAGTCCTCCTGATGTGGTCACTGGTAAGTTACAAATCTCCCACTTTTATTTTTATGCCTTATTAGATCCATGAGCTTCTCTATCTTCTGTAATTTCTTACATAACAGTCCATACCAAGGTTAAACCCTAAAATAGTAGTACGATTATTGATTTAGTGACCCACAGACTAGAATGATGACTTTAAGTTAAGGGGGAGATGGTAGTATAGTAAATGGTAGAAGACCATGCATGCTTACAGTTCCTAGTATAAGGAGTTCCAGTTCACTCTATAGTACGAATCAGGTTCCATAAGTTTAGAAGTTCCATATTCATGTTTCCTAGTATACTCAGTTCTCATAACTCATGGTACACTCTAAATGGTCCGTGAAGTTCAATTTATGCCATGTGCTCCTCAGGCCTCAGTAGTATGTCAAAATAATTTAGTCGTCCTTTAGTTAGATGGTGTCTCGTATATCATCACAGTCTTCCTTAAACCTACTCATTCCCATATTCATTACCGTTACAAACTTGGTATCAGTTACCATCTCATATCATCCTTATGTCAGTCATGTATTTTATAATTCGATTTTAGCCGTGTAATCATGCATCAAATATGCATATTCAGTATGTAAGTTCAGTCTATTAGACCAGTGACGTAATCATGATACAGTTGTGCATGTATAGTTCAGTATGTAAACTCAGTTTGTCCGTACTCTCTCAGCTTAACTAGCCACATTCAAGGATGAATATTCCCAAGGGGGAGATATTGTAATACCCCGTATTTCTCTAGCCTAGATTAACCCTCAATACATGGGTTATCCTAAATAAATATTTTTTGAATACTCAGTAATTTTTAGATTTGAGCCTGTCATTACGTAGGAAATTTAATTAGCATTCCAATGATATAAAATTTACCTAAATCCGATAACTGGATAAAAAGTTGTCGCTATTTTAAGTTTCAGTCGTTAAACATCGTCATTCAGTCCAGTAGTGTATCGCGGAGTATGTTAAAATAAAAATTTTCAATTTCCACTATTGCTCCACCATATTGGCATGTCGCGCTATAGAACTAGTTCACAATTGTCAATTTCTAGTGTACCAACATGATTCCACCGCGTCGTGGTGCACTTCCAGTTCACAAATAAAGTGGCAACGCGATACCGCCTCATCGTGCCACCATGCAATTTCCTATTTGTCATTTTCCAGTGATACGTCACGATAGCATAGTGTTTCACCCAAGGTCCAGATTGAGAAAATTTCACCTAGGGTTAAACCAGTCTTTTCCCATGATTTTATTCCCCCCAGATATGGGATTTAAGCCCTAAAAACGTGTAAAACCCTTCATTATTCACTTTTCCGCAATATCAAAAGGTATTTCTCTTTTAAGAAAATAAACCCTAGCTCTCAAGAATCAAGGTCAATCCCAAGAATCTCTCCAAAAACTCCAAGAATCTCACAAATTAAGGTATGTTAGATGTTCATCCATGGATCCTTACCTTCCATGGAGCCCAAGATTCTTTTTTAAAAATATAAGATTTATGATTTATGATTTCCATGTTTGAATTAGATTGAATTTATGTTCATCGCATTGATTGAGTTTTAATCCATGATTTAGATTACAAGTTCTAAGAATTGATTCTAGTATGTGTTGAATTACATAATATTCGTGATAAACCCTTCAATTTTCAAGTTGATTGTTGTAACCATGTTAACTCTAAGTGTTTATGATTTAATGAACCAAGTATGCTTCTTATGTGTTTGATAAATTGTCTAAGAGAATGAAATAATGCCATTATAGCATGCTAACATGTATTCCACATCCATGTACAAATTATTGCATTACAAGAGTTTGATGAAATGTCTCTGTGAATGAATTATGCCCAAGTGAACATTGTTATGTTATTCAAGATTATGCTTTGCTTTACTTTTCATGATATCGAGTCCTAGGGGTATTTAATACCCTGCAATTTAGCTGTTTACCTAGAGCTAGTGTCAGTGACAGAATAGTATCATTCATGTCACGTTTAGTAGTACTGTCAGTCAATTACAAAACTTAGTAGAATTCAGTCAGTTACAGAACTTAGGGAAACTGAATAATCTCAGTATCAGTCCAATTTAATTAGTATACTCAATTCAGTGTCTTTGAGTTGGGCGTAGGAACTAGCACCGAGCAAGTGTGGACGTGACGACTTCTCCTGTCAGGCATGCAGAGTCATTAGTAGCAGTCTCACACTATATAACTACATAGCCAGCGTAGGATGTGAGGAGTCACTCATCAGATTAAGTCTTGGCTACCTCCCAGGGGTCACTCGTTAGATTAGGCTTGACTTTCTGTTCAGGGTCACCCGTCAGATAGGCTTGACCACAATAGTATCTTTACCTATGGCACGGTACTGGCACCCTTCCAATTGGGGTTACAGTTTGGACCCCACTCAGCTTACTCAGGGGCATGTCGGTTAAGTGAGAATACCCACAGTTTTAGTTTCAGTGTCAGTCTTCAGAATAGAACTCAGTTTAGTTCTACAGAATCAGGACTATCAAATACGGTCACTCAGTTATCAATAATTCAGATTATCAGTGATCTCAGATTATCAGTATATTCAGTTATCAATTATCAGATTCAGTTTCAGTATATTTAGTTACGGTATGTTCAGTAGTTAAAGATCCTCCATGTATGCTAATCCAGCTCTTGCATATTATTCAGTTAGTTATTGTTTATGCATATAAACCCATGCATTCAGCCTTACCTCATTTAGCATACCAGTACATCCCCACGTATTGATCGCATACCCGTTTTTTACGCTGTGATATTTCATATCATAGGTTTGGATGCTCAGGTTTCTCACCACACTTAGCCAGATTCATCCAGCAGTAGCAGATTTAGCAGTGAGTCTTCATCTATCAAGGATATGCTTTTATTTAGTACTTTATCTTAGCAGTATTTTAGTAGATGGAGTTAGTTGGGGAATTGTCCCCATCAATTCTACTTTCAGACAGTTTCAGTTAGAGGCTTTTCAGACTAGATTTTAAGACAGTATTTTAGATTCAGATGTTATTATTCATTATCAGTATTTTAGATGTTTTGAACCTTATGGCATTTCAGCCTATTATTTTGCAATTATTTCAGTATTATTGTTCAGTGCTTACAACAAATATCATTCATGAGTTAGCTTATGGTCCTTCGAGGTTGACGACTAGGGGGTAGTCTCGAGTCATTCAAAAAAGTCTCTCAGGAAGTGAAGTATTGGTCAGGCTATGACTCGTCAAGTTACGTTATGACTTGTAGCCCAACTCGTAATGATAACAGTCACTAAAGACAAGCTGAGGAACTAAGTAAAGAAATTCCATGAGTCATAAGGACAAACTATGACTCGTACTGGGAAGTCATACAGTGTCCAGTGTCCAGTGTCTGCAGAATTTAAGATGGGTGTTCCAGTGGCTATGAGTAAATACCACAAGTCATAATGTCTGAATATAACTCATGGTAAGGTGCCATAAAGACAACTCACTCTAGTGCCCTAAAGATGAAAAGCTACTAGAGTTACTATAATTAGTAGTGTATGACTCGTAATATGACTGTAAGAGTCATAACCACTGAATATAAAAGAGAGCTACAATAGCATAAAACACCTTGGGTTTGGGACCCTTTGAAAATTTCCTGGATTTCTGGTTTCTGGTCAAGACACGACTAGGGGGTACAGGTCATATGCTGGGGTACAGTTGGTAAGGTTTGTTCATACACTAAACAATGATGGTTGGTGGGTTGGATTGGTTTCTAGAATTGGTACGATTTGGGTTGGTGCGAATCATATGGTGGTTGACGGGTCATATGGTTGGGTTTTTCTTTACTTAATCTGAGACATAATAAAGTAACTTGGATTTGAGTACGAGTGCCTCACCATGGGTCGTAAGATAGGGCACGAGTCGTATTGTCCCACTCATATATTGGACAATGTCAACTCATCCAGGTTTTGTTATAGTTATGGGTTAAGGGTACTACTCATATCTTTAGATACGGTGTGGCTTGTATGTTTGTATGTTGACCAGTGTGGGGGTCTAAATGAGGTCTAGGGTACGAGTGGCGGGTACCACTTGTACTAGAGGGTACGACTAGGATGGTGGAGTCGTACCCACCTGTGGGGATTTAATGCAGTTAAGTTGGGGGTAATCTGAACATTTCCGCTCAACCTATTATGACCCCATAACTTATAACACACTTGGGAGGTTATTTTACCCTATTATTCTAATCTAAAACACTTGAAAACACTCTTAAATTCTCTCTAAGGCTCTTGGGTAAAGGAATTCTAGGGTTTCATCTAGAGGAGCAATTTGGGGCTTGTTTGGGTGATTTCTCTCTATCATTTTTATAATCTAAGGCATGTACTCCTCCCTCATTGTTAGTTCCAACTAAAGAGTCATGTTTTGTACAATGTTTTCATGGCATGATTATTGTATGGTTTTTGATTTTTCAATTATTTGTTGGGGTTTTGGTATTAAATCTTTGGTTATGGTTTTCCAATGCTTTAAGTACGCTGTACATATTTATCATAGAAAATGAAGGGTACTCAGGAATTCCCTACTCTTATGGTATCTTCGGTTCCTGCAACTACATGCATTGGGGATAATATTGATGATTAGGGGATGCAACTATAGTATTGAATTCCAAGACCAACCTCAAGAGCACCATTATATAAGGTAAAGAAAGCCCATGCATTGGAGCATAAGGTAATAGTAATTAAGGTAAGCAAGGCTTGAGGTTAAACCATTATGTGGTCAAAACTAGAGTACAAGAAGATACCAACTCTTGTCCCTTCAACCTCAAGAGATCTTATTGTGCAAGGGACTTTAACCACGAGTGATTTCTTTAGGCAAGGGACTTTAACCTTAGACTCTTTCATTAAGAAAGGGACTTTAACTTTAAGCCATTACAATTATCATTAGTGAACATTGGGAATCAAACACTTTGTCCATACATCATCATCTATTCAATTCACACTCAAGGACTAACCCATTTAGAGAATCCAACACTATACATGACCACATGGTCCTCATGGGAGCCTTTGTTGCTCAACCATTTCAATAGGCAAATACATTAAATCAATTCATCATACAACACAATTTTGGGTCATCAAGACCTTCACAAACCATTCACATATCATTGGAAATCCTAAACCACATTCTCACCACACTTTAGTTCAACACACAATTAAAGTTCATATTCATGTTTAGAGACTTTAACCCCTCATTAAACATCAATCAACAAGGTCATAAATTTCACCATTCATGGCGTATAATACATTTACAATATAATTTAGAAACTATTCATGCTTATTGGGCCTTTTCCTTAGTTCAAAACATCACCAACATAAGACTAGACAATTCACTTAGACGTTTTCACAAACACCTTGTGTGCATGCCTTTACCAAGGACATTTTCATGGTAGAAATCATCAATATTAGAGTTACTCAAGACTCACATGCTATAACACATACAAAAAGCACCCACATATTCAATCATCATAAATAACATGCATAAACACAAGTCAAAACAAAAGTCAACATTATTCATCATTAGGCAACAAAACCCTTTGCATTTGATTTAAAAATCACCATGTACACTTACTAATTCAAGTGTAAAATACATGGTTTTAGATTTATTTATCAATAGGAAGATTTACATGACTTAGACAACTGGATTCACCAAGAATCTTGATTCACTTTGCCTCTATGAGATCACCCTTGAAACCCTAGCCTCCAATTCTTCTCAAATGAGTTTAAAAGAGTATTTAGGGTGCTTAATCCATTAAAATGGATGTTTAGGAGGTTACAAACACTTATTTAGTGAGGGGACTTAGGTTTTAGGGTGAAGGAAATGACCACAAGGTACTACACTTAAATATGGAAAATGAGCCCGTGTAAGGGTACGACTTATTTAAGGAACCTACCCTAGGGTACGAGTGGTACCCTAACTCTTACCCTAGGATACAAGTTGTACCCTAAATCATACCCTAGGATTATCCTAGGTCACCTACACTAGTTAGGGTATGACTACACACTTTTGAGTTTTATCCAAAGGGTATGACTCATGCCCACAATTGTATCCATCAACCATGCCAAAAAGAGTCCATTCCAAGCTAAGACTTCACTCTATACGTTTGGTCTTGGTATGACTCATACCTTAAGGTACGATTAGTTGGAGGTTCATTCATACCAAGGACAGTGAGTTACCCTCATCATACTACCTAGGGTATGATAGGAGGGAGAAGGATACGAATCATATCAAAGGGATACGACTCATACCCCTAGTCGTACCCACCCCAGTGACATCAAATAAAGAAATTTCTCAATGGTTTGAAGCCCAGGTGTTTCAAAAACATAAGGTGGAAACACCCTACCATCCTCAGATAAGTGGGAAAATTGAGGTATCCAATAGCTAGATCAAGTCCATTTTTGCAAAGACTATGAATTCCAATAAGACAGACTGGGCTAGAAAGTTAGATGTTGCATTATGGGCATACCGAACAGTATTAAAGATCCTTATTGGCGTTTTTCTTTATTATCTTATATATGGAAAAGCATGTATGTGCGTGTCAAACTTGAGCATAAGGAATTATGGGTACTGAACAAGGTTGAATCTAGAATGGAGTGATGCAGCCAAGTTGATATTAGACCAATTAAATGAAATGGATGAATTCTGTCTCTAAGACTATTAAAGGTCAACCTTTTTTAGGACTAAGAGGAAAGATTTCACTGCTGAAGCTCAGGTGTTTTATATAAAGTTAAATTTGATATTGAGGGGCTATTATTGAGTGGTAACAATTTTTCCTTATGGTTCTATTGAGCTTGACAATGGTGAGGCCTACATTTTAAAGTGAATGGACAAAGGGTGAAACATTGTCGCTGTAAAACTGATAAAGTTAAGATGATATGTGAAGTGGTTCATGGTGAAGTATGAGTATCCAAGAACACCCGCGTTCATAATGTTAAATCAAGCACTTCATAGGAAGTAATCCATGGTCTAGTTTTTGTGAAGTCTAAGTAACCAAACTAGCCACATCGTGCCGAGATATTAAATCAGTTGTTGTTTAGGAGGCAACCTAAGGTTTCTTGTACTTATTTTAATTATAAAGTAATGTGTGCTATATGTATAGGGACTAAACTGAAAAGAAACTGTAGAACTGGAACAAATATTCAAACCAAAAAAGGGTTGCACAATTGAGTCATATATATGACATCCAAATGAATGTCTTAGGAGTTATCCTAGATTGGTCAGTACTATTGCACCTATACATCACGATCATGGTACGAATCATTAGATAAAACTCCTGAAAACCATCATATAGGTAATTGAACCTGTGTTTAAGGAACAATTATAGCAATATAATATTGTCATTTTTACGAGTCATAGGTTCCTAAGTAAATTTTCTAAACTCTCTTTAGTATAAACGCAAGCCATGATCATTGTTTGATTCCATAATCGGGGGTACGAGTCATTTGTTGGGTCAAACTATTTAAATAAAACCTAATCTGACCTAACTTAACTCAATTTTAATTATTAATTTCTTAAAACCTAACGCTTGATACACTAGAACACTCATTCAAACAAAATTGCACACCCAAAACATGATCAAGCAAGTAAATTCGAGCAAAATGAATTGATTTGTCACTAAGGATCTGGGAATATTCGATTGCTCTATTTGTGCTCTCCTTTAAATTGTTGAGCTCCTATGCATTTGAAATATACTTTTCAAACTTTAAGTAAGTTTCTCATGTATTAAAATTATGAAGTGCGGGAGTATGGAATTTCACATACGTAGTAGCATTTAAAGGTAATTACATCATCTAAGCTTATGCAATTTCTTGTGTAATAGGCGTATCTAAATGGTTGTAGAAGGAAGAAGCTTGAGTACCCCTTTGTTCAAATTAGATCAAATCAGGGCCAATGATTTAAAATTTAAAGGTTGAAGGGTCAATGCACACTCCATGACACAATGCACGACCATGGTATAAATGGGAGATCGTGGGTTAGATCGTTGTGGGTGCCAATGTCATGACCCGAACTAGGGAATAGCCATGAAGGGTATCTCAAGTCCACCGAGGACCAGAAACTACCCCCTCAACCTAGTCAAACAGAAAAAAATACACTAGTCAGCAGATGAATTTTAAACATCTAACAAGATAGAGCAAATAGTAACTCAAAGTCTAAGAATGTCAACAACCAATACACAATCCACAATAATCCACAAAGACTCTATACCAGAAAACACCCTACGTCAGGATATGCCCCTGACCCTAACAATGGCAATAAAAATGACAAAGTAAATGTGAATTCTTCAATTCTAATTTATGAAAGGAATACTGACGGAATAATGAAGACTTCCGGAGAATGGAAACTCACCACTTCACCACAAATGACCAACTCTGAGATCACCTATCATTGTGTAGGAAAAGTAGAAGTGTCTTCGGACCCTGCGTTGTGGAGGTATATAATGTAACGCCGTGAGTATGGTACCCCAGACGCTACACGATGCTCATAATATCGAAAGACCACAAGCTAACCCTTAATGGATACATGTAACTGAGCACTGCATAATATACTGTAAAAATATAGAAAAACTGGCGAAAACTTGCTATAAGGTTCAAAACTGAAATACAATTGAAACTGAATACTAATACAAATGTATGAATATCTAGTCTGAAAGCCTCTAAACTATCTTAATAAGGAGTTGATGGGACAATCCCCTAACTAACTCCGTCTACTAAAAAATATTAAATCTAATGTAAAATATTTAAATAATAGAACCCTCCTCGAATGATAAGGACTCACTGCTATCAACCGCTACTGACTGAAACTGAACCGCTAAGGGTGATTTGGAGATCGTGCTTCTGAACCTATGGTATAAAACACCATAGCGCAGGAAAGTATACGTCAGTACATAAGAATATACTGGTATGCTAGATGAGGTAAGGCTAAATGCAAAGGATCATAAGCATGAACTAAAGCTGACTAAATAACATGAGTATACTGAATGAGGATACATACATGAATGCACAAGCTATAACTGAAATCGTAGTAACACTGAATACTGAGTTCTAACAACTAGATTACTGATAACTGGGTCTACTAGTACTGATATCTAAGATCAGGCCTATCTAATGGGTGATCTCTGGATCTACTGATACTGATGTCTGAAACTTGATAACTGAATCTGAGATCAAGCCTATCTTGTTGGTGATCTCTGGATATGTTAATACTGATAATGATTGACTGAATATGAGATCAAACCTATCTAGCGGGTGATCTATGTATCTACTGATAATGAAAATGATTGTCTTAATTTGATATCAAGCCTATCTAGCGGGTGATCTTTGAATCTATGGAACTATCTAAGTTATTTAATGAGATGAGTAACTGTATCTAATAGTCCTGATTTCTGTAATACTGATCTAAGGTTTGTTCTGAAGACTGAATCTGAAATTGAGACTGTGGGAGGTAGTCATCTAACCGACATGCCCCGAATCTGAACTAGTAGGGTCCAACCAGTAACCCCAACTAGAAGGGTTTCAGTACCGTTCCACGGGTAAAGACACTTCTATGGTCAAGCCTGTCTAATGGGTGACCCTAAGTAGGAAGTCAAGCCTAATCTAACGGGTAACTCCTGAGAGGTATCCAAGCCTTAATCTAATGGGTGACTCCTCATCCTGCGCTGGCTACGCAGTTCTGGAGTACAGGGACTACTACTAATGACTTTGCCTGACTAACAGGGAAGCTGTCATCGCTGCCATCGCTCGGTGCTGAGTCCTACTCCCAACTGAAAGACATTGAACTGATTTCTTATTTCATACTAAGCTTAATTGAACTGTTACTAATCGTACTACTTAACTGAGTTTAATTGAGTTCACTGAGTTCTGTTGACTGACAAAATACTACTGAGTTCTGTTATCTGATTGAGTGCTACTGAATTCTGATCTGAATACTAGAATACTACTAAGGTCTGAGCTGAATATTGAACTGGAATAGACTAATACTGAGATTACTGAGTCTTTCTAAGTTTTGTAACTGACCGAGTTCTACTGATCATGGCACAACTGAGATTATCTTAAAAACTGACACTGGCTCTAGACATGCAGCTAAATTGTCGTGTATTAAATACCCCAGGACTCGATAACATAAATAATACATGGCAAGAAAACTCATACATAACATGGCAATAGTCTATCATTCACAATATAATCAATGAGGCATGTTTTCAAGCATTTGGAAGTATTAAACATGTAATTGTATAAGGAGGCATGTTGTTGTCTCATAACTCATTCAATAAGGAATGCACATGAATAGGAATGCATGCAATATATCATAATTCATTCATTAAGGCCTTACAACAAACACTTGGCATATATGAACTTATACATAATTGGGAATTTCTTGTCAACATGCTATAATACCCTATTTCCTTCACACAAGTATTTTTTCAAATATATGGGGAGCATACTTTGGTCATACAACATTCAATACACCTAATTAACATGGTTACATCAATCAACATTTTTCTTGTAGGGTTTATTCTGAATATCATGAAATTCACCTCACACTAGAACCAAAGCTTTGAACTTTGTAATCAAAACATGAATTAAAACTCAACAACATCATAAACATGAATTTCAATTCACATAAATCATGAAAACTCATAAATATCTAATATTTAAATTTAGAAACTGATTCTTGAACTTCTTAGGTGGAAGGAACCCAAGAATTAACATCTAACATGACTTAGTTCTTGATTTGAAGATGATTGACGGAGTACCTTTGAGAATTGCTCTTGAGATTGATGTTCTAGGGTTTAGTTCTTGAGAGAAATTTGAGAGAAGAGAGTATATTTTGGTGAATTAGGTCTGAATCCTGTGCTATTGAGGATAAATAGGGGTGGAAAAATGACACAAATACCCCTCTGGTTGCAGTTCTTAAAGACTAAAAATGTGCCCAGCGACGCTATAGACGATGCACTGCATTGGTGTGCTCAACGCTATAGCCGACGCGTCGCATTGATCGTATCGATGCTATAGCCAACGCATCGCATCGAGTTTGCGTCAGTTCACTTAAAATTGCATTAGGGGCTGGAGAAAAATATTCATCAATGGAATAGACGTCGCGCCACACTGAAATAGCATTGATACACTGGTTTGGACTTCTAAACGTGGTTTAAACGAGGCCCAAAATTTCCGAATCTCACCCGAGATGTACTATTGATTGACCCATTATGAATCAACTTGAAAATTGACAATTGAAGGTCGGGAAGGTCACGAAATAAATCATCAAAGTTTGAAGGCTCATGAGAAGACTAAGTTCCAACACATAGCCAAATTTTCTAAGTGTGAAGCTTCCCTTGACATTCTTTAAAGAGCTCAAATGGGAGCAAGGGATATAACAATGCATATCATAAAGATAAAGGACTTATAACGTACCTGAATCTATGTTAGGGGAACCTCCCTGATCATGGCGAGTCTGGAGTGCATAAAATCTGCTCTGACGTTGACCACTAGTGGTATTGGAAGTGGTGTCCTGCTGATGCAAATCTCTACCCCTCTAAGCCATAATTCTACACTCCCCCAACCTTTTTCATGGCTTACCACAACCAAAACATACCTCGTTGCCTGCTCTACATGCACCTAGGTTATTCTTACCACATTCTTCACAAAGCGGATAGGTCCGATCATTTCTTACACTACTCTGGGTTTTGGAGCCTAGCGCCCCAACATGATTGTCATCCCTGAACTTTGGTACTGGTGCACTAGCTGAGGATGGAGCTGGGACTAAAAACATCTGACTATGCTGAGAACGGTTACCACCCTAAGACCCTTGTTGAGAAAAAATATAACTACCTGTTCTGGCTTTCTTATTCACTCCCTCTCTTTCCTTAGATTTATCTGCCTCAATCTGCTGAGCGTCCATTATCAATCTAGAAAGATCCATGTCTATATTAAGCATAGAAGTCCTACACTTCTTTACTACTAACCCAGACACACTGGTCATAAACTTACTCATGCTTGCTCTAGGGTCAGCCATCTGATCAGGAACATACTTAGACAACTGGTTGAACTTGAGGTAATACTCCTTCACTGTCATAGAGCCCTGCCTCAGGTCCATGAACTCTTCTATCTTAGATTCCCTCATCTCAAGTGGGAAAAACTTATCTAAGAACACATCCTGAAATATCCGCCAAGTCATGGAAGCTACATCCTCCTCTGTACTCTTCTTCCATATTACTACACAATCATGAGCGACATCCTTCAACCTATAGTATGCCAATTCTACACTCTCCTCCTCAGACACATTCATAATTTGGGTGATCTTCTTTACCTCCCCAAGATAAAGCTGTGGGTCCTTACCTTCTATAGACCCAAAGAATTCTGGCGGGTTCATTCTCATAAAATTTCTGATCCTGGCTGCGGCTGAATCCCCATCTTACTGAGGTGGGGATGCAGACCAACGGTTACCCTGAACATTAGTTGTTATAGCTTGCGCTAGCACATGAAAAGATGCCTGAAACTCTGCATGTGACACATTCTCATTCTCAGGATCTACGAGCTGAGGTGGCTGGTTATCATTTCTACAGGCATTAGCTTTGCAAGGAGGCATATTCTGTAAATGAAAAAAAGAATGGATTAGACTGAGTTTTTAACTTGAGCTCATGCTCACTCGCACGACATGAATACTGAAATAAGGGAAACTGTTCCTAAAACATCTTATAGCCTCTTATACATAAATATGGCGCACAACACACCCATGAACAAGACTCTACTAAATATGGCTTTCAAACTTCCTAAGACACTGTTGAAACTTAGGCTCTGATATCAAGTTTGTAATGCCTCGAGTCTGGTATCCCGAATGCTACACGATGCTTATGATCCCGAAGGACCAAAAGCTAACCCTTAACTGATACCTATAACTGAGCACTACATAATATACTGTAAAAATGCAGAAAACTGGCAGAAACTTGCCATAAGGTTCAAAACTGAAATACAACTAAAACTGAATACAACTGTCTGAATATCTAGTATGAAAGCTTCTAAACTGTTTGAATAAGGAGTTGATGGGAAAATCACCTAACTAACTCCATCTACTGAAAAATACTGAATCTAATGCAAAATAATAAATTAATAGAACCATCATCTAATGATGAGGACTCACTGCTACCAACCACTGCTGACTGAAACTGAACTGCTAAGAGTGATCTGGATCTCGTGCTTCTGAACCTATGGTATAAAACAACATAGTGCAGGAAAGTATGCATCAGTACGTAAGAATGTACTGGTATGCTAGATGAGGTAAGGCTAAATGCAAAGGCTCATATGCATGAACTATAGCTGACTGAATAACATAAGTATGCTGAATGAGGATACATGCATGAATGCACAAGCTATAACGAAAATCGTAGTAACACTAAATACTGAGTTCAAACAACTGAATTACTGATAACTGGGTCTACTAGTACTGATATCTGAGATCAGGCCTATCTAGTAGGTGATCTCTGGATCTACTGATACTGATGTTTGAAACTTGATTAACTAAATCTGAGGTCAAACCTATCTAGCGGGTGATCTCTAAATCTGCTGATATTGATAATGATTAACTGAATATGAGATCAACCCCATCTAGAGGGTGATCTCTGTATCTACTGATAATGAATATGATTGTCTAAATTTGAGATCAAGCCTACCTAGCGGGTGATCTCTGAATCTGCCGATATTGATAATGATTGACTGAATATGAGATCAACCCTATCTAGAGGGTGATCTCTGTATTTATTGATAATGAATATGATTGTCTAAATTTGAGATCAAGCCTACCTAGCGGGTGATCTCTGTATCTACTGATAATGAATATAATTGTCTAAATTTGAGATCAAGCCTATCTAGCGGGTGATCTCTGAATCTATGGAACTATCTAAGTTCTTTACTGAGCTGAGTGACTGTATCTAACATTCCTGATTTATGTAATACTGATCTAAGTTTTATTCGGAAGACTGAATCTGAAACAGAGACTATGAGAGGTAGTCATTTAACTGACAAGCCCTGAATCTGAACTAGTGGGGTCCAACCTATAACCCCAGCTGGAAAGGTGTTAGTACCATGACCGGGTAAAGATACTTCTATGGTCAATCCATTTTAACGGGTGACCCTAAGCAAGAAGTCAAGCCTAATCTAACAGGTGACTCCTGGAAGGTAGCCAAGCCTCAATCTAATGGGTGACTCTTTATTCTACGTTGGTTACGTATTTCTGGCGTACAGGGATTGGTACTAACTACTCTGCTTGACTAACGGAGAAGTTGCCATCCCTGCCCTCGCTCGGTGCTGAATCCTACTCCCAACTGAAAGACACTGAACTAATTTCTTATTTCATACTAAGCTTGACTGAAATATTACTGATCATACTATTTAACTGAGTTGAATTGGGTTCACTGAGTTCCATTGACTGACGGAATACTACTAAGTTTTGTTATCTGGTTGAGTGTTACTGATTTCTGATCTGAATACTTGATTATTACTAAGGTCTGAGCTTAATACTGAACTGGAATAGACTGATACTGAGATTACTGAGTCTTTCTCAGTTTTGTAACTGACTAAGTTCTACTGATCATGGCACGACTGAGATTATCTTGAAAACTGACACTGGCTCTAGATATGCAGCCAAATTGTTGGATACTAAATACCTCCAGGAGGCGATAACATAAATAATAAAAGGGAGAATAACTCGTACATAACATGACAATAGGTTATCATTCACAATACAATCAATGAGGCATATCTTCAAGCACTTGGAAGTATTAAACATGTAATTGTATAGGGAGGCATGTTGTTGTCTCATAACTCATTCAATAAGGAATGCACATGAATAGGAATACATGAAACATATCATAATTAATTCACTAAGGCCTTACAACAAACACTTGGCATGCATGAACTTATACATAATTGGGGATTTCTTGTCAGCATGCTATAATGACCCTATTTCCTTCACACAAGCATTTTATCAAACATATGGGGAGCATACTTTGGTCATATAACATTCAATACACCTAATTAACATGGTTACATCAATCAGCATTCTTCTTGAAGGGTCTATTATGAATATCATAAAATTCACCTCATACTAGAACCAAAGCTTGGAACTTTGTAATCAATACATGAATTAAAACTCAACATCATAAACATGAATTTTAATTCACATAAATCATGAAAACCCATAAATATCTAATCTTTATATTTAGGAAAGGGTTCTTGAACTTTTTGGGTGGAAGGAACCCAAGAATCAACATCTAACATACCTTAGTTCTTGATTTGAAGAAAATTGATGTAGTACCTTTGAGAATTTCTCTTGAGATTGATCTTCTAGGGTTTAGCTCTTGAGAGAAATTTCAGAGAAGAGAGTATATTTTGGTGAATTAAGGCTGAATCCCGTGTTATTGAGGCTAAACAGAGGTGGAAAATAACACAAATATCCCTCTGAATGTGGTTCTTAAAGACTGGAAATGTGCCCAGTGACGCTATAGCCGACGCGCCACGTCGGTGTGCTCAATGCTATAGTCGATGCACCACATCAATGGAATAGACGTTATAGCTAATGCATCGTGTCGAGTTCACATCAGCTCACTGGAAATTGCACTGGGAGCTGGAAAAAAATATTTATCAATGCGATAGACGACGCGTACCGAGATCGCGTTGATACACTGATTTGGACTTCTAAACGTGATTTAAATGAGGTCCAAAATTTTTGAATCTCACCCGAGATGTACTATTGAATTTCCCCATCATGAATCAACTTGAAAATTGATAATTGAAGGCCAGGAAGGTCATGAACTAAATCATCAAAGTTCGAAGGCTTATGAGAAGACTAAGTTCCAAAACTTAGCCAAAATTTTTAAGTGTGAGACTTCCCTTGACATTCTTTAAAGAGCTTTAATGATTAGGAAAATTTGTGGGGTCTTAAATACAACATCCAGAGATGGTTAGTGGGGTGAGCACTAGCATGTAACTCATGATAAGGGTAAAGTAGTGTCAGTCGAAAGTTTAATTTCAAACTCACTATACATGTTCACATTTATGAATATATATATATATATATATAGTAATTACTGGGGTAGGAAACAAGGTTTAGCATGATAGTAAAGTATTATCCTAGACTATGTAGCTCAACCGTCATAAACAGGCACCCACGGGCTATATGGGTTCAGCTCCTCCTGCTTAAAGGGTCCCAATGCGTGTTAGCCACACGAACCAAAGGTATCAAGGAAGATAAGGGAATGCCCCGACCCTATGTCAATCCTAGATACTAAATATATTAATAATAAGAACCATTCACATAGTCATCTTGACCAACCTCACATCGACAAATATTTCTAGTATAAGTAATTTGAGACCCACACCTTCAAGGCTTAGCTACATTACCCCCATTAAGCTCAATTAAAAAGAGATTTCACATAATTCATTCATTAACCTAGGAATCATAAATTAAGGCACATCCTGGTATCATCATACCATTTGTTATACCCCATTTTAACAAGGGTCAAATCGAGGTATAATATATTAAAAAACTTGTAATTAAATTTAAGGAAGTCGCGCCCTAATTAATACTACGGTGAATTAGGACACCTATTATAAGCTCAGTGATTAAAGGAAAATAAAGACTTCATATTAAGTTCTACTTAACTAAGTGATTCTAGGTAAGAGTTTTAGTTATCCTAAAGGGAAGGGATTAGTCACCCTAAAGGATCTGCTAACTACCGTTAACCGACCAAACTTAAGTTAAATAAAGAAACCAAATGTTAAATTAAGAAAAGAGATAGGCTTGGTATAAAAAGTACATAGATCTTATTAAAATAAATCATGCTAATTATTTATAACAAAATATTAGAAAAAAATTTAGAAAGATTCAACCAGTTGTCAAAAATTATTAAAGATGACTTCTAAAAATACGCAAGCTTATTATTGTCTAAAGATAGTTATTTCAAATTATTTCTCTTAAAAAGATATACTAAGCTTCTAATTAATAATTCAAAAGTTAATTATGTTAAAAACTTCACATTCTTTGTTCTAAAAAAATGACTCTGCTCTTTTTAATCAAATTTTATAAGTTAGTTGTCTGACATTAAATGAATAGATATAAAAATATAATTGTTTAAATCTACAATAGCTTGAGAATTTATTTATTTTGTTAATAAAAGGCTCATGTTTTTAAAAAATATATTTTTGTTATTAGCAAAGTCACAATTTCTTATTTAAAGTTGAAGAAAACAAAATTGATTTACCATATCCAAAGTAGTTAAAGCCGATTTCCGTGTCTAGCTATAATTAATGTGCCTACCGCTAAAATCTATATTTTTATTAGTCATATTGGTTAGTGACAAAACTAACTCAATAGGCTACTATTCCTTATTAAAGAAGCATTAAAGAATTCTAACAACTCAGTTGTTCATTCTAAAGGACACGTTCTTACCAACCAAATTTTAATACTGTAAATGGTATATATTATATCTACCTAGTGATTAAGCTAAAGTCAATATCCAATGGTGAGGAGAAAAACAACATATTGTTATCATATTTCATAAAAACTTATACTAGTTCAAACAATAAGCAAACAAGATATAATTTCAAAACATTAATGTGTAAAATGTTGATGCAAGATAATGACATATTTATACAAATAAAGAAAAAATTTAGAATAGAAAAACAACACTAGACAACGGGCGGGTTTGACGGAAGATTATGGAGTATAGTTACTTGCTCGAATGAGAGATAGTGTTGGTCTCATTCTGAAACTCCATGCGGGTACGAGGGTCTAGCCTTAAGACCCCAAGTTTGTTTTCTCCCAAAGTGTACATGCTAATAACGAGATAGTATTAAAATTTAAAAATACAATTCAACTTAAAATGAATCAAATAAAATCGCACATCAAGACATGATATCCATAGAACAAAACATGCAGAATGCCAAACAACATAACTCTGGAACCAACGTAAGATAGATTCAAGATTAAGATGAAGATTTGGAAATTTCTTTGCGGATCATAATGTATTATTTCCATTAAGAACATATTCGTGATCATATTCACAGACACATAAAAAGTTGTTGTCATCATCTATAAATAAAAGGTTAAGCATCTCTATTACTAGAAAGACCAAACAGGCAGCAAGTTAAATTTATTTTAAAACCAATCCAAGTAAATCATTTAAAGTTTAGTGAATAAAAGTAAGCATTTGCCATGGTTTTAACAAGAAATGTAATACTGAATGTGCACTCGGGCAAAATCTAAAGCATGGTCAGTATATAATCTCCATATTAAATGAAAAAAATATAAAGATCATGCTTCGAAAGTATTTAATTGTTACTCAATTTTTTTCTCTAAAATCATAAAAAAAATGTGAATTTTTATGTATAACAAAGAATCCTAAGTAGCATGACCTTTAAAGTGGATAAAGTCAAGTGACGATTTTTTTTAACAATATATGTGAGCATTAACACATCATTGTCAACACACGACCAAAGCATATACCTATACTTAGAATACATAGGGGTAGAGTAGAACCCAATAGGAAAACTAGCAGTCTATTAACTTAATAAGTACCTTTGGTTTTAAAAACGTTGCCACACATGAGAACTTAAGAATGTTACCAGTAAAAATGGAAAATTTTCAAACTTAAAACCTCAAACTTTAAACAATTGAAAGTGACTACTTTAGCTATTCTATTACTCTTAATTCCATTCGCTAAAGATCCGAGAATAAGCGAAGGAACCAGACAAGCAAGAAGGTGCAGAGGAAAGGTGGAAAAAAATGGGAGCAAAAAATGTTGAAGGAAATGTTAGTAAACAAGCTGTGATTGCTGAAAATATCCCAACTAAATAGCCACCCTTTTTGGGAAATCATTTTAGAGGTCCTTGATGTGTTGGAATTATAATTCTATTACAAAAACACAATCTAATTTAGACTTCTAACAAATCCATTAGGTAAACACTTAGTGACAAGTTTATTTTTTTAACATAGTTGACGAGTTTCTCACAAATCGATTGCTTTACAAATTACCAAAAGAAATTAAAGAAGTTAGACAAGCAACGAGAACACATAAAATATTATATCCTATTCTAACAGAAAAGAGAGGGTAGTAACTTAATTTTATCACATAGCAAACAACCATCCTAGTGAGTTATATTAGACAACCCCATAGCTAGATTTCAAAGGAATGCTAGCTTTATGACCGATTTCAGCGGTTTGATAATTATGTTTATGCCATAAAATATTATGGAAAACTGACAGTTTGTAACTCGCACATACAACATATTAATAAGCAGCAGTTACATGTCATGAAGCAAAATAGAGGGAAAAAAGGCTTTACATTTATAAGATTCAAAGACCAAAATATTGAGGAAAATGAGATTCAAACGTTCATATAACTGATGACCAAACAAACCGTATATAACTGATTACCAAAACAATTTCATATCGATAACGATTAAGAATCAAGACTAAGTAATAAGGGTATAATTTCACAGTGAACCAATAAAGTCATAAACATGATACTTGATAGAAATTTATATACCAATCAAAATTTTTGGAATCAACAATGTAAACTTGGAAGAGATTCACATTAAAACTTAATTTTCAGAACCTAATTATATTCTTTATTCGCACAGGTAGTGAAAAGAAACAACAACAAAACTTAGAATGAAATCGTATATTCAACGCACCAAATCAAAATAAGATGAAGGAGAAGAAGATGAAAGTAAAATCAGAAGGATCGAATTCATACCTTTTTTTGGGCAGCGAATTAGGGGGTTCCTCGTTGAAAATTCTAACTCGAACTCGAACTCGAACTCGAACTTGCGCTCAGACTAAAAAAGAGGGTGAGAGTAATAGTATACTGGTGTTTTAAATTCTAATTTGATAGATTTTTGTTGGTACCCTTTCTTTGTGAAAAGGACTCCCCTTTTATAGGCAAAAGTGGCTGCAATAGTTCTTAAAGGGATTTCAAGAATTCAAATTTGAATTCTTGAGAAGGCCCCAAATCACAGAAATAAAAAATGGAGGCATAGAAAAAATTAATTGTTCAACTTTTTCAGCTTGATGTAAAAAGGAGAAAGGGTTTTTCAAGGTGGAAGACTTGGAACCATCGATTTAAGCTTGGAAGTTGTCGAATTGAAGAAAAAATATCTTGAATCTAATGAATTTTCAAAATTTTAAATTTTCTCATCCTCTCCCAAAATTGCAGATTTTTGGTTCTATTTTTGCTTTTAGAAAATTGATGGAGGAAGATGGTTGATTTGAGGATCGATGAAAACAGAGTAGAGGAGAGTGGAGAGGTGGACACCATTGGATTTTACCATTATACGGTGGTTTGAGCACTGTTGGCATTGCTTGTTTGACTATTGTTTTTATACGTTGTTTTGATCGTTGTTTTGTTGCTGATGTTGTTGTTGTTTTAACATGGTAAAGGGGATAGTAGTAAGGTGGGTCGGGTCAGGGTGTTGTAGTTGGGATGGAGTAGATTTAGGCTAGGCATTTTTTTTTTTTATTTTGGGATGATGTTTTGATTAAAAATAAGGGTTTAGGTACATGGGTAATTCGGCTAAATATAAGGGTTTTAGTTAAGGATGAAACTTATTTAAAGAAATTGCTTCCAAACAGATAAGTCAATTAATCAATTTGTTTCAAATTGATTTCACTTAACTAATTCAACGATGCTTATTTTTTTCTAATTAATTTTTTCAAAAGTGTGTTTATATATATATATAATCACACATATAGGTACATATACACACATGTGCGCTTTTAAATATGTACATATATTATATTTTAAATACGTTTAGCTATAATTTAAAATTAAATAAATAAAATAAAGTAGATTAAATTTATAAGAAAATATAATAATATAGCAAGGATTATATTAATCTTCTAACATATATATGTTTATTCAATTTAGAAGAAGTAGTGAAACGATAATTTTTAAAAATATTTATTTATTTATTCGGGCAAATTTATAAGATGCAATATTAGTATTTTAATAGTAAATATAAGAAAAATATCATTTTCAAACTGTTAACGTTAAAAATAAAAAATATATATTGAAAAAATATTTAAAAATATTAAGCATCGAGAAATTAATTTTATGAAAAAAGGAGAGTCAAACTTGGGTGTCAACGGCTTGTCTCTCTTAGACCAAAGATGATGAAAGAGTCATTGGTGGAAGACGTAGATGTAAACTAATTTTGTCTCGATTGGAAAATTAGACTGATTCTGAAAAAGCTACACCCAAAGGGTGAAACGGTGAAGCTAGAATATGCATGATTATGATTATAAATTCGATCGAACCCTGATTTTTGAGTCTCCTACATATCCTGGGTTTCACGAGAATCAGGTCAATGTAGTTTAAAGATTATGCTAAAATTTTGAGAGGATCTCAAAATTTTATCCTTGTTTCAAATTTATGCTGGCACTAGATATAAGAATATTTGAAAATAGCATTAGACCTTATAAAAATTGAGTCAAGTCAAGCTCTGAATCGTCGACAAAGCTAGGGATGCTTGACATTCCGCTAGCTTGTCCCAGTTTGCTGCTAAGAGATAATTTCACGTTAAGCTATGTCTCCTCTTTCTACATATAAGTTTAGCTTCCTACTAAGTCATGATTGAAAGCTTACCAAAAAAAATAAAGCATGAAAAATGTAAATAAAATACTTACAAAAAGATCATAAGACAATTGTATCTACCGGTTCACTAGATGCGATTAGTCAAATGTGCGGTATTTTTAGAAGTGACAACTTTAAATTATATGCTTGAAAAATTCATCAGAATAAGGATTGCTCAATAAAAGATAAATGAGTAATTAAACTTGATTTTTCAAGGAATTCAAAAGATAACATATCGTGCATATCTAACTAAGATAAATAAATGATAAATTCATTGTGAAATGTTCAATCAAGAGAAAGCGAACATAGATATTCAATTGAAGGAAAAATCCATAAAGTCTTATTAGAGGGTAGAATAATCCAATTATTTTCTATTTTAGGGTGGACGAACCCAATTTATCCTCATATTATATGTCTGTAAAGTTTATTAAACTAAAAAACAGTGCTCAAATAAGAAAGGAATCTTGTTTATTTCAAGAACTTTAAAAGATAGCATGTAGTGCTTAATTAATTAAGAGAAATAATAATGATAAAAATAAATAAATGATTAAGGCATTGTGATGTGCTCAAGCGAAGGCAAAAAAACATAAATATTCAATTGAAATCCTACATGCATAAAATATCTTATTGAAGGGCAGATTATACCGAAATATCCTATTTCAGAGTGGACAATCCGAAATATCCTATTTCTAGGGTGAATGAACCCAAAATATTCTATTTTAGGGTGGACGAACCCAAAGTGTCCTATTTAGGGTGGACGAATTCAACGTGACCTATTTTAGGATGGACGAATCAAAATGTCCTATTTTAGGATGGACGAACCCAACGTGTCCTATTTGAGGATGGACAGACCCAATATGTATTGCAAACATACAATATGAATGCAGTGCAGAGAGCTTGGTGCAATTTTCTTAAATAATTTTTGAGAAATTTTTAAAAAATAGCATATAGTGCGTAACTAATTAAGAAAAATAATAACGATAAAAATAAATAAATAATTAAGGCACTGTGATATGTTATCAAACATGTATAAATAATTTTATTGGAGGGAAGACTAATCCATATGTCAAATTTTAGGGTTGACAAGCTCAATATGTCCTATTTTAGGGTGGACGAACCAAACATATCCTATTTTGTGGCGAACATGCCCAACGTATCTTATTTCAGGTTGGATAGATTCATGTGTCCTATTTTAGTATGGACGAACCAATGTGCCCTATTTTAGGATGGACGGACCCAATATATTTTACAAAGTTACAAATATTAATGCAGTTGGGAGAGCTTGGTGTGATTTTCTCTAATAAAAAATATTCATAAACCAGTAAAACCCTACGTAGTGCCTTTGCAGTAGTGAAATTAAAGTGTGGTGGCTATGTGATAGAAAATATTAACGCTGCAGTGCCACATTAATGACTATTAATAATTTAATATTTTCCTCTTCGACGAATTTTTCTATGAGGAAGCTCCTACACTCAAAGAGTACTGTATGTTTTGAAATTTGAACTGCATTGATTTTATTTCATTATGGCATTGCCTTTCTTGTGCATTGCTAGCATGTGTTATCCTTCAAGAATAATTGAAAATCAGTATTTGCATCACTCAAAGAAAACTTGTTAGTATAAAAGACAATGATTGCCTTGCAATGAATCATAGATTTTGACTTTGAATTTGCCCTTCTTGTAGGTATGACATTGCTAGGATTTGATGATGCAAATATAGCTTGTGATCTCAAAATATCTACTTTGCTAAAATAGTAATAGGCCATTTGCAAAGCTATCCCAGTTTTGACTATAGGAGAAATAATTTATTTTTATAATATTGTGATCAAACCTAAAATAGGTGCCTACGTATCCCACTTCTAATAGGAATCGGGTCCAACTTAGTTCATAATAGTGTCTGAAAAGGATTGTGAAATAGAAGCTGCTTATATAGAAGGAAAAGAAGAGTGGTAGTAAGTTACAAAATAGTAGCTACTCATAAGGGAAGAAAGGGGAGAATGATATTCTCAGATTACAAAATAGAAACTACTTAAAAGGGAGGGAAAAGAAAAATGACATTCTCAAGTTGCAAAATGATGCCCTTATTAGTCGTCAAGACTTGTTGTCCTCTTTTCCTTCAAATGATTTGTTTCCAATATCGATGGATCACCTTAACAAAAATTGTGCCCTTGTTTGCGACATTACCATTGCTGATTGGAGGCTCTTTCTGCAACTTTATCTTGCCACTCTCAAGAAGGTTTTAAATATTGAATCTTACTATTGGACAATCTTCAGTGTTATTTCATTGAATTTTTAAATTATAAGAACAATATTTAGATTAATCAAAACTTAGAGATAGATCTTTTTGGGTTGCAGAAGTCCTTAGTTTTCACCCTCTCAAATATATCAGCCAATGGCTCATCCAGAGGGGTGAAGGAGAAAGGTTTCATCTTCTTTCATGGTTGTGAGGTTGATTGCGATTGAATAAACTATTGTTGTGAGTTATTATAAAAATTTGGCTAATAAAGAGGCTAGAGATGTGCATTGTGAAGGTCAAAAAAGAATGAGATTGAGAAAATTGATGACTTTGATGACATTGCGATTGATGTAGAAAAGATGAATTGCCTACACTTTGCAAATTTTTCGATGTTTATGGTTGGAAAACTTATTGATCAACTTGTATTGCTTTTACAATTTTTTCTTCTTGAATTCCACTTTCTATCTCTTTGCCAATTCGAATCAAATCAGAAAAGCTACGTGCACAAGTTTCAAACAACTTATCATAATATAGGCTTTCTTGAATTTGGATGATGAGATCAATTCATCCTCGGAAAGTGGAGGATGTATTTTTTAAGCTTCTAACCTCCATCTCATGCCATATTCTTGAAAGGATTCATGCGTCATCTTCTTCACTTTGAGCAAATCGGTCATGCATGGATCGCCTCCGATATTAAACTCATATTGCCTTAAAAATTCACGGGTCATATCTTCCCATGTGTCATTTGATAACCTCTTTCTTGGTATACCAAGAGAGTGCCAATCCCAATAAACTTTGAATGAATAGTCACATTCGTACGACTTTGTCACATCCAATTCCAATTAATTAACCTGCTACAATAGTCCTTTAAGTGAGCAATGGGATCTCTTTTCCCGATGAAAGTGTTAAATTTTGGTAGCTTTTATCCTGATGGAAGCTCAATATTTTGGTGTACACACAAGTCTTCATACTTTAGACTATGGTAATTAAATGCAACTCTTCATCAAGTTCTTTTCATAGATTATAGAGATCTTTGACCAGATTTTTGTAGTGGATTGGCAGAATCTCCTTTCCACATTTTGCAGTTTGACCGACAGATGGTTGCTTATGCTTATTTTCCTTGGAAGGAAGCACAATTGTGGGAGAATAGATATTTGGTTTCATAGTAAGCTAAATTTTTTTTAGATTGGTAGTATATATTGATGACATTTATGGAGAGGTCATATGGGAGGAAGTTGGAGAGGGAGATATGGTTAAAAAAATATTTTTGATTGAGTTAGAAGTCATGGTAGTGGTAGGAACAAGGCTAAAACTACTTGGTAGATTTACCAAAATATTTCTTCGAACCACATTTTTTTTGCCGTCATCATTTGTGCTTGCACTAAACCCACATCAGTACTGAATAATTTACATTTATCTGTCGTTATCGTATCGTTCTTGATGCAAATTGACAGTCAAAACAATGTTTAATGTTAGACAATCTATAAACAAAAATAAAACTTTAAACATAAAATGAAGTGTTAGTACATGTAAAATGCATATAATAATAATAATAAACTAAGGAAAAATATTAATCTGTAATGAGCCTACATAAGAGGTATAGACTAGGAGAGATGATCTTAGTTTCGGAATGAGTGGATCAAGAGACTTCTTAGTTAGTAGTCTTTAACACTTGAGATGTAGGAAAGTATCAACTAATTTAAAGTAGTAATCAGAAGAAAGTTTAAATTATTTCAAACACCAATGCTTGGATTTAGCTTTATCCTTATGCTTTACTAACTCTGACGTGTCAAAAGATCGCCACAGTCTGAAGACTATTCTAATGATGATGCCTCATCTCGCATGCCAAAATCTTATTCCAGTCTTTAGTACATTTTAATGATGATGCCTCGATTGCATGTCAAAGTTCTGACCCATTTTTCTTCTCTCTTTTTGGAAAAAATAAAAATATAATAAAGAGACCGAGTCTTATGTAGGTTTCCTACGTATTCTGTGTCCGACAAGAAATTAGGTCAAACATTGTTTCAATTACATGTAAAAAAGATGTTGAATCCTATGCTAATATGACTGAGTGCCTATGTGGACTGCCTACGTATCCACTGAGGAAATTAGGTCAACTGTAGTTCGCCTTACATAAAAGAAAATTTAAAAACATACAAAGGATTAATCATTAAGTTCACAAAAATATATAATTTTTTCAAAAGATGCTACCCAAAAATGACCATCCTACTACATAAATCGTAGATGACATATCTTAAAAAAGGATCCCACTGCACTTTAATTATCATGCTTAAGAAAAGCATTACTGGAGTTCAGTCAAGTTGATTCTAGGTGCTTGTAAAAATTAAGGAAAAAAAAGAATTTGGTTCTTTTCCTTTATCCATAGAAAAATTTGCAGATTTCCCAACTACTCTAGGAGTACTTCTAGAAGACCCATATTGCTTGATAAAATCATTCACTAGGTTTCCCCAAGAAGACCATTTCTACATATCCTACTTTAAATACCACATCAAAACTGGACCCATAAGTGTCCTAACAAAAAGTCGCATCTTTAATTCATTGTCTTGCCCAATATTACTCACCCAATCAACATATGCCTTCAGGTGGTTTAGATGACTACCGGACCATCATACATCAAAATATCACCATAATCCAACTCAAAAGGTAAAGCATGCTCATATGTAAAAAAAAATCCGATTAGTCTCAATGTATAATGTCTTTCACCATTTGCTCCATTTTTTCTCGTCTCCGCCAAGTTGTTGAATGTCTATTTTAGCGAGAATGAGTGTATGTTAGAGAAAAATTGTACATTATAATTAAATGTAGATGCAACAATACCAAAGGATGAGTATGTTTTTGAACCTTCAATGGTGGGAAGTGTGGCAATGCCGAAGGGTGAGTATGCTTCTAAGCCTTCAGTGAATGAATTCTTAAGATCGACTATCATTTATTTCATGTTGTCAATTTCTTGCTCCAATTTTGACACATTTACCTCAAGCTTAGCAATTTTATTTTGATATGAATCTGGTTCTTTGTAGTCAAACTTATCCTCAACAAGGTCAATCATAGTAATTTGGTCCGTCATACCTTTCTTGGGTTATCTTTGGTGCTCTACTTAAGTCAACCTTTGGAATGGAAATGAAACACTCCGTAAGCATTGAATAGTTATAAAAGGCTAAGCATGAAGCATTTAGAAATGTGATTTAAAGGAAATCAATGGATCGAGTTCTGTAAGGAATATTAACAGAGCGCATGATTAAACTTTGATAAGACAAAGAGTTGTGAATGACTTAAAATTCTAATTTAACATTGTTTGGTTAAAAAAAAATATCAAGGACAAAGAAAATAATAGGATTTTTCTCGGTTTACATGCTAAAACTTGAGTTTAAAAAGACTGTGGAAGATCAATCTCAATAATCCCAAGATAGAAAAAACACAAGCGTTTTGAATGAGTGAAAATTTAAAGAAGTATCAAACTTGGGTCACTGCTCTAAAATAATTTAACTGAGAAAAATTAGACAAATAAAGTCAAGTGCATTTTGATAATTTGAGTAAAAAAATCGACATCTACCAATTTAAGAAGCGACAAATGACCTGAAGGCCAATGAAAGGACAAAAACATTGGAGAGCATGAGCAAAAATTTTATAACGTAGATCAGTACTGAATAGATACTATGGAGTGCTAAACGTTCTTGTCATTACAAATAGAATATTACACTAGTGAAGGAGGGACTTGAAAGAGTTTGAAAAGATAAAAAGTTTGAATATGACATAAGTTTGGGAAAATTTTGATTTAGCATGAATCTGGCAAAATTTGAAATTAATGATTTAAGGAAAAGTATACAGGAAAAATAATTGTGAAGAATTTTGCCAATGTTAACAAGTAGAAAGAAATTTTAATCAAATTGCGAACATAAGTATTGAAAATCTTGAAGAAAAAATTTAAAAATAATGATGAACTAAACTCATAAATTGAAAAAATAATGTGAACCCTATAAAAAATCATAAAAACTAAAAATGAAAGAAAAACCTTAATTGAAATACTAAGAGTTCAACGGGCTTAAGATAATTTATTAAATGATGCTCTAGCATTGTTGAAAAGTGTTAAGTGCAAAAGTGTTACAATAACGAATTTTTAAGGAAATATTATGATATTTCTTATCTGAAAATAGAAGAAAAGCTAAATTGAAATGCCAAGAGCTCGACAGGCTTAAGATAATTTCTAAATGGTGCTCTAGAATAGTTAAAATGCATTAAGCGCAGAATTGTTACATTAATAGAATTTAAAAAATATATTATTATATGACATATGTAAATTGCAATAGATAACAAAGAGATATATAAATGCCAATTTAATTTTCTTCTCTAAAAATAAAAACAAAGGTGAAATTAGCAGATAAATATCAAGTCGAATTATATTGTAAGTAAATTCATGTAGGTCAAGCAACACATAAGCAAGAAAATTCACAAAATAAATAACACAAATATGTTAAACAACGTGTCCTAATATGCGGGTGACTTCTTTATGCCGGAGGTAGGCCTAAGAGTCAAATATTAACTGAGATTCCAATAAATTGATTCAAGCTTTAATTAATGACATTACTCGAGTTTGAAGTTAGAATTTTTCAAACTCAATTTGGTTAAATTTTGACTCTGATCAATTTATCATTATCTCTGCACATAATATGCGGGTTGTCATTGGGTCATGAACCAATTTGACATAAGGGCATTTTCTAAATTCGTGGAATGACACCATGGATCAAACCACATATGGCTTATGCATGCATAACCTAAATCAAGAGTGATAATACTCTTATCTTAAGTTTTTCTAAGATTTGGGTAGACACGAACTAGGATTTCCTATATGAGAAGGCACGTGGTCCCATGACAGTAAAACTTCCACTCATCCCACGTATGCATCGACTCTTTAAAATAGATGATTTGAATGAATTTTGAAAAAGTACAATGTACAATCCATATGTAAAATATGTGTGAGTGTCAGTTTTCCGAAATGGAGGAAATATGAACGGAATGCTGATTTATATAAAGCAATAAGCAAATAAGCAATTTATATAAAATAAAAAATTTATTTCACAAACGTGATAACTCAAGACAGTTAGGGTGAAACAAATAACAACATATAAAACATAAATATTAACCTAAGTTTGTTATGGTTAAGAACCTAATAATCCCCAGTGAAGTCGCCAAGTTGTTATACCACATTTTAACACGGGTCAAACCGAGATACAGCATATTAAAAAACTT
Organism: Capsicum pubescens; assembly: GCA_030864215.1. Taxonomy (NCBI): domain Eukaryota; kingdom Viridiplantae; phylum Streptophyta; class Magnoliopsida; order Solanales; family Solanaceae; genus Capsicum; species Capsicum pubescens. The sequence continues at coordinate 198,031,216 of CM061541.1, forward strand.
CTAATTAAATTTAAGGAAGTCGCCACCTAATTAATTCTACGGTGAATTAGGGGACCTATTATAAGCTAAGTGATTAAAAGAACATAAAGACTTTATTTTTAAGGTCTACTTAACTAAGTGATTGTAGGTAAGGATTCTAGTTGTTCTAAAGAAAAGGGATTAGACACTCTAACGGATTCGCTAATTATGATTAACTAGACAAACTTAAGTTAGATAAGGAAATTAAATGTTAGATTAGAAAAGAGATAGGCTAGGTATAAAAAGGACATAAATCCTATTCAAGTACATCATGCAAATTATTTATAAGAAAAGATTAGAAAAAAACTTTAGAAAGATTCAACCACTTTTCGAAAATTATTAATGATAATTCCTAAAAATATGCAAGCTTATTATTGTCAAAAGAAAGTTATTTCAAATTATTTCTCTTGGACAAAGATACAAAGCTTATAATTAATAATAAAAAAGTTAATTATGTTAAAAACATCATATTCTTTGTTCTAAAAAATGACTCCTTTGCTTTTTCTAATCAAATTTTATAAGTTAGTTATCCTACCCTAAATGAATAGATAAAAAAATATAGTTTTTAAAGTCTACAATAGCTTGAAAATTCATTTATTTTGTGAAGAAAAAGACTTGTGTTTTAAAAATATGTTCTAGTTATTAGCTACGTCACAATTTCTTATTTAAAGTTGATGAAAATGGAATTGATTTATCATATTAAAAGTAGTTAAAGTCGATTTTCGAGTCTAGCTATAATAAATGTGTCTACCGCTAAAATCTAAATTTTTGTTAATTTGATATTACTAGTTAGTGAAAAAACTAACTTGATAGACTACTATTCCATATTAAAGAAGCATTAAAGAATTCAAACAACTCGATTATTTATTCTAAAGGACACATTTTTACTTACCAAATTTTAAAACTTTAAACGTTATATATTACATCTACCTAGTGATTAAGATAAAGTCGATATCCAAAGGTGAGGAGAAAAACAATATATTGTTATCATATTTAATAAAAACTTATACTATTTAAAACATAAACAAATAAGATATAAGTTTCAAACATTAATGTGTAAAATTTTGATGCAAGATAATGACATATGTATACAAACAAAAATAAAATTTGAAAGAGGGAAAAAGCACTAAACTGCGGACGAGTTTGACTTAAGATTATGGAGTATAGTTCCTTGCTAGTATGAGAGATAGTGTTGGTCTCATTCTGAGACTCCATGTGGGTACGAGGGTCTATCCTTAAAACCCCAAATTTATTTACCCCAAAGTGTACATGCGAATAATGAGAGAGTAATAAAATTAAAAAAACTAATTTAACTTAAAATGAATCAAATAAAATCGCACATCAAGACATGATATCCAAAGAACGAGACGTGCAGAATGTCAAACAAAATAAATCTAGAACCAACTTAAGATAGATTTAATATTAAGATGAATATCAGGAAATTTCTTTGTGGATCATAAATTATTTTTTCCATTAAGAAAATATTTGTGATCATATTCACCGACACACAAAAAAAAAGCCGTTGTCGTCATCTATAAATAAAATGTTAAGCATCTCTATTACTATAAAGATCAAACCGATAGCAAATCAAATTTGTTTTAAAACCAAACCAAGTAATTCATTTAAAGTTTAGTGAATAAAAGTAAGAAATTGCCATGGTTTTAACATGAAATGTAAACTGAAGGTGCACACGGGCAAAATCTAAAGCATGGTCAGTTTATAATCTCAATATTATAGGAAACAAAAATATAAAAATCATGCTTTGAAAGTATTCAAGTAGTGCTTATTTTTTCTCTAAAATCATCAAAGATTGTGAATCTTTATGTATAACAAAGAATACCAAGTAGAATGACCTTTAAAGAAGATAAAGTCAAGTGATGATGTTTAAACAATTGATCTGAGCCTTACCACATCACAGTCAACACACGACCAAAACATATACCTATACTTAGAATACATAGATGTAGAGTAGAACCCTATAGGAAAACTTGCAGTCTATTAACTTAGTGAGTACCTTTGGTTTTAAAAACATATCCACACATGAGAACTTAAGAATGTTAAGTGGTTGTTCTAGACACATGACTGAGCGGGTTGATTGTTTTATCTCTTTCAAGGCACTTCAAAGGGGAGATGTGTCTTTTGGAAATGCCAAAATGAGTTACATCCATGGAGTTGAAAAGATTAGTAAATCACCTCATCATGCAATAGAAGATATGTATTATGTTAATGGGCTAAAGTGCAGTCTTCTAAGTGTATCTAAAATCTGTGACAAAGGAAATGAGGCAAAATTATCATCTGATGGATGTACTGTATCAAGCATGAGATCTAGAAAGATTATTCTTAAAATCAAAAGGATCAAGAACATGTATTTAGCTTATCTGGAGTCTGGAGTCTGTGGGTGATGGGGGATTAACTTATTTAAGTAACCAAGGTGAAGATGCTAATTTTTTGCACATAAGATTAGGGCATGTGAGTTTATCCTCGTTAAACAAGCTGCTTTCAAGGGACCTGGTCTGTGGCCTGCCAAAGCTGAAATTTCCAGGCAACAAAGTCTGTAATGCTTTTGTTAAAGGAAAACAAACCAGATCCTCCTTCAAATTGAAGAAGCAAGTAAGTACTTTCAGACCTCTTGAAATACTTCACATGTATTTATGCAGATCTATCAAAGTCCAAAGTAGAGGAGGTAAGAAATATGTCTTGGTTATTGTAGATGACTTTCTAGGTTCACCAGGACAATATTTATAAGAACCAAATATGAAACATATGGGGTTCTTGTGGTTTTTGCCAAGAAAATCCAAGTGAGGCTAAATTGCAAAGTTGTTGAATTTAGGTCTGATCATTGGACTAAATTTGAGAATTCTTATGTTGATAAATTCTATGCTAAGCATGAAATATGTCACAACTTTTTTTCTCCTAGAACTCCACAACAAAATAGAGTTGCTGAAAGGAAAAACAGAATTCTCATAGAGATTGCTACGACTATGCTAATTAATAATGGTCTTACAAAGAGTTTTTGGGTTGAAGCAGTAAATACTACTTGCTATCTAACTAACAGGTGTTTGATTATATCCCTTCTGAATAAAACTCTATATAAGATGGTATTCAATAGAAAACCTAGGATAGACTACTTTATACCTTTTGGATACAAATGTTTTGTGCTAAATAATGGGAAGAGAGAATTAGGAAAATTAGACTACAAGAGTGATAAAGCTGTGATTGTAGGCTACTCCTTAACTTGAAAGGCCCATAGAGTGTTCAATAAAAGAACACTATTGTTGAAGAAATTATTCATGTGATTGATAATGCTAAACTTACAGGCCAATTTGAGTGCAAGGCGTTCATTGTTAATATATTTATCCAACTTTGGAGTCGGGGTCAAATCCAAGAGGAACGATATAAGTGACGGTCAAATTAATTTGAAATAATAGTTACAAGTTAAATTCAAACAAATGGTACAAAAAGATAAAATAGGGGAAGTAAGTTCCTACACTAATGTTTTCTTTTGGGATTTTCTAGTGTAAATTTTTGGGTTACAAATAATTAGAGTTTTAACAATTATGAATGGATCTTGGAATTATATATTACTAAGAGAGTGACATGTAGGAGTTAGTCATCAACATCTATTTATTAAGTCAAATATGGGTAGGCTTGGTATTAGATTTTTATGCTAGTCTTTCAACAAAATACAAAACTGTCACCATTTGATCCTTTCGAATACCTAATGGATGCATTTAACAATTAGCAACCACAACCTCAATCAAGGCATAACTATTTCTAGAATGACACACATGGCATAGTTAACCTCACATTCACCCTTTTGTCTAAGATAGTGAAAATTTAGCAAACTACACGTATAATTGTCTATCATTGCTTTGGTCCCCATATCCCTCTTTCGAGGATGATATGGATTCCTAAAGTTCGCCCAAAACACTTCTTTCAAAGATGGTACTAAACATTCTAGAGCTTGGAGCTTTCACTTATCAAACCCATGTGGATATTTAGAGCTTTCACCCATCAAATCCCAATCAAAATAACATAGCAATAATTAAATCCATAAACAAGAACTACCAAATATATGCTAACAATCACAACCCATACACACTTTAATCCCTATTCACACATAACCCTAAGAGGGAGATTTTACACATAAGATAAATAAACATAGATATACCCATAATCTCCATTGAATCAAAGATGTAGAAGATCTACGCGAATGTTACTTCAAACTTGGCTCTCCCACAATATCAATAATGGAAGTAAGCTAATCTTCCACTTAGAAAGTCTCCAATGTATTCTTCACCTAAAATTTACACAATATTTTCTTATCCAAAAATAGAGGCTACAACGTCTTAAACTAAACCTAGAGAGAGAGGGCAGAAATAGAATAGTGATGGAATTCAATGATGAGATAAAATAACGGTTTTGAGCCATTAAATAGGAATTTAGGGTTAGCTAGCCAAAATTATGTTTCTACCCTTAGGCCAGTTTCCACTCCCACGCGATCGCACCAACTTGATCACAACACAGTAAATGCGATCGCGGTTAGTCCATTGTGATCGCAGTTGGTTGACTAGCTTTACTCATTACGATCGTAGGCTAACGCCTTCAATTGTGATAACTGTTGGCTAGATCAAAATCATGCTTTATCTTGTCCAGCTCTTGCACTTCAATTCCCTTTTTGATTCTTTTAGCTCAAGTTTGCTTCTTTTCTATACAAAACTTGTACACCTACAAAATATGGGAATTAGTACATTTAATAGCAAAGTTGTCTCATTAAGACATTCTGTCATGACCCAAACTAGGGTCTGGCCATGACGGACATCCTGAACCATGAAGGCCCGAACATCCTACTCTATTTGGTAGTCATGCACAACATTCATATAATAAGAGAATATGCGGAAATATAATCTGATACGAAAACATGGTCATTAACTTTGAGTTTCAAGACATGAGAATGAAAGTTACAATTCAAACATCTGAATAAGATTTGACTCACTCTGAGAAATCTCTACTACATCTCAAAACTATTTTGAAAATTGGGACAAGGTCCCCAGTAGACCAAACCAACAGAATAACATAATCTGAAATAACAGGCTTTCTAGAACAAAGAAGGCTCACCACTGAACAGATCAGTTCTCTCTGGAATACTCTACTGATTAGCAGGACCCTTGGACTGATCCTTTGAACCTGGGAGGTAGGGGATCAATATAGATGTACTGGTATGCAGAACAAATCCAAAATACTAGTTTATATTCAACATATATGAGAGAAATTTTAAAAAGTTTATAAACATATCAGATAGTAAGAAATCTCCTGGGCATTTTTGAAAGACTGTAAAATCATCTGAACTCTGTGACACTCTTCATTTTACCTTTGCGCTAGGTGGTATACCTTACAACTCTAAAATTCCATGAGCTATATGGAATCCGCCATTGACTCGACGGGGAAACCTCCAACCCAATATGCCATAAGGGTTGGAGTCTCTGACACTTCTACACCACACGACCGTCGCCAGCGTAAAATAATATACCCGGATCAGCAAATCATGGTTTTAGGCTAAGAGTTACTTGAACTAAAACCCTCTTCGAGTAACCACCTAAACCTCTTTTAAGCCAATTTTTAACTCTTTAAAGCATGCATTCTCTGAAAACATATTCTAAAAATATACTCTGTTATGGCATACATGTTTATGGTATCGTCATACCATTGACTTGCAAGTCACTTCTCTGCGCCATTAATAGCATATAATAATATCTGTTTTCAAAACATAAGTTTGGGACCACCATATCAATAAATCAATTCAAAGAAACTCTTTCTGAAACCTCATGTAAATACATGCAAGGCACTCTCTTTGTCAAGCATTCAATAATACAAGGTGGTCATGTCAAATTTCTCAATCACATGCACCTCATTCTCATTTAAAACAAGGGTGTAATTATATTAAGAAGCTCCCTCTCATCATCTCTAAATCATGCTCAAACACTAAGCTATTGAGAAAACAAGTTTCAAAACCATAAATCATGCATCTCAAATCATTCACAATAAGATCATAAACTTAAATTTATCACAAGAGAGGGACTTCATAATCTGTGCTCTTAAACAAATCTTAAATTTTAATTTCATACATATACATATACTTGTACATCAATTTAAGGGGATGAGGCCTAAAGGCCAAAACAACAATATCAATAACATGCATAAAGAATAATAAAAATCATAGATTTCAAACCACTTTAACAAATTCATGCTTTATAATCTTTAAATCATAATTAAGTTTTTTCAACAAGCCCATGCATTTTTAGGATAAACCCCACGTACCTCAATTTAGAAATTTTATGGATGATTCTTGAAGCCCACGATTTGGGAATTGCAAATCTTCAATCAATCTTGAAAATCCACGGTTAAATCTTGAGTTATTTAAGTTTTTAGTTTGAAACCCTAGAGAGTGTTCTTGAGTAATTTTGATGATTGTGAATGTATTCTGGTGTCTTTGGGATTAAATCCTGTGTTTAGGCTGATAAGGGGGTGAAAAATACCCAATATACCCTTAATGAGACGGACTAAAAATATAACTAGGAGTTCAATTTCATGGGCCACCGCGATGCGACACAATCATGGTGGCTCACTGGAAATTAACGAGTGTGATTCTTTAGGTCACCGCGATGCAAAGCCATCGCGTTGTCCCACTGGTTGGGACCTAAAACTTCAGCGCGACACGTTACAATCGTGATATGCTACTGGAATTTGACAATGTCAAAATAGGTCCCCTCCGCAATGCTCCAAGCACCAAAATGATGGTGTTTTACGACTAGAACTTAAATTTGCCATAACTTCTTGCCCGGGTATCCGATTTGGGCAAATCTTATATCAACGGAAAGCTCATTCAATTTTCCACATGATAAAAAGTTGAAATTAGGGAAATTATATATGGTTTAAACTTTACTAACTTTGAAATTCTAAAATGAGACTAAGTTTCTTTGACACAATTCTAGTCATTTAACTCTAAGAGCATATTTCCACGAGCTAACGCATAGACGATTTTTGTGGGGTGTTACATTATCCCCACTTGGGATCATTCATCCCCAAATGATGACGCGGAACACAGAAAAGCATGATTTAAAGTATACTAAGGCCATAAAAGATTAAGACAAAGATTGTACCTTCCATTTCGTCATCCACTGGATCAAACAAGCCTAAGTATATATCTCTCATGTCATTTTCTGATTCCCAAGTTGCTTCCTTAACTTTATAATTTCTCCACAACACCTTAACCGACACTATTTCTTTGCTCTTTAGCTTCCAAACTTGGAAATCTAAGATTGTAATAGGTTTCTCTTCATATGCTAATGAGTCTGTCACCTTGATCTCCTCTACAGGCAACACTAGGGAATGGTCTCTAATACATTTCTTTAGCATGGATATATGAAATACCGGATGAGCAGAGCCCAAACTTGCAGGCAACTCTAACTCATAAGAAACTCCCCCTATCCTTCTCAAAATCTGGTATGACCCTATATAGCGAGGACTCAACTTACCTCTCTTCCCAAAATACATGAATCCCTTCATAGGAGAAACTTTTAGAAACATCATATAACCAACCTCAAACTCTAAGTCTCTTCTCCTAACATCGGCATAGGACTTTTGTCGACTCTGGGCTATCTTAAGTCATTCTTTAATAATTTTGACGTCCTCCATTGCCTGGTGAACAAGATCAGGCCTAAACAACTGAGTCTCACCCACTTCATACCACCCTATTAGCGACCTACATTTTTTTCCACACAATGCCTCAAAAGGAGCCATTTTAATACTGGCATGGTAACTGTTATTATATGTGAACTCTATCAACGGAAAGTGATCTACCCAAATCCTCTTGAATTCAATTATGCAGGCCCTTAACATATCCTCAAGAGTCTGAATAGTGTGCTCAGCTTGTCCATCAGTCTGAGGGTGAAATGCAGTACATAGGTTCACTTGGGTATCTAAACCCCTCTGAAAAGACCTCTAAAACTGCAAAAAAAATTGCTTATCTTAGTCAGATATGATAGATATAGGTTCTCCATACAAATGGACTATCTCCTCAATGTACAACTTGGCATAGTCATCTCCCGAATAGTTAGTTCTGACAGGAAAAAAGTCAGCTCACTTGGTCAGTCGATCAACAATCATCCAAATTGAATCTTACTGTCTTCGAGACCTCGGAAGTCCCGTGATGAAGTCCATATTGATCATCTCCTATTTCCACAAACGAAAGTCTATCTCTTGGGAAGTACCACCTGGCCTCATATGCTCTACTTTTACTTATTGACAATTCAAACACTTGGCAACAAAATCAGCCATATCACGCTTCATATTATTCCACCAGTAAATAACTTTTAGATCATGATACATCTTAGTAGAGCCTGGGTGAACAACATACCTCTAAGTGTGAGCTTCATCAAGGATCCTCTTTCGTAACCCATCTACATCTGGCACACATAGTCTACCCTGATATCTCAAAACTCCATCACCATTAATTTCAAAAGACATCACCTTCTGTTGACCAAGATCTTTCTTGATCTGCATAGAGATGGGATCTTCAACTTGTTTCTCTTTAACTTCAGCACAAAGGGAAGATTTAGCTACCTCATGAACAAACACTCCCCCATCTTCGGAATCCAAGAGTTGCACTTCTATATTTATAAGTCGGTGAATATCCTTCACCATCTCCCTCTTTCCCTTTTTAACATGCGAAAGACTACTCATAGATAACTTACTAAGGGGTTGGCTACCACATTTTCCTTGCCCGGATGGTAGTGCAGGCTTATATCATAATCCATTAACAGTTCCAACCAACGTCGTTGCCTGAGGTTCAATTCTTTCTGCGAGAAAACATACTGCAAACTCTTGTGGTCAGTAAATATATCAACATGTACCCTATAGAGATAATGCCGCCATATTTTGAGTGCAAACATCACAGTCGCTAACTCCAAGTCATGGGTGGGGTAATTTTGCTCTATCACTTTTAACTGCCTAGATGCATAAGCAACCACTTTTCCATACTCCATAAGTACACACCCAAGTCCCATACGGGACGCATCACAGTACACAACAAACCTTTCTGTACATTCCAGAAGAGTCAAAATAGAAGTAGTTGTCAATTTATCTTTTAACTTCTCAAAACTATTCTCACAGGAGTCAAACCATACGAACTTTACCTTTTTCTGAGTCAACTTATTAAGTAGTGCAGCTATGGAAGAAAAACTCTCTACAAATCTTTCATAATACCCTGCCAAACCCAAGAAGCTCTGAATATCGGTTGGAGTCTTGGGTCTGGGCCATTTTCTCACTGCCTTAATCTTATGGGGATCAACCTTAATCCCATCACTAGACACGATATGCCCCAAGAAAGAAATAACATTAAGCCAGAATTCATACTTGGAAAATTTCGCATACAAATCATGATCTTTGAGAGTCTGAAGGATGATTCAGAGGTGATTGGTATGATCCTCCTCACTCTTGGAATAAATCAGAATATCATCAATGAAAACTATAACAAACAGATCTAGAAACTGATGGAACACCCTATTTATAAGGTCCATGAAAGCTGCAGGGGCGTTAGTCAACCCAAAAGACATGACTAAGAATTCATAATGACCGTATCGTGTTTGGAAAGATGTTTTAGGAATATTTAACTCTCTAACCTTCAATTGATGCTATCCCGAACGAAGGTCTATTTTTGAAAAACAATTAGTACCTTAAAGATGGTAATAAAGATCATCAATTCTAGGAAGAAAATATTTATTTTTAACAGTGACCTTATTCAGCTGACGGTAATCTATACACATACGCAGGGAACCATCTTTCGTTCGCACGAAGAGTACAGGTGCACCCAAGGGAGAAACACTAGGACAAAAAAACCTTTATCTAGAAGATCTGCTAACTGCTCTTTCAACTCTTTCAATTCTGCAGGATCCATTCTATATGGAGGAATTGAGATGGGACGGGTATCTGGCAATAAATTAATACCAAAATCTATCTCCTTATCAGGTGGTATTCCTGGGACATCATCTGAAAAACTTATGGGAACTCATTCATCACAGGAATGGACTGAATAAAAGGGCTTTTGGTATTCGAATCTTTAACCTAAATAAGATGATACAAATAACCCTTAGAAATGAGTTTACGAGCTCTGAGATAAGAGATGAACTTCCCTCTAGGTGCTAAAGAATGTCCCTCCCATTCTATTGCTGGTTCATTTGGGAAAGAGAAAGTAACCTTTTGGGTTCTACAAATTAGCATGGCATAGCACAAATAAAGCCAATCCATCCCTAAGATAGCATCAAAATCAACCATGTCTAAGTCTACGAGATCTGCCATAGTATCCTGCCCACAAACAATCACCACACTTCTATACACTCTCCTAGACATAATAGAGTCTCCTACTGGAGTATAAATAGAAAAAGGTTCAACAATTATATCAGGCTCAAACCCAAAATCGACAGCCACATAAGGGGTCACGTAAGATAGGGTAGACTCTGGATCAAGTAACACATAAACATCATGCGAAAAGATTTGCAACATACCAGTAACTACATCTGATGAGGCCTCTTCTTCTTGGCAGTTGGTCAAGGAGTACAACCGGTTGTGGCCATTTTTTATGGCTGGAGTGGCACCCTTCTGAGGTGGTGGTGGTGCAGAAGAATTAGCCTGTGACTTGGCTCCACTAACATTAACCTTTGCTGCCGGACATTTTATCTGGATATGGCCTGGATGGCCACACGAATAACACACCATAGCGCCAAAAAGACATCTCCCAGGATGATTCCTCCTACATTTTTTACAGCTCGAGTATGTCCGAGAGGTCTGAGCTACACTTCCTTGAGACTGTGAACCCTGCATCCTCGGCCCCTACCTATACTAAAAATCCTGAGTGCGCTGTTCGGATGGGGGTTTGGTCATTGGGGCAGGGGATGCAGACTGGGCATTACTCCAATTCTTCTTCTTCTACCATTTGTTACCCCAATTCCCACTCTACTGCTGACTGTAGCTCTGGTCTGCTGTTTTGGCTCTCTTAGCCTATCTGTCCTTCTCTCTATATTCAACGATTTTCTTTTTCTTTTCCTCAACTTACTGCATGTGGACTGATAGCCTGGCAAAATCCATGTCCCGATTTAACATTGCACCCTGACATTCAAGTACTAAGTTATCTGAAAGGCCGAATGTAAATTTTCTCATTTGGGCCATCATATTACTAGTCATCTCTGGAGTATAACGGTCCATTGGTTGAACCTCTCTTACCTTGCTTTAGATTCATAAACTCTTCGGCTTTAGCCTCCCTCAGCTCGAGAGGAAAGAATCGATCAAGGAAGGCTTCCACAAACTCGGCCCAAACTGTGGGCTCAACATGCTCACTCTTTGAATCTTCCCACTTGTTATACCATTGGTTCGCTACATCCTTGAGATGGTAAGCCGCTAACTCAATCCCCTCTACCTCATCTATATACATCACCTTAAAGATCTTCTCCATCTCATCCAAAAACTCCTGTGGAACCTCTTCTACCTTGGTACCAGTAAACTTAGGCGGGTTCATCTTCATGAACTGGACCACTCTTGTAGCCTCAGACGTAAAAGATGTAGACCCAATATCTTCTGACCATTTAATTTGTGTGGCTACCAACTGGGAAAATATGTGAATGAACTGTTTGAATTCTGTATTAGATACCTTTCTCTCATGAGGTTGAGTGTGATTAGTCACCGTTGGGGGAGCTCTGGGTGCCCTAAGTAGGCTGGTCTGAGTAGGTGAGACTCCCGGAGTAGCATCAATCTCCGGAGTTTGAGCTCTATTTCAGGTCCTCATCCCATGAGTAGGAAGGACCTCATCTATTTTTGCATTCTGATTGATAGTACGATGGGAAGGCACGATTTTTTTTCTGAAACCCAAGAGATCATCGATTAGGGGACAACTCAGACTCTGAAGCATGAACTAAACCAAAAATAAGAGAAACATTCCTAAACGCCTAGTATCCTTCTTCTTATTATTATGGTGCACTAAACACCCATAAACAAGATTCTACCCGACGCGATTTTGCAGACACCCTGGGACCATGAACCATGCTCCGATACCAAGTTCCTGGTCGTAACGGACATCCCAAACCATGAAGGGCCGAACATCCTACTCTATTTGGTAGTCATGCACAATATTCATATAATAAGATAATATGCAGAAATATAATATGATACGGAAACATGGTCATTAACTATGAGTTTCAAGACATGAGAATAAAAGTTACAATTTAAAACATCTGAATAAGATCTAACTCAGTTTGCGAAATCTCTACTACATATCAAAAATATTCTGAAAACTGGAACAAGGCCCCAGGTAGACCAAACCAACGAAATAACAAAATCTAAAATAACAAGCCTTCTTGAAAAAAAAAGGCTCACCACTGAATGAATCACTTCTCTCTGGAATACTCTATTGATTAGCCAGACCCTTGGACTAAGTTTCCAAACTTGGGAGGTAGGGGTCAATACAGATATACTGGTACGCAGAGCAGATCCAAAATACTAGTTTATATTTAACATATATGAGACTAATTTAAAATAGTTCATAAACATATCAGATCGTAAGAAATATCATGAGCATATTTGAAAGACTGTAAAATCATCTGAACTGTATGACACTCTTTGTTTTACTTCTGCGCTACGTGGTATACCCTAGAACTCTAAAATTCCACAGGCCATATGGAATTTTCCATTGACTCAGCGGGGAAGCCTCCAACCCAAGTATGCCGCAAGGGTTGGAGTCTCTAACTCTTGTACGCCACACGATCGTCGCTAGCGTAAAATAATATACTCGGATCGGCAAATCTCAGTTTTAGGCTAAGAGTTACTTGAACTAAAGATCTCTTCGGATAACCACCTAACCCTCTTTTAAGCCCATTTTTAAGTCTTTAAAGCATGCATTCTCTGAAAACATATTCTGAAAACATACTCTGTTATAACATAGATGTTTATGGTATCGTCATACCATTGACTTGTAAGTCACGTCTCTGAGCCATTAATAGAATATAATAATCTCTATTTTCAAAACATAAGTTTGGGACCACTATATCAATAAATCAATTCAAAAAACCTCTTTCTCAAACCTCATGTAAACACATGCAAAGCACTCTCTTTGTCAAGCATTTCAATAATACAAGGTGGTAATGTCAAATTTATCAATCACATGTAGCTCTTTCTCATTTAAAACATGGGTGTAATTGTATCAAGAAACTCCCTCTCATCATCTCTAAATCATGCTCAAACACTAAGGTATTGAGAAAACTAGTTTCAAAATCATAAATCATGCATTTCAAATCATTCACAACAAGATCATAAACTTGAATTTATCACAAGAGAGGGACTTCATAATCCGTGCTCTCAAACAAATCTTAAATTTCAATTTCATACATATACATATACATATACATATACTTGTACATCAATTTAAGGCTATGAGGCCTAAGGGCCAAAATAACAATATCAATAACATGCATAAAGCATAATAAAAATCATGGATTTCAAACCCCTTTAACAAATTCATGCTTTATAAACTTTAAATCATAATTGAGTGTTTTCAACAAGCCTATGCATTTTTAGGATAAATCCCACGTACCTCATTTTTGAAATTTGATGGATGATTTTTGAAGACTACGATTTGGGGATTCCAAATCTTCAATCAATATTGAAAACCCACGGTTAAATCTTGAGTTATTTGAGTTTTTAGTTTGAAACCCTAGAGAGTGTTCTTGAGTAATTTTGATGATTGTGAATGTATTCTGGTGTCTTTGAGATTAAATCCCGTGTTTAGGCTGATAAGGGGGTGGAAAATCCCCAATATACCCTCAATGAGACGGACTAAAAATATAAATGGGCTCGATTTCATGGGCCACCGCGACGCGCCACAATCGCGGTGGCTCACTGGAAATTGACGACTGGGATTCTTAAGGTCGCCGCGACACGGAGCCATCGCGTTGTCCTACTGGTTGGGACCTGAAACTGCAGCACGATGCGCCCCAATCACGCTATGCTACTAAAATTTGACAATTTCTAAATAGGACCCGTCCGTGATGTGGAAAGCACCCAAATGACGGTGTTACGACTATAACTTAAATTAGCCATAACTTCTTGCTCGGGTATCGGATTTGCGAGAATCATATATCGATGGAAAGCTCATTCAATTTCTCACATGGTAAAAAGTCAAAATTAGGGAAATTATATATGGGTTAAACTTTACTCCCTTTTGAATTCAAAAATGAGACTAAGTTTCTTTGATAAAATTTTAGTCATTTAACTCTAAGAGCATATTACCACGAGCTAACGCATGGACAATTTTTGGGGGCTGTTACACATTCAAATCATAGTAGTGTGCACAAAAGTAGACTACAAATGAGTGGTAAATTCTCCACTCATCAACACCCCAACTTATAACTTTGCTTTCCCTCAAGCAACACTACTTCTTATCATGAGAAAATGCATATTTATGACTACTTAGATAACCCAATGATCACACTGATCTCAAGCTTAGTTACTACCACAAGTAGCTCATCAAACATGGACAAGGCTATTCTGACGACACCTCTCAACATAAAATACAGTATTCAAGGGTGCAAAAGACTTCAAAGAGAAACCATGCAACAATCAGTTATACTCTTGAAATGACTCTTCTTTGACCTCAACTACATTATACTTATTTTTCCTTATTTTTTGGGAGATGAAAAAATGACCTACCTCGACTTGTTTACATGCCTTCTCCTAAGAAAGAAAATTCCACACACTATGTTATCAAGTATGCAGTAAGGAATTTAAGTGCAAACCTCTCTCTCTCAAGAACTCTTGATGTTAACAAGTACTTTGCCATAGGCCTGCCCCTATTTTCAACTGCCACTATAATGAATACACTTGGTTGGAGATCTCAAGGGACTTTTTAATTTTGTAATGTAGGTTTGGGTATAATAGGTAGGATATCATTTTGGAATAAAGAGAATACACCCTCCTTGAACATCTACATAACTTTTCACACTATTCAATCCAACTTTTGAGTATGGGACACTTCCTTTTTTTCATACGTGTGCCTATTTTTGGATTCCTTGGTTCACACACTTTCTTTTCATTTCTCTTTGCGCGTTTTGTGCATTTCTTTTCCCTGTTAGGTCCTTTCTTTTTTTCTATACTTTTTTTCAATACTTAAGCTCTTAGGCACTGACTTACAACTTCGTAGCCCAAAGTTACCTCTCCCAAAAATATTAACCCCCAACTTAGGTTTTTTGCCTCAATTTGCACTATTATATTCAAGGAGGATAGGGTTCAAAGGAGGGTCAGGAATTGAAAGGCTCACGACTTGTAATTTGTTTGCCAAGGAAAGGTCCAAAGGCTCATAGTGGGTTACTAGGGATTACATATATGCACGGGTAGACTTTTTAAGATAAAGTGGTTTCCAAAGTCACAAAGATGGCCTAAGATCATTTCTCCTACCAAATACAATAAAAATTAACTTTGAGAGACTAACGACGTAAGTTCTAAATAGTACAAGTATACATGAGATTCAAATAAATAAGCTCACCACACATTAGATGCATATTCGCCAAGGAGGCTCAATTTCTTCTCCCGCTAGAGACAAAAAAAAGAGTATCTACCCACTTTCACAAGTAAAAAATTTGGAGTCACCAAAAAGATAAAAAGAATTGTTATAATGATGCTCATGGCTAAGCCCTTGATTTTTGAATTTTTTTTGATAGAACCGGGTGTTTGCATTGCACTTACGCTACGCACAATTTTCAAACCATGGCAACAACCTAAACCTTTATCTCACATTTGGCTTTCATATGTGCCACCATATGGCTGCTTAGATTTTGCCATGGATATATAATGCGATCCAAACTTTACAATGCCACAGGTACTCAAACTTCCCTTGCATTTATGACCTTGATGACATGGGTAATCAGAATTCCCCTACATCTATGGCTCAAAACCCAAACACAATCCTTTCCCTTAAGAATAACGTCACTCAATCTATCACAAGGAAAGGATCATCCAACGTTATTATTAAGAGAGATAAAAATCAAAAAATGAAAACAATCTTCTTCACAAAATTTCCATGTTTCATATAAACTAAGATCAAGTATTGCAAGCCAATATGTACATACAAGGGTAGGTCCACACCCCTAACTATAAGACTTGTAGTGACCAAACTACATAATTTAAAAGCATAAGAAAGGTTAAAGATCTCCCTAAAATTTCACTAATAACCATGTCAAAATTTGGATAGAGAGGCACGATCACGACCTGATTGGTGCGATCGCGATGTCGCGATAGCAACCTGTGGTCCGCGATCGCGGTACCTGAGGCTATCTGCTCCTCTATTTGCCATGTTTTCCTATATGGTTGTCACACATCTAACTTGGTTTTCCCCTATTTTTGGCTTCCAATCCTGTTCAAAGCACCTATAAAACAATCAAAATTTTGTGACTTATTCCAAAAACATATAACTAAAAATATGAAAATGATGCATTGCCTCCCATAAAGAACTTAATTTAACATCGCAGTACGACACCTTTTTAATCCTTATTTGTGTATCCACTTAGAGGACTTGAATTTCCTTCCTAATTTTCTATCATTACATCTTTGAGGTGCGTTGGGCAGTTTTGAGGGCATGATGATGAATGTTCTATCACTCTACTTCAAAGACTTGAACCTTTTACCCAACTTTGCATCAATTTTTTGGATTGGTTCCATAGGTAAAAACATAGTCATTAATTAGCCATTTCTTTTACTTTGGAAGTTGAGTTTCTTGGCCATTGATGTGTTGTGCTCCACATGCTCCATTTGAATGTCAAATTAAATAATATAAGAGAGGAGTTCATTCTCTCCAAGGCTCATCATTAGCTTGAGTATATAGACTTTTGTCCAATCTAACAAGCATAATGTTGAAAATTAGTTAGAATAGGATCCTTCCTTTACATTAGGAATTGCACCCAACTAGTGTACTCGCCCTGAAATGAGCTAGCGTTATTATGAGAATAGTGTATTCTTTCTACTTTTGACTCTATACTTACTTTCTTTAATTTGGTGTCCTCTCCCCCATATGAGTTTGGTGATTAGGAAGTTATAAAGGAATCTTCGCAACCAAGCTCATCATCATAGCTTAGTTTCTTTTCATGATAAAACTCTTCTTGAGAAATGGAAAAGGTAGTGATAGTTTCAAGCTTTTCTTCTTTACTCAATACTCTTTCTTGAAACATGTCCATTATTTGTACATGTATTCCATATTCTCCCCCGTTGCATCCACTCGATCCAAAATATTTTGGAGCATTACTTCAAGATTGGTGGATTCAGATTGTTGCGCTTTTTTTTATTCATGGGACCTGTCAAACTCATAAGAAGAACTGGCAACTCAATTAGTATAATAGGGGGAGGGGGTGTTGGACACTCATCCCAATGTCCTTATAAACGGCCATACATGGGGCATCCATACTCCCAATCGGTTGGAGATGGTAAAATCTCTCCCCAGGGAGCATACTTACAATCTCGCCTGAAGTGTGGTCCATAATAATACAAATATGAGGGGTCACGATATGACTTCCAATTATTTAACTCATATTTGTTAGAAGATGCTATCAAGAAAAGTAAAAATAAAATGAAATCTACCTACAAAAAAAATCACGAACACATATATACAAGCTTGAATTTAAGCAAGTAAGCTAAAATTCCAAACTAACCCATTACACCAAATTGTTCCCCGACAATGGCGCCATTTTTAATAACGCTCAACTTACACGTCAATTTGAGTGCAAGGGGGTCGTCATTAATATATTTACCCAACTTTGGAGTCGAAGTCGAATCCATGATGAACAATGTGAGTGGAGAGTAATTTGAAATGATAGTTACAAGTTAAATTCAAACAAATGGTACAAAAAAGATAAAATGGGGGAGGTAAGTTGCTACACTAATGTTTCTTTTTGGGATTTTCTAGTGTAAATTCTGGGCTATGAATAATTGGAGTTTTAACAATTATTCACGGATCTTGGGATTATGCATTACTAAGGGATTGACATGTAGGAGTTAGTCATCAACATCCATTTAGTATGTCAAATATGGGTAGGCTTGGTTATAGATTTTGATTCTAGTCTTTCAAAAAAACACCAAACATTCACCCATTGATCCTTTTGAATACCTAATGGATGTGTTCAACAATTAGCAACCACAACCTCAATCAGGGCATCCCTATTTCTAGGATGACACCCATGGCATAGTTAACCTCACATTCACCCTTATGTCTAAGATAGTGAGAATTTAGCAAACTACATGCTTAATTGTCTATCATTGCTTTGTTCCAAATATCCCTCTTTTGAGGATGATATGGGTACCTAAAGTTTAGCCAAAGACCCTCTTCCGAAGATGGTATGGAACTTTCTATCTTGGATCTTTCACTCATCAAACCCATGTGGGTATTTGGAGCTTTCACCCATCAAATCCCAACCAAAATAGCATAGTAATAATAGAACCCATTAACATGAACTACCAAATAGATTCTAACAATCACAATACACATACACTTTAATCCCTATTCATACATAATTCCAAAAGGGAGATTTAGCTACACATAAGATAAACAAGCATAGATATACCCATAATCTCCAGTGAATAGAAGTTGTAGAAGATCTAAGCGAATGTTATTTCAAACTTAGATCTCCCATAATATAACTAATGGAAGTGAGAAAATATTCCCCTTAGAAAGTCTCTGATGTATTCTTCACCCAAAATTTACACAATATGTTCTTCTCCAAAAATGGAGGCTACAAAGTCTCATGCTAAACCTAGAGAGAGGGGGAAATAGAATAGTGATGGGATTTAATGTTGATGATCTAAAATGTGGGTTTTGAGCCTTTAAATGGGAATTTAGGTTCAGCTAGACAAAATTACATTTCTGCCCTTGGGCCATTCTCCGCTCCCACGTGATCGAAGCAGCTTGATCGCAATCGCACTCACTGCGATTACGATTAGTCAATTGCGAACGTAGTTGGTTGACTAGCTTGACTCACCGCGATCGCAGGATAATTCCCACGATCGCAATAACTGTGGGCTATATCTTGATCTCGCTTCATTTTGTCCAGATCTTGCACTTTATTTCCCCTTTTGATTCTTTTTAGCCCAAGTTTGCTTCTTTTCTTTTCAACACTTGTACACTTGAAAAATATGGGAATTATTACATTTTATAGCAAAGTTGTCTTATTTTTACATTTAAATCATAGTAGTGTGCATGAATGTGGACTATAAATGAGTGGTAAATTCCCCACTCATCAGTGATCTTTATTAAGTGAGAAAGTCAAATGAACACTGGAGATGGTAAAAGTTCAAAGATGAAGAACTCATTCCTATTCAAAATAATGTTATTACTGAAGATGATAATCAAGGGATTAATGATGCAGATGAGAGTGATGATAGTGACGATGATCAAGGATCTCAGCTGCAAATTCTAGCTCTACTAAAAGAACAACTAAAGAAAATGAGTCAAAATCCACGATTTTATAGTCTTTGAAAAAGGTCTGAAATGCCCTTTTAAACGTCTGTGCAAAACTAGAAAAATTAAATGGAACCCGATTCCGAAGGCCTCCGCGACGCGCCCCTAATCGCATTGGCTCTCTGAAAAATGAAAATTGGGAAATGACAGCCTCCGCGAGGCGGAGCCATGCATTTTCCCATTGGTTGGGACCTAGAACTCCTCTGTGATATGCCACTATTGCGGAATCCCACTGGAAATTGAAAATTGCTAAATGCACCCTCTTCGCGATGCGCCAGGCTCTCAAATGACATAGTTTTTACGACGAAGGCTTAAATTGGCCATAACTTCTTACCCGAGTGTCCGATTTGGGAAAATCTTATATCGATGGAAAGCTTATTAGGGAAATTCTACATGGTTAGCATGATACTCACTTAGGAAGCCACTTCTTAATCTTTTAGGGCCGGAATCACGTCTCACTCGACACGCCCTAAGGCTCAAACTACAAGGGAACTTTGAGGGAATTTACAATATCTCCCCCTTGTGAACATTCGTCCTCGAATGTCGCGAGTTAGGCTAGGAATAAAGGAAAATAGAGTACACACATCTGAAACAAGGACTAAATGGTTTAAGGTCTCTCTAAACTCACGAATACTCCGGAAAATACACGAACTCATACAAGAATAGAGGCATAGCTGAACTTTAGATTAGAAAAGCTTTATCAAGGAAGAATAGTACCTTCAGATTGGTCTGAACTTGCGGAAAAGAGGTGCGGGTACTTGGATTGCATATTAGCTTCCGCCTCCCAAGTAGAACCCTCAATAGATTAATTTCGCCACAAAACTTTGACCAAGGGAACTTCTTTGTTCCTTAGTCTACGGATTTGAAAATCTAGGATCTCCACGGGAATCTCATCAAAGGAAAGGCTATCTTGAATATCAACACTCTCTGAAGGATCAACCACTACTGAATCACCGATATGATTTTTAAGAATGGAGATATGAAAGATAGGATGAATGGCGGAAAACTTCGGGGGCAACTCAACCTCGTGGAACACTATACCAACATGATTCAGAACTTGATACGAGCCAAAATAACGGGGACTAAGCTTCCCTTTCCTACCAAACCTCTTCACCCCTTTCATGGGTAAAATCTTCAAGTACATCAAATCACCTACCTTAAACACAAGATCTCTTCTTCTCACATCGGCATAAGACTTTTGATGACTCTGGGCGGTCTTCAACCTTTCTCTAATCAACTTAACTTTTTCCATAGCCTCGAACACTGCATCAGGCCCACATGCGGCAACTTCACCTACCTTGAACCAACCTACGGGTGATCTATACCTCCTACCATACAAAGCCTCAAAAGGTGCCATCTCAATGCTAGCATAGAAACTATTATTATAGGAAAATTCTATCAATGGAAAATGCTCATCCCAACTACCTTTGAAATCAAGAGCACACACCCTCAGCATATCCTCTAGGGTCTGAATGGTCCTCTCAGCCTGACCATCTGTCTTTGGGTGAAAAGCTGAACTCAAAAGAACTTGGGTACCAAGACCCTGCTGAAATGCTCTCCAAAATTGAGAAGTAAATTGAGTACCCCTATTCGAAATGATTGATAAAGGAACTCCATGCAGCCTGACCTACTCCCGGATATACAATCTAGCATGATCCTAAGCCATATAAGATGTATGCAAGGGAAAGAAATGTGCGGACTTAGTCAGCCTATCGACAACAACCCAAATAGAATCATGATGATGACACGAAAGACGCAACCCGATCACGAAGTCCATATTCACCATCTCCCATTTCCAAGTGGGTATACTAAACTCTTGCATCACACCACCCGATCTTTGGTGCTCTACCTTAACCTGCTGACACGTCGCACACTTTGCTACAAACTCGGCGATGTCTTTCTTCATGTTGTTCCACCAATAGATTTCCCGCAAGTCGCGATACATCTTGGTAGTACCGGGATGAATGGAATAACGCGTGCTATGAACTTTACCCATAATCCTCCTGCTCAAATCATCAACACACGGAACATATAACCTACCATGCACCCTTAATACACCATCTACTTCTTGGGAGAAAACCTTGACCTTTTGGTCATTAACTGACTCCTTCAGTTTGACCAAACTAGGATCCCTATCCTGCTTCTCCTTCATTTCCAAAACTAAAGAAGATTCGGAACTACTCTTCACCAACGTACTCCCCTCCGCTGAATCAAGAAATCTAACACCCAACCTAGCCAAATAATGAACATCATAAGCTAACTCTCTCTTACCTTTCTCAATATGCGCAACACTACCTACGGATAATCTGCTAAGGGTATCCGACACCACATTGTCCTTTCCCGAGTGATACAACAGTCTCATATCATAATATTTCAATAACTCTAACCACCTTCTCTGCCTAAGATTCAACTCCTTCTGGGTAAACACGTACTGAAGTCTTTTATGATCAGTAAAAACATCAACATAGACACCATAAAGATAGTGTCTCCAAATTTTCAAAGAAAAAACTGCAACAGCTAACTCAAGATCATGGGTCGGGTAGTTCTTTTCATGCGGCTTTAACTATCTAGAGACATAGGCTATAACCTTACCCCTTTGTATCAACACACAACCCAAACCAACTCTAGAGGCATCATAATACACCATAAAACCATCAGTACCATCATGCAAAGTCAACACAGGGACTGAAGTGAGTCGAGTCTTCAACTCCTGAAAACTCTTCTCACAAGAATCGAACTACTGGAATTTAACCTTCTTTTGGGTCAACTGGGTTATAGGAGATGCAACGGAAGAGAAACCCTCAACAAAATGATGGTAATGGCCCGCTAGACCCAAGAAACTCCTAATGTCAAATAGAGAGATAGGTCTAGGCTAGTTTCTCATAGTTTCTGTCTTTTGGGGATCAACTTTAATACCCTCGGCTGAAATAATGTGACCCAGAAAGGCTATAGACCTTAGACAAAATTCACACTTATTGAACTTGGCGAATAACTGATGATCCCTAATAGTCTGAAAGACAATTCTAAGGTGAGTTGCATGGTCATTCTCATCACGGGAGTACACAAGGATGTCTTCTATGAAGACAATGACAAACGTATCAAGGTATTGATTAAACACTCGATTCATGAGGTCCATGAAAGCTGCTGGGGCATTGGTTAGCCCGAAAGACATGACTAGAAACTCAAAATAACCATAACGGGTTTGGAAGGCTATCTTTGGAATACCATATTCTCTCACCTTAAGCTGATGATAGCCAGATCTAAGGTCTATCTTGGAGAAATAACTTGCACGTTGAAACTGATCAAATAGGTCATCAATTCTCAGAAGAGGATACTTATTTTTTATGGTGACTTTATTGAGTTGACCATAGTTAATGCACATACGCAAAGATCCGTCTTTCTTTCGCAAAAAAAAGATAGGTGCACCCTAAGGAGAAATACTGGGCCTAATGAAACCTTTATCTAAGAGATATTTGAGTTGTTCCTTCAACTCCTTGAGTTCTGCAGGTTCCATATGATATGGCAGAATAGAAATAGGTCGCATGTCGGGAAGAAGGTCAATCTCGAAATCTATCTCACTATTGGGAGGTACCCCTGGGAGATCTTCTGAGAAGACATCGGGAAACTCTTTTACAATATCGACTAACTGAATATTTTGAGTCTCGAACTTAGTGTCCTTGACTCTAACTAGGTGATAGATGCAACCCTTGGATATAAGCTTTTTGGATTTGATATAGGAGATAAAATAACTCTTGGGAGATTTCGAACTCCCAGACCACTCAAACACTGGCTCACCAGGGAACTGAAACTTGACCACACGGTTATGACAATTTATAGATGCATAACAAGAATGAAGACAATCCATACCCAGAATGAGGTCAAAATCTATCATGTCTAACTCTATCAAATCCGCAAGTATGACTCTATGAAGCACAGTAATAGGGCAATTTCTATACACTTATTTAGCAACAACAGACTCTCCGACTAGTGTAGAAACTAGAAAAGGCTCGGAGATATTTTTGGGACTTATTTTGAAATTCACAGCTACAAGTGGGGTCACATATGAGAGATTTGACCCGGGGTCCAACAACACATACACATCAAGACAAAAGACATGGAGCATACTAGTAACAACATCAGGGGAGTCCTCCTGCTCCCAATGGGGTGGCAAGGAATAGAACCTATTCTGGCGCTGA
This sequence comes from Capsicum pubescens, assembly GCA_030864215.1. Lineage (NCBI taxonomy): Eukaryota > Viridiplantae > Streptophyta > Magnoliopsida > Solanales > Solanaceae > Capsicum > Capsicum pubescens. The sequence continues at coordinate 198,054,970 of CM061541.1, forward strand.
CTGCCAGCGGTACTAGAAGAAGTGCCCTGAGCAGGGGCGGGACAAAGTACTGGAGCTAGTGCACTAGCAGCTTGTGCCTGAGGTCGGACATCTCTATTCCCCGGTCTAGCATGGGGGTAATCTTTAAGTCTGTGGCCCTGCTTGCCATAACCAAAACAACTCCTCAAATCTCCAAAGCACTCCCCAATGTGGTTCCTACCACATTTAGCACAAGAAGGATAACAGGGCCTGTTACCAACACTGTTCTGCGGCCAAGACATGATAGGCCTACTACCTTAGTCCCGCCTACCTCTAGGCGCGGGAGAACTAGCTGATGAAGAAACTAGAATAGGTGGACGTCTCTGAAACTAAGGGAAGATCTCTCTAAGGAACCTAGGACGACTAAACTCGTGCTGATCAGATCTAGTCCTCTTGTTACCCCTCAATCTCTCTCTCTCTCTAAGCTTATCCGCCTCCATCTATTGGGCATGAGCCATCAACCTAGCAAGATCTATATCCTTATACAACATCGCAGCCCTATACTTCTTTAGTACCATCCCAGAAACACCGATCACAAACTTACTCATACCATCACAAGTGTCAAAAATCAAATTCCGAGCATACTGGGCCAACTGATTGAACTTCAAGCAATACTCCTTAAAAGTCATGGAGCCTTGCCTCAAGTTCATGAACTCCTCAATCTTAGCCTCCCTCATCTCAAGCTGAAAGAACTGATCCAAGAATGCATCTTGGAATAATTTCTAAGTCATAGGAGTGACATTCTCACCTCTACCCTTTTTCCATGATACAACCCAATCATAAGCAATGTCTTTTAATATGTAGGATGCCAACACAACACTCTCTTCTTCGGAAACCTGCATCACATCAGTGATCTTCCTCACATCCTCCAAGTACAATAGGAGGTCCTTATCTGTCTTGGACCTATAGAACTCAGGCGGATTCATCCACATAAAGTCACGAATCCTAGCCGCGACAACATCACCACCCTGCTGATTAGCAACTGGGGCCTGGTTATTGGCCCTAATATTTGCGGTGACCGCTTGGGCTAACGCCTAAAAGGCCACCCTAAAATCAGCATGGGACACCGTCTCATTCAGAGGATCAACAGGTGGGGGTTGCTCATCATTGTTTACGCGTACATTAACTCTTTAAGAAGGCATTTTCTAAAAATAAAAGAGCACGAATCATTAGATAAGAAAAACAACTGTAGGCACGATAGAATCTAAAAGAAGAAATAATTTTTTCCTAAAATATCTCATAGCCTCTTGCTCATAGGTGTGGTGCGCTACACACCGATGATCAAGATTCTAATCAAAGCGGCTTATCAGACTCCCTAAGACTCCTTAGAAACCTTAGGCTCTGATACCAAGTTTGTAACGACCCGAAATCACCTCCCGGGATGTCACACGGTGCTTAAGGCTACAAGTAGCCCCAAGCTAACCCTTAGAGCCGGTTTCTACCCAAAACATCTAATTCAAGATAATAATAGACTTAAACACTCGCATAGCCATATCACAAGAAAGGAAATAAGAAAGGATAATTGGTTCATATGACCACAACATAGAGAAATCTCAACAAAACAACAATACTGATCCCTCTCGACCTATCACAAGTCTGATACTAGTCAGACAAAGTCTCTATGAATCAAAATCTAGAGAGCCATTGGGACAAGCCCGAACTGACTCGAAATGGACTGAAAATAAAACATAGTCTCTTAAGAACAGTAAACATCTGAAGATTGGTCCTCGAACCAGGAGGACTCACCACTGTAGAAAACGTAAGCAAGGTTCTCAGAGAATCACGGGTGAGGCTGGGATTGAGCACTTGAACGTACATTATAAGACAATATAGCACATAGACATATATGAGGATCAGTACTTTGGAATGTACTGAGTATGCGGGGGTGCATGCATATGTATAAATTAGTAATGATATTTTCTTCAATCAAATCATGTATGTATAATGAGATGACTCATATAGCTTGAACAAGTATAAAATATAAAACTCATAAGTCATGTAGAATGAAGCATGTAACACAATCTCGTGCATCATCATTATTTAACTTCAAAATCGAAAACCTTTTCTTACTCTCAATGCGCAAAGGATAAGGGATTTCAAACCACACTTTCAAGTCATGCATATATCTCAAGAGAGTAAAAGTTCTTCAATGCTCAACACTTCACAATCATTTAGAAACTCCTATACTTGGAATTCGAAATCATAAAACTTGAAAACATACTTGAAGGCAATTCATTCACTTTAGAAAATATCTCATCTCAAATCAATACCTTGATTAGGTAATATCTTTGCAGTTCAACCATTTAGGAAAATAGCTTATAGGGAAGGAAAATAAGCATTTAATTTTGAAGTTTAAAATGTAAGGGAGGTTCTCGTAACCGATATAAACCATGCGAGCTACATGGAGTCCAATATTTTTTCTTCCTAAGAAAGAGACCCCACATTGGGGAAGAGCGTCATAATCTTGCCAAGGAGTATAACCTAGGTCTAGTGATCACTAAATGAAAATTGACCTCGGGTCCACATAATCAAATCGGCCTCAGGACCACTCATAATCTTAATATAATCAGCCTCAGTCTCACATCCTATGGTGGTACATAATTTTTTTTGGGTAAGAAACCGTAGTAGCTTACCCACTCGGTGCTAAATACTACTCTCTTTAGATTACCTGCGCTCATCTCATAAAAATCCACATTTAGAACAATCTCATAGTTCACCACGAACCCATTAATCAAATCAATAATCTCATATTGTAAAGTGGATTTCAAAGCTTTCGGATTATTAGGTCAATTCAATTTTCAACCATCTCAAAATACTCAAATCATGGGTGCTTATAGCACGAGAGTTCATAATTTCATAAGTCTCGAATAGGGCTTACTAATCCATAGTTCAATTTCAAGTTAAAGCTTATCAAAAGCATAATATATAGCATATAGATTCATAAATCATGTGGAAATTTGGAAATTTCAGCAATTCATCTCAAAATCTCAATGTAGTCATATGCTTCAATATCTCAACATTTCAAATATAAGCTTCTCAAGGAGTAAAGTGATGGGGTTTATCCAGCTATAAAAACTCAAGAAAACATGTTGAAATCATTCCATTTAACTCTCAATTAATGAGAAATATCAACTTAATGCATTCAATAAATATGGATGAAAACCCTAATTCAAACTTAGGTAAAAAAACCCATAATTTCAGCAAAATCATGATGTAAATAAATATTTTGGGCACAAGGGTGAAAGGGTTACCCAAGTTCAAAACCCCACATACCTTGAATTTGAAGCTTTAGAAGAACTCTCACTTTTGGAACTCTACTCTTGCTCTAGAATGAGGGTGCTTGAGACCCTTCACTTGGGAACCTAGAATCTTGACTCAATTTAGAAAATCCATGGTGGAGTCTTGAGATTTATGGAAGTGGTTTTGAGTATCTAGGGTTCTTGTTGAGAGGATACTTGATAAAACCCTCATAGAATGCTTGCAAATGGGTTTAATCTAGTGTTTCCACAATTTTATAGGCTTGGGAAAAGGTCCAAAATGCCATTTTAAACGTCTGTGCAAAACTAGAAAAATTGAACTGGAACCCAATTTCGAAGGCCTCCGCGACGCGCCAGTAGTCGTGTTGGCTCTCTGGAAAATGGCTATTGGGAAATTGACAGCCTCCGCAATGCGGAGCCATGCATTTTCCCACTGGTTGGGACCTGGGACTCCTCTGTGATGTGTCACTGTCACGAAGTCCCACTAGAAATGGACAATTTCTAAATGCACCCTCTCCGCGACATGCTAAGCTCTCAAATGACGTAATTTTTATGACGAAGGCTTAAATTGGCCATAACTTCTTACCCGAGTGTCTGATTTGGGCAAATCTTATATCGATGGAAAGCTTATTAGATTTCCCACGTGATAAAAAGTAAAAATTAGGGAAATTCTACATGGTTAGAATGATACTCACTTAGGAAGACACTTCTCAATCTTTTAGGGCCGGAATCACGTCTCACTCGACACGCCCTAAGGCTCAAACTATGAGGGAACTTTGCGGGACCTTATATATATACACTAAAAGCATATAGATATCCATGTCACTATTAAATAAGGTGGCCTTGTACTCTAGTACCAAGTCTAAGAAAAGTTCGAATCAAACTTCCTCATCTTATCCCTCACGCTTTATACTATCGCAGGAGCATAACGGGAAAAGTGATGAAATTTCAAGACATACTCTTTCACGAACATCCTTCTCTATTTCAGATTCACAAACTCCTCAACTTTAGCGTCCCTCAACTCCTAAGGAAATAAATAATCCAAGAAGTCACTAGAAAATTCATCCCATAGTTCTAACACAAAATTAGTACCCCTAGATTGATCCCACTCCTAATACCACTGATACGCCATATCCTTTAACTGATATGCAGCAAATTCTATGCCCTTGGAGTTAGAAGCATGCATAACCCTGAATATCTTCTCCATCTCATCTATGAACCCTTAGGAATACTCCTCAACCTTAGATATAGTAAAGGTCTAATAACTGAGCCTCATAAACTATCCCACTTAAGTAACCTTATAAGAACTTAGGCAGTACCAGCAGGAACCAACTAACTTGACTGAGATGTTACTAATTAAGTTAATAGATGAATAGATCGACAAAACTCAGCATTTGAAATATCTTCTTAGGGAGTGGGGCATGATCATCATCAATCCAAGGATCTTGAGGAGGATAGGTAGGGATAGGTGAAACTTTAAGTGAGGTAGTATAATCAGGAGCTGGAGCCCTAGACTGGGTCTAAACTCTATATGAAGGATGAGTTCCATTCACATTATCCTCATGTGGGATATAAGAGGTTCCATGGGCATCAGCTCCTCTAGGAGGCATGATATGAAATATGAACAAATAGGAATTAGAGGATCTTTCAACACCCTAGAGTCTATATCCCAAAATTAGAACAACAAGAAAAGGAAACATTCCTAAATATCTCATAGACTCTCCCTTATAAGTGTGATTGCTACACACCCATGAAAGATACTCTACTTGACACATCTTTGTAGACACCCAATTAACCATGAAACTAGGCTCTAATACCAACTTTGTCATGACCCAAACCAAGGCCTGGCTGTGATAGGTATCTCAAGTCCATAGAGGACCAGAGACCACCCCCTTTTCCTAGCCAAATAGAACATAATACACTTGTTAGCAGATGAATTCCAAATATTTAATAAGCTAGAGTAAACAATAACTTAATGTCTGAGCATGTCAATAACCAATACCCAGTTCAAAGTAATCCATAAAGACTCTATACCAGAAAACAACCTACGTCGGTTCATGACCCCAACCCTAACAATGACAATGATAATGACAAAGTAAATGTGAAGTCTTCAATTCTAATTTATGGATGAAAAACTGATTGAATAATCAAGTCTTCTACAGAATGGAAGCTCACCACTTCACCACAAATGGCCGACTCTAATATCACCTATCACTGTAAAGAAAAAGTAGAAGCGCTTTTGGACCCTGCATCACGTGCAGATACAATATCCAAAGATTATTAGTGGGGTGAGAACTAGTATGTAACTAGAGATAAGGATAAAGTAGTGCCAGTCAAAATTTTGATTTAAAACTCACTGTACATGTTCAAATTTATGCATCCACATACATATATATAGTATATACTAGGGTTGGTAACATGGTTTAGCATGATAGTAAAATATTATCTTGGACTATGTATCTCAACCATCATAAATAGGCACTCACGGCCATATGGATTTAGATTCCCCTACTGAAAGGGCCCAATACGTGTTAGCCACATGAACTAGAGGTATCAAGAAATACCAGGGAATTCCTCAATCCCAAGTCAATCCTAGATACAAAATATATCAATAGTGTGAATCATGCATATGGTCATCTAGACCAACACTCACATCAACAAATATGAGTTTCTAGTATAAGTCATTCTAGACCCATACTTCACGACTTAGCTGCATAACCCCTATTAAGACAAAATAAAAACAACTTTCACATAACCCATTCATTAACCCAGGAATAATACATTAAGGCATACTATGGTATTGTTATACCATTTGTCTTAGAAGATAATAATTATGACATTACAATTCCATTAACTTGGGGGAATGCCTTGACCCCTTTTGTTCATTAAATCTTGACATAACTAACAAGGCCTTCAAAATCCATGCTTATTACTTAACCCTTTATACAATCCATTAGTATTAGTGCTTAAGTCAAACCAAGAGACAATTCTACAATTGATAGCCATTTACACAAGTGGGCTGAGGGAATATAATTTTTCAAAACTAATTTCCAAGTTCAAAACATTAATTTGGTAGATTACCTCCCCCTTCATTTTGATTCCCACACCCATGCACCCTATTAGTTAAAAAATATTCCATTTAAAGCATGAACGACTCATAAAAACCATTCAAGGATCAACAATTCCAAAACCCTCAACCCATGTCAAAATCCATATTCAAATCCATATAATTGGACCATTTAAAATACATTATTTTCATAAAACAAGATTTGGGGAAGAGAAACATGCCTGAAAGGATCATAATTTTGGAGGGAATTTGTCCTTGGAAGCTTTAGACAATCAACCTCGAGAAAACCCTAATACTGTTGCTTGAGAGAATTTCTAAGAAGAGAAAAGTTATTTTGGTATGTTATGAATGGTAATGGGATCCTAATAAGATTGTAAAGTCGTGTCTCACATTAGGGGAAAAGAGTAAATATCCAATGTTCCGTTAATGAAATACTAAAAAATTGTCGTCCAGTCATTACCAGCAACCTTACAACTTGTAGGGTCACCTCACGACTCGTGACCTTCATTCATAGTCTAGAAAGCATCCATGGGTACCCATATTGGTCTGGATTTGAGTCATACTATATTACTAGCACTCAAACATTATGACTAGTTTGGTCAGAGGGCATCACAATGGTTTGTCTACGGATAAGAATACACGACTCGTACAAATTCTTTACTACTCGTTAGTAGCCAAATATAATCATAAAAAAAACTTGTCCAATCCATATTGTTTAGGCTATGATTATTGTCTTATGACGCGTAATGAAACCCTATGACTAGTAGAGAGAGTCTTAGTCTGGCAGTAATCTCATAGGTCAAGAAATTTTCATGGACCAAAATTTGAGGTATTTCATCCAGTTTGTCAACTTGTAGAAGTTTATTAATTGATCACATCCAGTGATCACCCTATCATTGTATGAACATTATATGTAGTCGTCTAGTAAGACAACCCCTAGAAATTTTGAAAGAGACTTCTTATGATCAATGGTATTCTCATACCTTCATACCACAATTATAAAAAGTCTCATTAAAACACCCTGGGTTTTTGACCCTTATAAATTTTTTGACTTTGAGCTTACTGGACATCATACCACTTGAGGTACTAGTTTTATGATGTGGTTTAACTTAGGGACCCTAACCGGTAAATTTCACATTGTGTTTTATGTCACTTACTGTCCAAGGTACGACAAGGAATATTACTGGTCGTATGATAGGGTACTAGAAGTAAAGAGCCAAATCGTATGATGCTCTAAGTCTTGTCCAAAGTATTATTACCAAGATACGATTCAAAGGGTACTGATCATATGTTAACATATGAGTTAGCCCTTGTATGGTCGTATGTTGGAAGTATTGAGGTCCAAAAGGATGCCTAGGGTATGATACAAGGTTACTACTTGTACCCTAGGGTATGGTTTAAGGGACGTGGTCTTACCCTCCTACAGTCAAGTTTTTCAGCTCTTAAGATGATGATATTTTAGACATTTCCCATCCCAAACCCTTATGTCCCCATATATTATAACTTATTGTGGCCTCTCATAACATACTAGAAAAGATCAAAATACTCCAAAATCCTCTCTAAACTCTCTCTTGAATATTGAGGGCTAGGGTTCTTCAAAGGTGTTCATCTAAAGACTCAAGATTCAAGTTTCTTCGATGAATCTTCATGAATAAGGCATGTGACTCTTACATCATTGTTAGATATAAAATATCATGTGTCTTAAAGTGTGATTATGATTCTTAAATGGTGGTTTTGAAAACCAAAATTGAGGGTTTTATTGCATATAATTGAGCAATGTACTATTGGTTTAACTTGAGTTTATAATTTTTTTTTGTGATGGTGTCCATATGCAGGTTCTTGGCAATTATATTTTAACAAATGGGTCATGGGTTAACCTAAACGTGATGGTTTTTACCTTGATTTTAGCCATTGTAATAGTATGCCCTCAAAGTGTTTGTGAAAATTCCAAAAAGAATAAACTAGTCATATGTTAATGATGTTTTAATCTAAGGCATTGAACTAAACAATATGAATTGTTGGTAAATAGTTTTGTGAAGGCTTTGTTGGATATTTAATAATCTAAATGGTAACCTTAGTGGTTGATATTGTTAAATGGGTTTGAGTCCCTAAATATTAAATTGATATATGTCTTTGTTATATAATGGATTCGAGTCCCTAAACTTTGAATTGAATAAGTGTCTTTGTTAGATGATTGGTTTGAGTCCCAATATCAATTAAATGGATGGTTGATTGTTAATCGTAATGGCATGTGGTATACTTGCAAGTAGCATTGGTATAACGATACCAACGAAGTGCCTTTGGTAAGTAATTGGATAAATGTTTATGTATATGAAATGATGGTTTAAATTAACTTTAAAGAGAGTCATTTAGCTGAGTTGTGAAGGTGTAGATTCTTAGGAATCAATACTAGAAACCGAGTTTACCGACATAGAGGTAAAAATGGCGTGAGGTTTGAGTCCTATTGCTTAATATGACTGGGAGATTAAACTCTTCCATATTATATAATATGGGAGGTTTGAGTCCTCTATATCATACTACACTACATGATCGGGTGATCAAGTCACCTTAGTATATAAGTGGGAGGTTTTAGTCCACCATGTGTATGAGTAAGATTATTCTCCAGTCTGTGTGGCTATAGGAATTAGTGCCCAACCTGGGGTGAGAACATGAACCCATATAGCCCATGGGTGTAACCAATATGATAGCTAAGCTTCACAACCCAGGCTAATATTTCAAAGATTCATTTTAAACCTTGTTCCCTATCCCAACATGATATATATATACGTATTGCATTGATTATATGTAATGGTTGACTTGATTTGAATTATTGGCATTATCTTATCCTTATCCTTGAGTTACATGCTAGAGCTCCAACCTCTAATAATTTTCAATGTTGTATCCCTACGCAATGTAGGTGTTAGTCATACTTTACTTGCTACTAGAAATTAGACTCGGGGTCAGCTCATGTTGACTTGGAGTGGGGATCTTCCATACTTCATAAGTCTCTATTTCTAGTTTTGGTTTTCATATGTCTTTATTAGTTTAGACTTGAACATCGGTATTGGCTATGGTCGGGGGCATATCCTGATCGGATGTTGTTTTGTTTTCAGATATAGGCTCTGTGAGACTACTTTAGGTTTGTATGGGTGGTATTGATAATGGTGTCAGCCTTAGCATTGGTATTGGTATTAGGGTTGACACTATATGAATGTATTTGATTTTTGATTGTTCCCTTTTATTATGGTATTGATATAGACGTAGTTATTATTTTTGTTATGTTATGGTTGATTGGTTGGGCATTGGATGGTGAGACTTTCTTTTGTTGGTCATGGTCATGGACCTATCCTAATGTCCGTGTGTTGTTTATCACTCTATCTTGTTATATGTTTGAAATTCATCCAAACAAGGGTGTATGTTGGTTGGTTGGATTAGGTATCGAGGTGGTCTCCAGTTCTTTCTGGGTTTAAGATGCACATTATGACAAGACCCTTTTTCAAGACTTGTTAAGTTGGTTTCATATCCAGGAATTATGTCATGAGGTATCCACAAAGCCGTGTTAAGTAGTGTCTTGCTTATGGGTGTGTTGTGTACCACACTTATAAGTAGGATGCTACAAGGCATTTAGGAATGTCTCACTTTCTTATTGTTATTTTTTATCCATAGAGACTAAAGTCTCGAATCTCTCTAATTTTTGCTTATTTGTCATTTAGATCATGCCTTCAAGGAGATTTGAAACTTGTGGGAACTCTTCTATCCCTACTAAGGAAAATATGAATAGATCTCATCCTACCCATGGGATACAGACCCGATCTAGGGTCACTACTTATGATCCACCTCATGTATTCCTACTGGTGCTTATTGATCCTTCTCCAGGTGGTAACACCTCTGCTCAGTCACCTTAAGAAGACATTGCAAAAATGGAGTTTCTTTAATTTATTAAGTTGCTGGCCCAGATTGTTGTCTCTTTGTGTCACTAGTCTAGTCTAGTGGGTGGGAGGAGGGGCCAGGCAATGATGGGGGAAGGAAAGAACAAGAATTTCAGATATTTAGAGTAGGAGGGGTCGTTGCAATAACAATAGTCATAGAAGACAATAGACTAAGAAAGAGAGTTAGGGAAATCTGGTTTTTACCCATCGACTTGAACCCCTTACCATAGCCCATCGGGTGAATGTAAATTTTAAAAAAGTATTGGTCCTAGGGTACGATATGCCCAGTACCAGTCTAATAGAGCACAATTAGTTCCACTCTATTCTCTTTATCGGTTCTGCTATCAGTTACATCGAGGGTACTATCATAAAAGAAAGAATTATTGCTTTAGTTGTGGTCAGATTGGTCATATAAAAGGAATTGTCCTTCTAGGATTATTTTCAGGGCCAACAAGGTTACTATTGCCTCTTCATCAGATCCTGCAGTAAAGAGTGCCACTTCTGGCTCCGATACTGGTTGGAACCATTTTGATGCTCTCACTACTCACCAGGAGTCCAAAGCATCTCTTAATGTTTTCCTTGATATGTCAAAACTCCTCTCCCATGATGTGATATGTTATTATTAACTTTATTTGGGGTCAACCCTCTCTTATGCGACCTCATTTGCGACTGTGTATTTTGGCTTTGGTCCTGACTTTATTCCTGATCTTTTTTTGTATCTACCCCAATTGGTAACTCTGTGATTTCTAAAAGAGTCTATAAGGGTGTGTCTGGTATATGTTGGTGGTAGAGAAACTCTTGGGAGATTAATAGAAGGTAGATATATTTGAATTTGATGTTATATTAGGGATAGATTGGTTGCACTCGCGTTATGCTTTCTTATATTGTCAGACCCGTAAGATCATGTTTAAATTCCTAAATAAGCTGATCATTGAATAGGAAAGCGATTCTTTAGTGCCTAAGGAAAGGTTTATCTCATGTCTTAGAGCCTAAAATTTAATCTCCAAAAAGTTATTTGTATCATTTGGTCCGGGTTAAAGATTCTAAATCAGAAGATCCTTTTTTTAAAAACTCATTCCTGTGGTTATGATTTTCCTGAGGTTTTCATTGATAATTATCCTGGTGTTCCTCCCGATTGGGAAATTACTTTTGGGATTGATGTTGTTTCAAATAGTTTTCCTATTTCTTTCTTCCTCTATAAAATAGAATCTTGGTAAGGGTTTTATCTATCCGAGTATGTCCTCATAGGGTGCACCGGTGTTTGTGTATAAGTAAGATGGGTTTCCTTAGATGTGTACAAGTTGCTGGAAATGGTATAAGAAATGTGGAATGATATCTCTGTTGGGTAGACTAGTGTGTGTTGTGGTTGTTTTGTGGGTGATACTTGATCATTGTTAGATGCAAAAATTAAGATTTCAATGCTACAAATGAAAGTTGTGTCTTCGGAAAAGGGTCCACGGCAAACCCAAAAGTCTAAGAAAGCTACTTGAAAAACGGAGAAATACATGAAGTCCAATTATCCAAATCTGTTCCCCATTCGGAATACTCGCGTGTAAGTAAGTGTACTTCATTATATCATTGTTTTCTAACTTGGTTAAAGGTTAGTTTTATGTAATAATGTGTAAACTTATGCTAGTTCTTTCCTATACCCATCATTCGAGATGAATGATCCAAGTGGGGGAGACTGAAATACCCTGGGTTTTTGACCCTTAGATTTTTTTTGACTTTGAGCTCACTGGACATCATATGACTTAGGGTACTAGTAGTATGATGTGGTATGACTTAGGGACCCTAACTTGTATGTTTCACATTGTGTTTTATGTTACTTACAGTCTAAGGTACGACCAGACATCTAATGAGTGGTGAGTTTACCACTCATTCACACTCGTTATGCATGCACATTACTTTTTTTTAATTGAAAAAATGATACAATATATATGGATAGATGAACTAATATCCACTCTTTATAGGCATAAAGTTGAGGAGACCAAAAGATATAGATTAGAGCTAAAAATGATAAAAAGGGAACAAAAAAGAGTGCAGCTAAAAACCTGGACTACATCAGTGTCAATTAGCACGACCGCGGTCCTCTATCTATGGTCGTGGTCAATCGAGACGGACAGTGCAACATGGTCACGGCACATAACTGCGATATCGTGGTCGCAGTTGTGGACAGCCGTGCGCAATCGCGGTTAAGTGGGAAGGTGCCCAGGGGCAGATCTATAAAAGCACTTGGAAGCATCCAAAGCCATATTTAAGATAAAACCCTTTCTTTTTTAGGAGAGCTTAACTCATAAGATATTTTGGAATTCAAGACTTGAAACCCTAATCTTGGTCAAGTGTGTAATTAACTTTGGAGGCTAAATTTCTTAGACTTTTTATGAAGAATGAATGCTTTTGATAATCCATATGGTATATCTCTCTTTACTTTCTTCATGAGTAGCTAAGTAATATAGTCTTAGGATTATGTTGAACTAAAGTGTAATTATGTGTGAGTATTATTGTGTTTGCATGGATTTTAGTTATTGAGTATGGATTCCACCATTTCTTGAGCTTATGGGTCTGAATTTGAAGGGTGAAAACCCCAATATCTCCAAATGGGTTTGATGGGTGAAAGCCCTAAACTCTAGAAACCCTTTATCATCCATAAAAGAGGGATAAAGGTGAACATTAGGTAACCTATAACATTCTCAAAAGAGGTTATAGGGGGACAAAGCAATGGTGGACAATTGATCCTATGTTTTACTACCTTTTCCAATCTTAGAACTAAGTGTAATAGGAGTGTAAATCATGTCTTGAGCATCATCCTAAAATTAGGGATGCTTGACTAAGGCCTTGGGTGATTATAAAAATGTGTATACTTTTTAGGTGCTCAAAAGAGCCAACAGGTGAAATCGTTGTGATTTTGTTGAAAGATTGACCCTAATGAACTTCGACCTAGCCTATCCTTTATTCAACACATAAATTTAAGGATAAACCAATATCAACCCACATGCATTACCTCTATGTAGACATAATCCCAAGATTTCCCTCAAATCTTGAATTCTTTTTAGAAGTTTAATTCACCAAGCACTTGTTAAAGTTGGTTTTGAAGAATTCCCAAGCTAATCCCCCTATTTTATTTTACATTTCATTTTAATTAGCATTTTGGGTAATCTTTTAGTAATTTGAGCATCCATAGGGTTTGAGGTCTATAGTTCACTCCTCGAGATTAGACGCCAATTCAAATTGGGTTACTTGACAATTAATACCTCACCCCTAATTGTGTGAGTGAGTTGAGTGTTATCAGTATCTTACTGGTTGTATTATAGGGTACTAGAAGTAAAGAGAAAAATCATATGATGCCCTAAGTTTTGTCCAAAGTATTCTAAAAAGGCTATGATTCAAAAGGTACTAGTAGTATGTTAAGATATGATTTGTCCCTTGTGTAGTCATATGTTGGTTAGTATTAAGCTCCAAATGGATTCCTAGGGTATGAGATAAGGGTACCACTCGTAACCTAGGGTATGATTTAATGGGTGTCGTCGTACCCTCCTGCAGTCAAGTTTTCAGCTTTTAAGATGAGGAGATTTTAGACATTTTCCACCCCAAAACCCTTAATTTTCCATGTCTAATAACTCATTGTGTCCTCTTATAACATACTGGAAAAGATCAAAGAACTCTAAAATCTTTTCTAAACTCTCTCTTGAAGTTTGGGGGCTAGGGTTCTTCCAAAATGTTCATCTAGAGACTCAAGAGTCAAGCTTCTTTCGTGAATCTTCATGAATAAGTCATGTGACTCTTACCTCATTGTTAGTTCTTAAATATCATGTTTTTTAAAGTGCGATTATGATTCTTAAATGGTTGTTTTAAAAACAAAAATTGAGGGTTTTGTTGCATATGATTAAGTAATGTTTACTATTGGTTTAACTTATGTTTATACATGTTTTTGGTGTTGGCTTGAATATATGTGTTCTTGGTAATTATGGTTTAAAAAATGGGTCTTGGGTTACCCTAAACTTGATTGTTTTTACCTTGATTTTGGCGTTGCTAATAGTATGCCCTCAAAGTGTGTGTGAAAATGCATAAGAGAATAAACTAGTCACCTGTTAATGATGTTTTGAACTAAGGCATTGGACTAATGAATATAAATGGTTGGCAAATAGTTTTCTGAAGGCCTTTTTGGCAAGGTAATGATATAAATGATAACCTTGGTGGTTTGTATTGTTAAATGGTTTGACTCCCTAAATATTAACTTGATTTATGTCTTTGTTGGACAGTAGGTTCGAGTCCCTAAACTTTGAATTAAACAAGTTTTTTTGTTAGATGATGGGTTTGAGTCCCAAAGTGAATAAATGGTTTATTGATAGTGGTAATGGCCTGTGGTATACTTTCAAGTAGTGTTGGTATGACAATAATAAAAAGGTACCTTCGGTAAGTAATTGGCTAAATATTTATGTATAAGAATGATGGTTTGAATTGGGCTTTAAATAGGATTGTGTAACCGAGTTTTGAAGGTGTATATTCTTAGGGATCAACAATGGAAATCATGTTTGCCAGTGTGGGGGTCAAAATGGCCTAAGGTTTGAGTCCTCTTGCTTAATAAGATTGGGAGGTTCAAATTATCCATACTATATGATATGGGAGGTTTGAGTCCCCTAAATCATACTATACTACATGATTGGGTGACCAAGTCACATTAGTATATGAGTGGGAAGTTTGAGTCCCCCATGCTTATGTGTAAGATTATTCTCCGGTTTGTGCAGTTACATAAACTGGGGCCCAACTAGGGGGTGAGAACTGGAGCCCATATAGCCGGTGGGTGTAATAATATGAGTTTAAGCTTCATAACCCAGGCTAATATTTCAAAGGTTCATGTTAAAGATTTTCCCTATCCCCGCATGATTTATATATGTGTGTGTATTGCGTTAATTTTATGTAATGGTTGACTTGATTTGAACTGTTGGCATTATCTTATCCTTATCCTTGAGTTACATGATATTAACCATCTTTGATGTTGTATTCCCATGTAATGCAGGTGTTGGTCATACTACACCTCCTACTCAGTGATTTGACTTAGGATCAACTCGTGTTGACTTGGAGTGATGAGATTCCATACTTTGGAAGGCTCCATTTCTAGTTTTTTTTTTCTTATGTCTTTATTAATTTAGACTTGAAC